>VDFB02168118.1:9217405-9444030 GCA_007258455.2 Sequoia sempervirens
ATTATTTATAGGCTTGAATAATAGATACAACTCCCTATCATACATGGGTTGTCTATACATAGAATGAGATAAAATATCACTACATGTTAGGAAATTAGATGAACAAATTGATTCAAAAATACTCCAAGTGCATACTTGGAGGAATCAACCTCAATTTCAATGGATTATTTCAAATCAAGAACTAGTGTAGGTCTTAAATAAAGTCTCTACTTGAATTGTATGAATGGATGCTATAATATCTCTATCCAATGCAATTTTTCTTTTACTCTTAACTAAATTATTGGTCATAGGTCATGCCAAGTATGAGAATCCCAACACAAACCTCTAGTAAATGTTGGTTGATCCTAAAATTATATAATGTTCTATGATATTTTAATGAGGTGGCCAATCTCTAATTACCTCTATCTTTTTAGGGTCCACATAAATTCCAACGTTATTCATAATATATAAGGTATTAAATCATTTACATACCAAAGGAACAATTTTATAAATTATTATCATAGAGCCCATGTTGTTGTAAAGTTTAAAGTATCTCTTGAATATGGTGTAGATGTTCCTCCTATGCATTTCTTAATATGAGTATGTCATTTAAATAGAAATTATTAATGGAAATAGTGAGAGTCATGAGTGCATTATTCATCACTCACATGAATGTGGAAAGTGCATTGGTTAGGTCAAAGGGAAAGGCTATCCATTTGAAAAATCCATTTTGGATTTAAAGGTATTATTTCACACATCTAATGAATCAATGGTAACTTGGTGGTACCCAAACCTTAGTGAAAAATTATCCCCCTTAAGTTGATCCAAGAGGCCATCAATACAAGGAGTTGGATACCTATTCATTATAGTGATCTTGTTCAAAGTTAAATAGTCAATGTAGAGGAATCAATTCCCATTCTTCTTCTTAGAAAGAGTAATTAAATTTTCATAGGGTGAGGCACTTGATCAAATGTGCCCCTTTTGAATAAATTATTAAATCTATCATTTGATTTCCTCATTCTCTAATATTCATCTTCTATATCTAGTGGCCCATTTTTTAATGGTGTCTTTGAAATGAGATCAATCAAATGTTGTATGTGATAGTGTAGTGTTTCCCTTGTTAGTGAGGTGAATACATATTGATTCCCTAATAATATCTACTCCATATACTTTTTTTGGGTACTCATAATGGTTTTCTTGGTATGAGTGGTTACTATATCTAACCTTACCTCATTAGGTCAAAAATGTAGAAGTTGAAAAACCATCTTCATAGTCCCCAAGAATCACTTGCAAGCAATCACCTATCACATGCAACAGATATTCAGAACAAAAAAGAAGGGATCTTCTGTAAACCCTTAGAGCCAATATGTGCAAGCAAAGACTAGAATAATGATTATTGAAAGTAATTGTTTTACAAATAATACAAAATCCTTTAAAAAGGAAATCATGCAAAAAAGAAAGACATGCACAACCCTAATCTTATCTTGAGAAAAAATACAACTCAACAAGATAAGGATAATAATTAACCTAGGAAATAAAATATGCCTAAGAAAACTTGTGCTAAAGTGTAATTAAATAATTAATTACACCACCCCCCCCCATAAGTGCAACTTAGGGAGAAGAAAATTATTATGCAAAGATGAGTTCGGCAGTAAGGCTTGATCAGGTACTCATTTACAAATGCAATGCAAACTAAATCAAACATGGTAAAGGAGAAAACCACATGGGAACAAAACTCCTCCCCAAAATAGAATGCAAACTAACTAAGTGATGAAATATGGAGGAATCCATAAGACCCCCCAAGGACACCATCCATCACAAAGATACATGATAGAACCCCCCCAGAAGAGAGGAAAGAAGAGACCATAGATCCCCCCAAGAATGAAGTAGCTCCAAAAGAACTAAAGAAACTGCATCTCCTGAAATAAGTGAGAGGGAAGAGGCCGAATGAAAGCAATATCTAAAGGTGAAGTAGGTGTAGCCCAAGATGTTTCCATAGAAGCAGGTGTGACCTCAACCAATGAAGAAGTCAAAGTAGGTGAAGACTAAATAGAAACCTCTGGAGATGGATGATGAATAGGATCCTGCTACACTGAAATAGAAGAAGCCACATCGGTAGCCACAAAAATAGCAACAGGAGGGGGAGGAGATGGAATGGAAGGCTCGAGAATAGGGTCCAAAGTGAGAACTCCAATGTTAAAGAAGCCAAATCTCTCCTCTGAATGATGATTCACACTAGAAGTGTGAGGAACAGCTGTAGGAACAAAAGCACCATCAATAGAAAAATTGGTAAAGGAATACAACTGAGATGAGTGATCCACTATCCCAGTCGCAATAACTGCTCTACTCTCCAAATCTCTAATGATAACTAAATCAAGTGTGAACTCCACAGATCTCCCAGTGCCTCCATGTGTGATCTAATAGATGGAAAGAAGGTTGTTTGTCAAGTGAGGGACACACAAGACATCCTGAAAGGAGTGGTCCCCAAAACTAATAGACCCCTTCCCTATAACACTCATGTAAATGTTGTTTCCCATCAAAATGGGAGACATAGTGCAAGGCTCAAAGGAAGTTAACATAGACTATGAAGATGCCATATGATGAGATGCTCCTGAATCTAGAAGCCATCTCCCTGATCCAATACCTGAAGAAGCACAAAGAGCATGCCCCTTCATATCTGATGAAGTATGTAAACCAATCATTCCCCTATCATGTTGTTCTGAAGAAGAATAATGAGGAGAAGAAGATGATGTAGACATCCTAGAAGGAAAATAAATCTAATGTTTCTAAAGAAGATGTTTCAGTTCATCAATGTCCTTCTTGTAACAACTATGTTCTGCATGTCCTTCCCTCTTGCAATATCCACATGTAGTCTTCTCCTTCCTAGATGATTTCCCCTTAGAAGAGGAGGATGAATCTGAGGACTCCTACTGCTCATGAGGTTTGGAATCCTTTTTTTTCTGTTTCTTTCCTTTGCATGTAGAAGCCTTCTAATCTTTGGGCTCTTGTGATACAATAAGTTCCTGTGATGAGGAAGAAGGTTTCACCATGCCCATGCTAGCTAACTTAGCTTTCTCTTGAGTGAGAGATGAAGCAAAGTCATGAAGAGATGGCATAGTGAATCTCGTACCAAGTGCATCCCTAGTGGCATAAAATGTAGATACAAAAACTAAATAATCTAGTCCAAGCTTAGAAAGAATGGACAATATCAACTGAGAGTCTTCTTTCTGAACACCACACTGTGACAACTACAATCTAAGAGACTTTAGTTTGGTGAAAAAATCCTGTATGTTGTCAAAATCCCTAGGATTTAAGCCAATAAGCTCATTCTCTAACTGAAACCCTCTTATAGTATCTTGCTTCCCAAACAAAGAATCTAAAGTAGTCCAAAACTCATTAGGTGTAGTACAAGACTCAATATGAAAAAGAAGGTCAGATGAAAGAGATAGACATAATGTACCATAAGCTTCATCACATCTATTAAACCACTTTCTCTTTTCAGTAGCACCTATAGGTTCAATTTTTGTACCCATGGTTACCCTATACAACCCTTTGTGTTTCAAATGAATCTCCATTTATTTTTTCCAACCAAAATAGTTGAATGGAGTAAGGGGTGAAATATTATGTGCATCCATGATAGAAAACAACAACATATACTCTAAAATTAAAAAAAACAATGCTCATTGATCTCAAAAAAAAAAAGCCTGATTACATGTTTCCCAAGAAAATAACTGAAAAGGTAAAGGCTGAGATCAAACAAGAATATTAGATACCTACTAAAAAAAATATAAAAAAATAGGTCTGAGATATGTGTAGATCATGAAACCATCTTTCCAACACCTATTTGTTTTCGCAAAACGGAGTCAAGACACAAAAGTTATGCCTCCCGGAGTGAAAACAACAACTTATGGCTTTGATAGGCGAAAAAAGCATCAAAATAGAAAAATAAAAAAATAAAACCTCCACCACTGTGAAGTTCATTGAACCAGCTTTCCGACGATATCTAGTTTTCCCAATTTTGATACCGTATGCCCAAGTTACGCCAAAAAGAAAAAAAGGCCTAAAAGGCACTAGGGAGCAAAAATACAACACCCAGGGCTAAAAAATCAGAGCCCCTGGTCGCATGCATGACTAGGGGGCTTCGATAGAGCCCTTGGTCACCCACATGACCAGGGTGGGCACTGTGGACCAACGGAGGGCTGGGGACTAGCTCCCAGTCGCCTATATGACCACGGTCTTCCCTTGTGAAGCCCACGGGGGCTAGAGCTAGTGGAGCGGTGGACCAACGGACTATGAGCAGTACGGTTGGAGATAGGTGGCCCGTGGGTGGCCACCGGGCAGTGATCTGGTGGCGGCCTCCTTTATAACTAGAGGTGCAAAATTTTTTTTACAAATTATGATTTTTTTTAATTTTTTTAAAAAACTTCTGACCTCGATCTGCGTGCCCTAGGGCTGTACGGCCTTGGGGCTAATTTTTTTTCCTTTTTTTCAATTTTCTCTGAAATCAATGAAATGAAAGGCATTTCTGGGGTTTTTCGGTGCTCTAATCGCGATGGCGATGTCCGTTTAGCCCAAAAATGCACAAAATTTATGTACTCCTAGATCCACAAAAAACAACCTGGCTCTGATACCATGTAGAAGTTGAAAAACCAACTTCACAGTCCCCAAGAATCACCTACAAGAAATCACCTATCACATGTAACAGATATTCAAAATAGAAAAGAAGAGATGTTCTGTAAACCCTCAGAGCCAATATGTGCAAGCAAAAACTAGAATAATGATTATTGAAAGTAATTGTTTTACAAAGAATACAAAAGCCTTCAAAAAGACAATCATACAAAAAAGAAAGACATGCACTACCCTGATCTTATTTTTAGAAAAAAGACAACTCAACAAGATAAGGATAATAATTAACCTAGGAAATAAAATATGCCTAAGTAAATTTATGCTAAAGTGTAATTAAATAATTAATTACACCAACAAAAAAACACAACAATATAAATGCTCTAATTTGAGAAATAACATGTTGAAATTATTTTAAAATGATCAAAGATATAATATTTCAAAATTACCTCTACTATTTGATACTTATATTTTTCCAACTTAAAAATCATAGTGTGATTTCTAGACTCATAGATTTCATGGAACTTATATATGTATAGTTGTATTAACAAGATATTGTACATGTGTAGAGATTCCACGTCATAAACTAATTCATATATGAAAGGTTTAATTGAATAATATAAATAATATTATCTACCTACCTAAATATTTTACCTTTAGCTCACTCATCCCATGTATTATTTTTGTGGTTGCAACACATTGTCTATGTTGGAAGTTTTAGGAGTTTGTAATTGATATGGTTGTTGGCAACATGAGCATGAGCTTATACAGTGTTGCCATTGATAGTATTGTCATTGATGTCAACATTCTAGTTTTATGTCTACATTAAGGTATAGTTGGTTGGTGAAGCATGACTGAGTATGTAGATGGTAATCCAACATAGAGATGCAAAGGTTTTGCTTTGGTACAAAAGAAATATCTTGACTATTTGACTAAGTCCAAAATAAGGTTTTCATTGTATAGAGCATCGGTTAATTGGTATGCATTGGTTTTCCTCAAGGTATTTTTCTCTATGGTTCTAAGGAAATTTTGATACGTGTTGGAGGACCTTAAATCCAAAGTTTCATTTCTTTATTTCATCCAGTATAAAAATTATGGTTGATAGTATAATAAAAAAGAGAGATTGTTCGAAATGTTTTGCATTTCATCGCATAAGAATATTTTGTTATGCAAATTTATGGGAGTGTTTATAGCTTTCAAAAGAGTGTGTAGTCCAAGTGGATTTTTTTTTGGAGGTCCACATGTTAGTTTGTGGATAATCAATTGGTGTATTTTGGCATTTTCTTACCAGTGGCATTGACCTAACATTTTTGGGGTCGTGCAAAGGTAAAAGAACTATTGATCAATTTTGTGGGAGATATTATACATCCATGTTGACCTATTTGGATATGTTACAAGTTTTCAATTAAGTTTCAAAGTGGGTTTGTTTGAATCTTGAGCCAAAAAAAGTTATGTTACGTGCAATACATCTAATTAGGCCAACCTAATTGATGTTTTAGGTGTTTACAAATGCAATGCATATAAATGTGAGTTCATTTCGGTGTTTTAGAGATGTGAGATATTCTATAGAAAATTTTGATGTGAATTTCTAAGTAGAACATGTGAATGTGATACAAATATAAAGCAGGCCAGAGTGTGGAAGTTATGTAGTATGAGGTGTGTTGATTCAGTATATTGAGCTCCTCTGGAACTGTATTTCCTACATATTATAGATATGAATTTGTAGAAGTTCAAATCTTGGTAGTGAGCTACCCCTCTCTTCTATTTCTCTTATTCTCTAGACATTGAGTCCACCTAGTAGTGAGCCTTTCTATAATATGTTATGACTAATTATAATAGTTTGTGAGCTAATCCTCACCATGGTTTTTCCCTTTTGGGGTTTTCCACATAAAAATACGATGTTCATGTGTTATGTGATTTGATGATTTCTTTCATGGTTTCTTTCATTACTGAAAATTGAATATGATGCTTGAAATGAATGTTTAAATGTTTAAGTTATTTGAAAGAATATCGATTCACCCCACTCTTAGTATTTTAAGTGTTCAACAATGGGTATTAGAGCCCAGTTCCTTCAATTGGATTGATTTCAAAGGTAGATATTGGAGTTGAAAACATGGCTACTAGGAAATATCCTACCCCTCCAAAAGAAATTACTATGGTAGGATTTACTAAAGAAGATTTCATTGTTGATATGGAAGGGTAACTCAAAATTTTCCTAGATGATTTGCATAAAGCAAATTTTGAGAATAGAGATTTGAAAAAAGGATCTTAGTGATGTAGATGAATGAATTAATATATTAAAGGAGAAACAAAAGAAAGCTACAAAAATGATCAAAGAGATCAATCAATCAAATGAGTTCATTCTCAGTCTAAAATTGTAGATTGAAGAAAGTAAAAGAGTTGAATACTACCTAAATACTGAACTAAAAGACAAATATAAAGAATGCTCAAAGCTTGAACAAGAAGTTGTAACCTTGATATCAGATATGGAGAAAACAAAGATTCAAGAAGACAAATTCAAGAAGAGTACTACAATTCTTGATGAGATGATTGTAAATAAGAAGGGATATAAAGACAAAGAAGGACTAGGATTTGAGAAAGGTGACAGCTCAAAGACAAATCAAACTCCAAACAAGACTGAAAAGAAGATTGACAACAAGAAGAGAAATGGAAAGTATGTTTGAAATCAAAGAAAAGATTTCAAATACCACCAATCAGACAACCAAATGCGCAAAGGTACCTATTGATGCCAAAAATTGGCAAGGTAATAGCCCTTTGTGGGAAACTTGGTTTATGGGGGACTTATTGCACTAAACTGAGTGACCTCCAGATTTTTAAATAAGTTGGTTTCTTCTATAAATGGGGTTTTTGAATGGGAAATAAAAGAAAATATAAAATAAAGAATCTAACTAAGGCGATACACTAGAATTTAGATAAAAGGCAGGATAAACCTATCTTTTGGATATGATCTAAGGGCCTTCTTAGCAATTTACCATGTCCTAGAATAATAGAGATTAAGGATTGTAGCATGAAAAACTCATTCAATGACATAAAATAATAATTACACCCATTTACTGAAAAGAAGAGTCGAAAGACATGATCTAAACCAACAAACTTGTATTCAAATTATAGAAGTATGACAAATAAACCATTCAAACAACAATGACACAACATAAAGTTTATCAATAGCATAAGAAATAGAGAGGTCGAACAATGGAACGGTCTATGAGTTCTTGCAATAATATAAACAATAGAAAGGCTTGGTCTCTCCAAAAATACTATAATTCTAAAAACTAGTGAAATAGCATGTGATCTCCAAACTTGTAACCTTGAACACTGGAACCTTCAAAGCCCTCTTTTGAAGCAAAGAGTAGTATTTATAGCAAGCCTTCCATCGTTTGGAAAGCAACAACTGAAAAGATTTTGAATCTGAGAAACGATGTTGAGGAAATGATTTCCCTCAGTCGTTGTAACATAAAATATTTGAGACACAACGTTTGGTCACCCTCCATTCAGGTGCATCCCCTACAAATGATGGCAATGGTCCAGTAGAGTCCCATGTAGAAAATTTTTGCCTCTTTGGATAGGAAGTTAGAATGTATGTGGTAGCATCCCACAACTCATCATTTTCTTCCTCCCCTTTGTTGAAGAAGTGTGTGCGGAAGAGACACGTGGCAACATTTCACTGCCCAAGGTCGATTTCTCATTTCTTCACTAAAAAATTATATTGAGATGACACATAGCAATTTGTTTATTAAATTCCCTACTGGCGAGGTCCACCAAATTTTTATGTGAATGGGAGCTATGTGGCATGTGATTGGGGACTGGCGAGGAATTGAAAGGAAGCAATCAAAATAACCCACAGTGAAGACACGTGGGAGCATTTCGGGGGCCGGTGAGAGACCAAGGAGAAAAATTCTTCAGAGAGTGATGAGCAGACACTTGGTTGAGGCCACAGTGACAACCAAAAGGGGGCTGATGAAGTTCATCAAAGGAATGGGCCAGTGCTTAGCCAAAAATCAAACCTGAAGGGAGCATGGTGAATTTTGAATTCACGGCTTTTGGCGACTATCAGGGGAATTTTGTTCTAAGGAAAGTGGAACCCAAAATTTTCTCTGGTTCATAGACTAGAGTGTCATCCATTCATGTTGGAATTAGAGCTTGGAAATGGCTACCTATAGGGGCGGCTAGTCATCCTCAGATGGTCTCGCTATACTGTGCAAATTCTCTTACGCTCTGCCTAGGTTGGTTGTTTCTTTATAAGGTAGTGTCTCGGGTAAATTGGCCTCTACCTCACAATGGAACAATAGCTGCACAAGAGGATGAATGACACCTTCAATGTTTGATGCAGTAGGAGGATGGTCAAAACTCTGGAAAGTTGTCAAGTCTTGCTCCTCTTCAATTCTTTCCACAATCTGTTCAGCTATGGCAATTGACCCATCTTCAAAAAATGGAGATGACAGACCCATCTCGCTCAGTTGGGAGAAATTTTCCCACATGTCATCCATTGTTTGGTTCAAAGTAGTTGGGGCCGCTTTAGTCTGCTGGAAGGCCGAGTGGAAATGGATGAACTTGTTTGTCATCTCGGCAGCAATATCCCGATCTTCGATCCCTGCCTTGGCCAGGTCTTCATTAGAGACCAACTATAGCTTGGTAAGTAAATTATTTGCTTCCAAAACCTTTTCTAAGATGAATCAAAGGAATTGCTCAATTGTTCCATGAACCTCCTGGCTCAATTTTGCTACCTTTGAGATGAACCAGAGCATTGGCTACATTGTTAGGAAAAAGGCTTTAACCTTTTCCCAATAAGAAATATATAGCTATCAAGCCAATGGGATGAGGTCTAGCTGTGCGGAGGAGGCTTGGAGAGAGCTCTTTAGAGAGGCGATCTCCACATCCTTTGATTTAATAACCTCTGTTAATTTTTCAGTCCTCTTTTTTTCAAATGCTAGTTGCTCCCTGAAACTACTTATCTCTTTATACCAATTCTTCTCGGCTCGGGAGTGGTTTTCCAATTTCGTGTCAAGAGAGGACTTTGTCTCTTGAATCTCCTTTTCTAACTGGGCCTTTTGACTCAGAAATTCCAAATGATTCTTTTCTAATTCTTGCTCATATAGAGAAAATTGAGCTACTATCTCTTTATCCTTTGTTACAATTTTTTCTCCGTCGTGGTCAATTGGCTCTGATATTTTTGGTTTTTTTCCCATAGCTTGTTGAGTAGTGTGGGGTCAATAGATTGGGACTTATTGAGTTTCTCTTGGAGTTTTCTTTGTTTCAACTCTTCCATTCACACTTTCTCAGATAAGTGTGCAACCTCCACTTCTTGTGATTTCTCCTACATTTCCAAAAAACTAACCCTTTCCTTCACAAGCTTTAGTTGCTCCTCCTTTTTCTTTAATTGATGGCCAAACTTTAGAAATTTGGTCATCACCACCCATTGCATTTGGTCTTAGGACATAATAACCCGGCCAAAATAACCCTGGACAGAATAACCCGACCAAAATAACCCAAGGACAAAATAACCCAGGGTCATAATAACCCATGGACAAAATAACCCGTGGTCAAAATAACCCATGGATAGAATAACCCATGGTCATTTTAGATCAAGCTAGTAAACTAGAAATGACATAAAATAAATTATAAATATGATTGTGAGGCATCATAGCCACTATTCAGGGATGTTTTTTCCATTCCTCTCAATGCTTGTGGAGGAAAGTTCAAGAAGAAGGTATACAAACACATTACAATGCCGATGAAGTATTTGCATATAAGATCAAGAAACTTGTTGCATTAGCTTTCATGCCTTAGATATACGTAATTGATGCATTTGAAACAATTCAAAAATCTCCTTATTATATAGAACATGAGGAGACCCTGCAATCCATAATTGATTATTTTGAAGACACATGGATTGGTAGACTAACCAGAAGAGGCAACAGACGATCACCCAAGTTTCCAATCACAATGTGGAATTGTTATTTAGCTACTCAAGATGGTATTCCCATAACCAATAATACTATTGAGGGATGGCACAAAGGATTTAGTGAATTGCTTCAAGCTTTGCACAAATCAATCTAGAAATTCATCAAAGTAGTGAAAAAAGAAGAGTCTCCAAGAGAAAAGAATAGAGAAATATATGGTTGGATACACTGGGCAACCAAGTAGGAAAAAATAATGTGAACTCAAAGAAAGAATAAAAAGATTGGTTGATGGTTATGACAACCATAAAATTTTAGATTATATAAGAGGATAGCTCATAATTTGATACTTTAATTGAAAATTTTAATAATAAAGTTTTTTTAGCAACATACATGTAATTTATAAATTTTGTTTTCCTTTCTCTATATTCTTATGGGGATATTTTTTCCATGGGTTATTCTGACCATGGGTTATTTTGGCTTGGGTTATTATGACCTTGGGTTATTTTTCCCCCAGGTTATTGTGTCTGGGTTATTGTGTCCAGGGTTATTTTGGCCGGGTTATTATGTCTCGTAACCATTGCATTTCCTCCATGAGCTCTACCTTATCCTGTAGTCGAGCTGTGGCCAGATCAAACCCCATGGCATACTTGTAATTTCCTAACAACATCTCACCTTGTGGTTTGGTAACATTCGGTTACATGGTGGTGAAGTTCAGAGTTTATTGCACTTCATGATAAATTGTATACACTTTAGGATCTGCATCCTTTTTTTATTATCCTAAGAGCTCACATTTTCTTCATGGTCTCTCCTTGTGATATGAATTTGGTTAGCGGTTGAACTAGCCTGCTAGTAATAGGTGTACCCAAAGGTAGGGAAAAAGGGAATACAAGTGTAGAAGGCCCCTACGATTTCTTTTGTGGGAGATTAACAATTTTCAGGGAGAAAAAGGGAACCTTCCATAGTTTAGTCTATGAATCAGAAAAAGGGCTCATTAGTCTCTATGGTGATGGGGTTTTCATAATCGATTCCATTTGCTAGGCATACTACATTAGACATGAGGTAGTAGAGGCAATAGGGGTTCCAATGATAGTCAAGCTTTCAAAAAGAGAGGCAAGGAGAGATTGAGCAGTGGCGGCTGGTGTTAAGGTCCATGGAGGCTTCAAGAGAGAGGGCCCAGTTTGGATGAATTGAGAGAAACCTCCCACAAACATTGTGTTAGAGGGGGAAGGTAGGGATGACGCTTGTTGTTAGGGGCACCGTAGAAATGGAAGAGGATACCAAAAATTGAGAAGTAAGAAAAGTGGAAGTAAAAATTACCTGTTGACTAGACATGGGTGATGCTTCTCTTGTCATTGGCCCCTTACTTACTTCAAGCTCCTGGCTTGCTACGAGCACTTGGCTTGTAGTAGCTTCCTACGATCCTTCTCTCAGAATAGCTTCCATGCACTATTGTTTAGTGGGTGGGTTATCTTCAATCTCTATGGTTTCTGGTTGTTGCGGTTGAGACACCCTCGTCACCTTGGAGGCCCAAGTGAGTGTCTGCAAGGCCCATGACGCATTCAGTCACACATTTCAAGTGACAAGTAGAATGCCTTGTAGACTTCCTTTTTTTCCAGGAAAAGGACATTGGTGTCTCAACTTCCTCTTCTGTCTACTCTTCTCCTTCATTAGGGTCATTGCCACTGCTATCACTTGAGTTAGAAGTAGGGTGCTCCTCATCCCAAAGCTCATCAAACTGCTTATCCTCTTTTATGCTATCATAAGGATTATCAAGCCATTTTGTTTCCTAGCGATACACCCAAAAGGCTATGATCCTCTCATTGGTCCACTCCTCTACATTTCTCAACTAATTATACAGAGTTTTTCCCATTTTGTGGTTCTCATCATAATCTGCCACAATGAGATAGAACCTATGCCATGGTGGCCTGTTGTCTTCCATGGGGATATGAATCAGGTCAACCAACAATTTGTCATCATCCTCTAGTGGGCTACGCCTCTGTTCCCAGTAAGGCCGAGGGCTATTAGTTACCTTGAGGTGATCATAAGGTAAATCATTAAAAGGGTTGTAATCCCATTTTTCATATATTATTACCAACCCCAAATGAGCCAGCTTATCTTACAATACTGGGTGTGTCTGCTTCTTTTTTAGGGCCACTATTTTCAAACTTTGTGTATAGGTGAAGAATCCCTTCCTCTTGACATTTTTTCCTTCTACAAGAGGTAATATCAATAATGTATTCCCACCAAAACAATTCCAGAGCCAACACTCGATTAGTCAAACGTGTCAGAAGGTGGAAGGGTTCCCTTGTGAAGCCTTGCATTCAAATGAATGTAAAATATGCTCCAAAAAACTAGTCACACTTTCAAGTGAAATTCTGTATAAACTTTTTATGAGTCAAGGTGAGTCGATTGATACACTCCTCCCCCAATAAATTTTACAAAATAAAAGTCAAGAAATAATCCAAAAATGTGTAATAATCAAAAGTAGAAGAGAGGAGAGGGGTCCAAACAAAAATTGGTTTTTTCCTCCTCTTTTCATCAAAGATAGACAGCTCCATATGCTTAACAAAGAAATCATGGTTTTGATATAAAAAAATACAAGTAAGATAAGAGACAAATATGAACTTTCATTCAACTGGGTGCTTGTTAATTTGCTCTAACATCTTTATTACAAGGTGCTCTATAAAATCATACCAAAAGTAAGATTTTTGCCTACGAAATTGGAAAGTTGGGCCCAATTGAAAAGAATGCACCTCTTAGTCAGTGTCCATACTGAAAAAAAATGCCATCATTGAAAAGGAATCTTGCAGATCTTCCTTGAAAGCACCATGTAGAGCATAAATTCTTGGCGGCTTCTTGTGATCTGCTTCAATCCTTTCAGTTTCTTCATTGTAAAACTCTAGAGCCTTATCCTTGGTGTTCCATATTTTATCTCCCTATTTAGGAGTGAATGCCTCCACTTCCATCCCTCTTTGTAGAGGGTTTGGAATGCACAACATATACCAGAAGGAAGCTGGGCTGATGTTAACTGACAGAGTCCAACCCTCAATAGTGTTGGTACTTGGGTTGAAATGCTTAATGGCCACATCAACCAATTTTAGGTAGTAGTGCATAGATAGGACCATCTATTGAGGAAGTCCACTGAACGATAATTTTTCTATAGTTGATATTTCCCATCTAGACACCTTCATTCATTCGCAAGCAGCTTCCCTCAATCTTGTAGGGAAAGGGATCATGAACATTGTCCCAATCTTCTTGAACTAAGTTCTAGTCTCCATAGTTTTTGGGCTTGTCACACCTTTGTGTTTACCCATTTTGGCTTGTTAGGAATACCTAGTGTAGCATAAGAAATACTCTCAATGACATTAATGATTGATGTAGCTCTTAGAGCTTTAGCTAATTTTTGCATCTCTACTGGCCTAACTCCCTAGCTTGAACCTTCTACCATTGCTAATCTATGGGAAGCTTTTTGATTTAGCTTGATTTTTTTTCAACTTTACTTTGGCTCTGGCTATGCACTAGGAATTTCTTTTTCTCTAGGTAACACATTTGAAAAGACCTTTTAAATGCCTAAATTTTTTGCATGCAATACTTAACTATTTTTTCTCAAGGTGGTAGACAAGAGTTACCTTTTTTGCATTTAAGAGCGACATGTACTGCCAACTCTTTAGCTTGTACAAGATGAATTACTTTCCATTTTGGTGTGACAATAATTCATAATTATGATTAGAAACTATATTATACAACGCGATTTTCTTGGAATTTGAGCAATGCTTTGCAAGCAGCCTAAGCATTCATATGCATTGGAAATTAATATCCTGAAAGGAATGATTAAGCCAAAGATGTGATCAGCATTTGAAAAGATATGAGCTTTGCCTCAGAATGAACAAAACACCTAGAGAATGACACCTTAGTCCTTAGCCATGCATAACACCGCCGATTGCTGCCACTAGCTTAAGCTAATTAATTAGGGCTTATTAGTTTTGCACAGAGCAAGTTGTACTCAGCAAATGCAACTGGGTGGGAAATTCAAGCAAGCCTAGGCATAACTTCAATTTGGTACTTGATTAATATCACATTTATGGCAAGCAGATTACCATGCCTTTCCTCACTTTTTCTATAAATAGGAATCTAAGCAATAGTGAAATCACACATAGTGATTTGAGCAGAATTGGTATTAGGTAATTGGTGTAGTAGTTTGGCATTTGCAGTTGCATAGTGTTCTCATAGGCTAGACTTAGGTGCCTTGTAGGGATAGTTTTAAGGTATTCACAGAGATTCTGACAAGATGAACACCCTAATTAGGCTAGTATCACATAAGTCTCAAACTGCCATTTTAGGAGAGATTTCTACCAAGTGCTTAAAAAGGATGATGAAGAACAAGCATTCGTTGTCCATCATAGCCATTAAATGGGTCTTGGGATTGGACTACCTCGAGTATGAGGACAAGTGTCGAGTTAACACTGATGTATGCTCACACTTTGTAGCCTCCATGCTAGATATAGGAATTCCCAAGCCATTGATTATTTGTTTGGTGAAGGATATTTTCCCTAAGTAATACCTGAACAGCCTCGGTGAGGTTGTTGCAAATGTTGCATATGGTGGGGGAATTATGACTACAAGTGACCTCTGGAGGTTTATAGAAGAGGACACGGTCATGATGTGGCTGCCATTTCTAAGTGGCTTTCACCTCTAGTTGTGAGATGAGCACCACCAGAGGGTAACTCGAGCCTGCCACTTCCTGTTCCATATCTACAATGTGGTGTCATTTTATGACATTGACTGGTACACGGACTTTAGGAACTTGGTGTTCCCTTTTCCTGCCATTGCTCCATTGAATGATGTTGTTGTTGTTGATTCCCCTATTGAAGAGGATATTGTGGATGTTTCCATTGAGGTGTATGTTGCTACTACTCACGTTGAGAATTGAAGACATGTGTTTTTCTCTTTGCTTTCAAAAATCTCATAGTAATTAGTCACTTTTTGTATACATGCCTAAAAGAGGCTTTCATAAAATATATAAGAAGCAGAATAGAATATAATTTTGGAAGTGTGGCTTATGAGCCATTTTGAAAATGTAAATATTGAAGCATATATAATGAAAATATATCCTTATATAATCGTTTTGTTGTCTTCCTTTGGATTCTGCAACTGGGTCATCTTCTTCCTTTTCTAGCATGTATGTATGAATTTAGTTTTGCATGTGGGTGTTTAATTGTTTTCTCTATTCAGCTATGAGTTCATTTCTCTTACTCTTAGCAATAATGGGTCACTTGTTCCTTTCCACCTCACACCATAGAATAAATGAAAACATTGGCCAACAAAACAGAAGGAAAGAAGGGAAAAAGCGTATAAACATATTTACATGGGTATGGAAAGCAAGCTTAATTGAATATCTTCAGGTGAATTCCATTGATTGGAATTCCCGGTGCTTCTTTTTATATAGTCTCTAACTCATATGCATTGTGCTCCTTGCATTGAATTATTCTAAATGGGTCTTCCCAAAGGCTATCAAACTTTATGTGCTGACCTGGCTTTGTGGTCCTTTCGTTATATTTTAGCACCAAGTCTCTGCACTTTAGGCCTTGGTTAGATGTCTTCCTATCAAACCACCTTTTAACCACTTGTTGGAAATTATTCATGGCCATTAGGGACTTTTCCCTTTTCTCTTGTACTTCTAACAACTGAGCTAACTACACCTCCATTGCACCATTTTTCTCCACCTCTAGAGATTTTAGCAATTGTAGTGCTGAAATCTCCATAGAGATAGGAAATAACACCTCCATTCCATAAACTAGCTCATATGGTGAAGTCTTGAGGACTTTCTTTGGAGTTATGTGATCCACCCAAAGCACTGCTCGGGGGTTTTTATGCCACTCCCTTTGATATTTTGACCCAATTCTTTTGAGGAGTTGGACCATATTCTTGTTTGTCAATTTGGCTAAGCCATTCCCCTACAAGTAGTAATTTGACGATGTTTTAAGGAATATTCCATGTGTAAGTGTGAAATGACTTACCTTGGAACCTAGGAAAGCTTTAGAATTTTTGGAGATAATAGTTTTGGGTGGTCCAAATCTTGTCACCAGTTCCTCTAGGAAGTCCACTATTTATGCCTTTGTCACATTCTTTAGTGGTATGGCTTCGGTCCATCTCGTGAAGTAGTTTGTGGCTGTTAAGATCCATTTATGTCCTGCGCTGGAGGCTAGATTGATCATTTTGATGAAGTCCAAACCACATTGTGTGAATGGCTCATCGACCACTATTGGAGTGAGAGGCATTGCAAAAAAAATTCTTCTTCTAGTGAAGAACTCACATTCCTAGCAAGTTTTCACCAAGGAGTAGAAATCATTGAATAGGGTCAGCCAAAAATACCCCACACACATAATTTTGATGGTGGTTGTCTTTGTGGAGAAATTTCCACCTGAGGAACTACTATGGTAAGTGTTGAGGATCCTTTTTTCTTGTTTTTTGGTAACATATCGCAATAGAATGTCGTTAAAATTTCTCTTGAAAAGGATTCCTTCAATGAGCATGAATCCACTATTTTGCAACCAGTAGAATCTCCTCTTCTGAGAAAGAAGACCTAGTGGATGCTTTCCTATATGCACGTAAACCTTATTCTATCCACCGGCCAACAAAATTTGGACTCTGACTCATTCATTAAGACTAGCTCCATTTGTTCTTCTTCAGTGGCCATTTCTTTATCCTGCGCAAGATATTCACATAGTCCTTGTAGGCTTGACCTCAATGTCATACTTGAGGATCTTGGTGATCCAATTAGCTCTTTTCTCAGTGATTTATCCTTCCATTATTTATTCACGCACACTAGAATGTGCAACATAGACAATCACCTTATTGCAAGAGATTAGATGTCAGAACTTCTTGAGTCCCTTAACTATTGCAAATTCTTGCCTTTCTACAAAGTTGTAGTTTGTTTCATATTCCTTCAGGGTTCGAGAGTGAAATGCTATCGAATTTTCCCCTTTCCCTCATTATCTTTTTGAGTTAAGACAATAGCAATAATTGACTTACTACTGAATGCATACATTATGAATTCCATTGATAAGTCTGAGTTAACTAGAACATAAGTGGAAGAGATAGCATCCTTGACTTTCTCAAAGGCTTCTTTGGCTTCTTTTTTCAATTTAAATATTTGATCCTTTTTCAACATTAAGGTAATTGGCCTAATTATTCTTGCAAAATCAAAAATAAATTTACTAATGAAATTTACCTTCCCTAAGAAGGATTGAATTCCCTTCTTGTTGATTGGAAGAGAAAGCTCTTTGATTGCTTTCACCTACTCAGGATCAATTGAAATTCCTTCTTTGGAAACTACATTCCCCAGTAGTTTTCCTTGCAGTAGTCCAAAGATAGTTTTTGGGATTTAGGGATATCTTGAACTCTTGGCATTTCTTGAATGCCATCTCTAGATGATCAAAATGATCATCCTTGGATTTGGAAAACACCTTCAAATCATCAAAATAGATTAGGATAATCTTGTTGATTAGTTCACTGAAAGTGATATCCATTGCCCGCTTGAAGGTAGCTCCTACATTTGAGAGGCCAAAAGGAATCTTAGCATATGTGAACATTCCCCACTTGGTAGTGAACGTTGTCTTATGTTGATCCTCCTTTTTAACCTAGATCTTATTATAACCAAAGAAGCCATCTAATAGGGAAAAAATCTTTGACCCTACCACCATTTGCAAGATTGACTCCATTGAAGGTAGTGGGTAATGATCCTTAAAGGATGCTCTGTTTAGGTATTGAAAGTCCACACATAGGTGAATATCTCCTTTTTTCTTTCAGACCAGGGCCAAATTGGATACCCACATGTTATGCTTGATTGAGAAGAAAATTCGTGATTGGATTAGCTTTGTTAATTCTTGCACCATTTGCGCTTCAATCTTGGGATTGACTGGTCTTTGTTTTTGGTGGATGGGCTTCATGCCTTTTTCCAACTCAATTGTGTGTTGAATGATATCGAGATCATATCCCTTGAGGTCATTGTATGACCAGGCCACTAGTCCTTCATATTTACCACAAAATTCAATAAGCCTTTCTCTATTGTGATGTGGGACATCCTTCCTAACTTTGAGGTTTCTTCCATCTCCAACTTGAAGGTCCACATAGTCACCTTTGTCTGCTACAAACTTTTTTTTGTCATTTCTTGCATCGTAACAATCAAAAAGGTCTTCAAGAGTGACTAATCCTTTTAGAAGCTTGTTGGATTTCACTTAGATGATTTGTCCTTCATAGGCTTCAACAGTCTTTGGTTGGAGCTGGTCAGCAAACTCTTTTGACTACTGGATGAATGAGGCAATGTGTTTGTCACTGTCAAACACATGCTAGCTTTGGTCATTTTCTAGAATCATCGGTCAGACTACTACTTTGGGATTTGATTAATGCCATGTGATCCGCATCTGTATTCTATTCTTAGGGCACCATCTAAATGTTGAAGGCTTCAAAACCTTCAATCAAGTCCCAAACTCAATGTCTATAGGATCACACGTGGACATTCTTGACCACATAAATCTCTTGAACTTGATTGACTACTATTTTAGAATCTCTGAACACCATCAATTGCTTAATGCCCATCCATTCCACAAGGTTGATACCTTGCACTAGTCCTTCGTATTCAGCTTCAATGTTCGAGTAGGAAAACTAGAAGCAGAAAGACCTCAATATATTTTCATTCTGTGGGGATATTAAACATATTCCAGCTCCTGCACCATTCTTGCATCTTGCTTTGTCAAAGTGCAACATCCATAGTTCTGAGGCTTGATCACCTTCGGATTCTTTGAAAACCTTTGGGAGCACTTGATCTTCATCGTAGATGACACAAGTGCCTAGCTCAATAGCATGGTAGTTTCTAAAAGGGTCAATATCTATATGTTCACTCAAGAGAGCATCTTCTTGACCATTCTATTCTTCGGTCGCTTTTTCATCTTCTAGTAGTTTAGTACAATACATTTATTGCTTGGTGATAGAGGTATGCACGGCTTCAAAATTGTTCATGGCTTCATTGTCTACATGTTTTGAATGTAAAGCTTCGGATTCTATCTTCATCTTCACACCATGCTTGGTTCTAAGGATCAGATGTGACCAATCCAGGGACAAATATCTACCCACTTTTGAAGTAAATTATTGGGATAGGAAGAGGCCGAACATGGGGGGAAAATCTATGATTATAGTTTCTTGTGGCATTGTGATACTAGGGAAAGAAAATAGAGTCAAGGGGAGTGCTTTGATGAAACCTATAGTTTTGACTATGTTTCCATCAAGCTACATCACTCCTCTTTTTAAGGGCTCATAGATGAGTCCTAAAGCTTCAGCTATTTGTTTAGGCATAATTGTGGTGCTAGCACCAAAATCAATCATGGCATTGTGTAACAATTTCTCCCCTATAATGAGTTAAGAATAAAGGTTGAGGCTTTGGCTTATCTCTTACCTCAGTAGGGGCTTTCATTGTGTTATTTTTAAGAACTTTGGTGGAAGATGGTTGATCAATAACCCTTACTTTGGGCAACTACTCCATTAGCATTATGCTTACATCTTCCTAGAGAGCCTTCTATAGTAGCGTCTTCTATTTCGAGATGGCTAGAATATCCCATAGAGACACATTAGCAGATGATTTCTTTAATTGTTCCACCACATTGAATGGTGGCAGATTCAGAGTTTTCTGCTCCTTTGGTCCTTTTATAACAACCTCCCTTCATGTTTGATATTGTGGCATCCTTGAGGAGGTACTAGGCATCTGATTAGGAGCACTTTTAGGTTGCAGACTAACTAGTTGCAGGATGATTGGTTCACCCATAAGTCTCCTTTTTGAGTGAGTGTTGTAGTCGGATTGTACTTGCAGTGTTTTAGATGTGGATGTATCATTGGAAAACATTGCTTCTTCTTCTTCCATCCATGAGAAGAGTGCATGGTTGGGAGTGATGTCTGCTTCTTGCTCTAGTGACATACCTTTCATTTCCATGGTGAGCACTACATTGTCCATTTACAAAGAGGTATACACATAGCTTCCAAAGTCTGACGTTGTGGCTTGGCTACACTGCTCCACCACCTTTTTTTGTAGGTTACTGCATGAGAAATTTTGGGGCATATGTGAATTGCCACAAAGGAAGCACCAGGGATTGGTGTCATCCGCTAAATTGTTTTGTCCTGTAGTTAACTCTCTATTCAAACTTAGGTTAGCACTTTGTAGTGGAGTGGGTACCGATACTATTTGATTTGTTGTTTGCACTTGTGGATTTGTGCGAGCACCTCCTTGGAACTAGTTTTGTTGGTAACAAGACCTTCTGTCTTGATAATTTTGGTAGGTAGGCTTCAGAGGTATAGATTGATTGCACTTGATAACCATTATCACATTAACAATAGTTCACAACATTTCTTTAAAATCACTCATCTCCTCTTTTGAAGAGTTGGATGTAGAGGCAACATTTTACGGTGTGCTTAGATACGTGTACATGGATGGAGGAGGAGTCAATGTGCTGGTAGAAGGAATCTCTTGTATGAAACAATATCTCTGGGAATATAGGAATGATGGTCTAAGGTGGCAATTTCCTAATGTCTATCAAATTGTTCTCCACCTTGATAATGATGCTATATGCACCTGGTAGCATGGTTCCACCAAGAGACTAGATCATCATTGAAATGTCAAGATTGATAGAATTTAAATAGAACACGAATGCCAGATTGGGTAGCGGGTGGATGTTAACTTGAATCCTTTGCCAACTTGTATGCAACTGAGCATTGAAGTCTGCCATGGCTTCATGCGGGGCCCACTTTATGACCAAGAGCTAATAATAGAGTGATGATTGGTCTCCATTCAAAAATATCTGATAGAAAGGCTCCCTAAGCTCATCCCAGGTACTGATAGTGTTTTCTTGCAATGTGTGGTACCAATCTAGTGCCTTTCCCCTGAAAGAGGCAGCAAGTATCCTTAACGCCACATTTTGGGTTGTAACCCCATGTACCAGACATACGTCTGCAACATCTTGCAAGTGTTCAGATGATGTTCTTGAGCCTTCATTGGTGAATTTAGGTATACCCTTTAAGGAAAAAACTGGAATAATGACCCAAATGACAGACACTATTGGTGTAATAAGATGGCTTCTGACATTCCATGCCACATAATTTTTGTTAATGGTAGGCAACATGGCTAGCAGAAAGGGAGGAGGAAGCATAATGTTCACTAATTAGGTCATGGACTGTACTATCCCTAATGGTGGTACTAATAAACTTGGGTTATTTGTTGTTTGGGACCTAGTAACAGGCTGATGGGTCATACACCCTTCTTGAAATTAGGTTCATTGAAGCCCAGTCCCATAGGATGTGCAAGGAAAAAGAAAAATAGTTGATGTCAAAAATTGGCAAGGTAACAACCCTTTGTGGGAAACTTAGTTTATGGGGGACTTATTGCACTAAATTGAGCAACCTCCAGATTTTTAAAGAAGTTAGATTCTTTTGTAAATGGGATTTTGGAATGGGAAATTGAAGCAGATATAAAATAAAGAATCTAACAAAGGTGATACACTAGAATTTAGATAAAAGGCAGGATAAACCTATCTTTTGGATATGATCTAAGGGCCTGCTTAGCAATTCACCATGTCCTAGACTAATAGAGATTAAGGATTGTAGCATGAACAACTCATTCAATGAAATAAAATAATAATTATGCCCATCTACTAAAAATAAGAGTCGAAAGACATGATCTAAACCAAAAAACTTGCATTCAAATTATAGAAGTATGACAAATAAGCCATTCAAACAACAATGCCATAGTATAAAGTTTATCAATAGCATAAGAAATAAAGAGGCCGCACAATGGCATAGTCTATGAGTTCTTGCAATAATCTAAATAATACAAAGGCCTGGTCTCTCCAAAAATCCTATAATTCTAAAAACTTGTGAAATAGCATGTGATCTCCAAACTTGTAACCTTGAACATTGGAACCTTCAGAACCCTCTTCTAAAGAAAAGAGCAATATTTATAGCAAGCCTTCCACCACTTGGCAAGCAAGAACTAAAAATATTTAGAATCTGAGCAATGATGTTGAGGCAATGATTTTCCTTGGCCATTGTAATAGAAAATATTTGAGACACAACATTTGGTCGCCCCCCATTTAGGTGCATCCCCTACGAATGATGGCAGTGGTCCAACAGAGTTCCATGTAGACAAGTGTTGCCTCTTTGGATAGGTAATTAGAACACATGGTAGCATCCAAGAGCTCATAGTTCACTTCCTCCCCTTTGTTGAAGAAGTGTGTGCCAAAGAGATGTGTGGCAAGATTTCGCTTCCCGTGGTCAATTTCCCTTTTCTTCATTGAAAACTTTCACCAAGATGACATGTAGCAAGCTGTTTATTATAGGTGCTACCTGTGGGCCGCACCAAATCTTTATGAAAATGGGACCTATGTGGCACGTGAGTGGGGACTGATGAGGAAGTGAAAGGAAGAAATAAAAATAACCCATGGTGAAGACACGTGGGAAAATTTTGGGGGCCAATGAGAGAGCAAGGAGAAAAATCCTCCAGAGAGTGATGAGCAGACACATGGCTAAGGCTGCGGTGACAACCAAAAGTAGTCTAATGAAATTCATTGAAGTCATGGGCTGGTACTTAGCCAAAAATCAAATCCAAAGGGAGCATGGTGAATTTTGAATTCATATTACCCATCTTTTAATGGTTTTTGTTATTCTTGCAATAAATTTGGGCATAAGGCTATGGAATGTAGAAGTAGAAGGAATCAAAATGCTCAATCATTTCCCGATTAGTGTTTTCCAAAAGATTTGGCCATAGAGCTAGTGAACATGCAAAAAAAAATGATGAATGGATATACCAATGGTATGATGTTTCAATCTTCAATGGCTACTATTATACATGAAATGGACTTGGGCATAATGCTAATCAATGCAGGTCACAAATAAGTAGAAGTAAGCTTGTTCAAAATTCCAAATTCTACAAATGTAATAAGTTAGGACACATTACGAAGTTTTGTAGAAGCAAGAATGTTATGGTTGATCTGGTAAAGAAGAATGATCCAGTGAAAAAGGATAATCGAGTAGAGATGAATAAGATGTGGAAAAAGAAAGAGGATAAAGAGGTTAAGGATGATTTTTTGCTAGCTTCTAGTGCAAATGTTTCCTTTGTAAACTAAGTTAAGAGCTTTGGCTCAGGGGGATTTTTAACAAGAAATCATTAAGCCATTTTGAAAGATATGGTGTTGATGCATTTAGCACATGGATATAAGGTGTAGGTTTATATGCTTGATCTATTAGTGAAAACACAAGAGGAAAATATCAAGATACAAAATTTTGTAGAGAAATCAAAGGTGAAAATGTATTATAGTTAGGGTTTATTAGCTTTTTTCCTAACTTCAAGTTAGTGCATGCAATGCATTTTAGGTATTTTTAGGGTTTATAAGTGGTTTCACATTTGATCTAAGTAATTTTCAAATCAGCATTTTGAGGAGAGAAGAGTAGTGAAGGAACAAAGTGAAGTGTTCATAATTATTGTGCATGAAACCCTAATTGACAATGATTAAAAGGTATTTACAGTTTCTATTTTCCATAGTTTTAAAAGTACTTTCATTATGACTAGAATATTTATACCCCACAAGTTGTTATGGTTTTGGACCGACCCCATCAAAAGTTCAAATGACACCCTAATAAGTCAATGATGATAGATCTGGATGGTGCATTTTTGAGCATTTTGTATGGTGTGTTGCATACATAAGATGTCAAGATTTACATACATACTAAGTTGGAAGAGTATAACCACTCTAAGTTGGGTTATGTGTGGTTTAATAAACTCACAGGAGACCAATTTGAATTGAAACCCAAGTTTGAGAGTTTGACAAAGAAGAAGCTCGATGTCTAGAATAATTTTCTGATCTTTTTCTACATGGATGAGTGAGTTAGATACACTTTGAGTAGGATTCATGGTAGGTTTATGTGGTTGGATATTCCACACATAATTAATAAGGAGGAAATTAGGGGGTGGGTGCAAAAATATGGGGGGCCAAAAAGTGGACACTTCACTTTTTCATCCCAAAATAGCAAAAATGTGAGCGTCTTATAATAAAATGTGCCCACACTATGGGTTGGTAGTGATTGAGCCTAGGCTCGGTCATTACCAAGCTAAAACATGAGTGCATTGTAATGTGATTGTGTTATAGCACGAGTGTGTTATGGTTTGAATTTTAGAAATGCACATTTTTTTAATGCATTTCAAAAACATGAACACATTATAATGCGCTCCTGTTTTGGTCTGCATTAAATTATTTTCTTCTCTTTTATTCTCTTTCTTTTTGTTGTCTTTCAAGGAAACTATATACATAAATGTCTATTTTAAGTATAATTTGAAATTTACATACAAAAATTTACTTTCTTATACTTTAATTTATATTTCATGTATATAGTTTTAGGATGTTTGAGAGTCGTTTCAGATCTCTAAGAGTTATAATGCAAATTCTAGTTTTTGGAAGATCTTAAAAAATTTCAAACTTAGCCAAATTTTAGTAATTAGGAGGTCTAATTTCAATCATCAACAAGTTGTATCATCTTTCTCTCTCTATCTCACTCATTACTTATCCTTTATGCTCTAGACCTCTCCCTCACACTCTCTCCTTCCCTCTATACTTCTATCTATCTCACCTCTCTCTCTCTCTCTCTCTCCCTCCATCCCTCCCTCCTTTCCTCCTTTCCTCTTTCCCTCTCTAATTTTCTCTATCTCCCCCTCTCTCTCTTCCTTCCTCCCACCCACCCTCTCTCTCTCTCTCTCTCCATCCCACCCACCTTCCCTCTCTACTTCTCAATATCTAACCTATCCCTCTCTACTTATCTCACACCCTCCCTCATCTCTCTCTTATTCTCTCCACCTTACTCCTTCCCCCCTCTCTCTCATTCTCTCTATCTTAGTTCTCTATCCCTCTATCCCTACCTCCTTCCCCCTATTTATCCCTCCCTCTCTCCTCCCTCTTTATCTCACCTCTCTATCCCTCCCTACTTCTCCCTCTCTCTACTTCTACCTCCCTTCTCCCCTCTCTCTTTCTCTCCTTCTCTATATACTTCCCTTTCTCTCTCTCTCTCTCCATATCTACCTCTCCCTCCCTCATTCCCTATCTCAATCTCCCAAAATTCATCCTTCCCCTTTTGTTTCTCTCTCTCACAAACTCTCCCTACCCCATCTTTATCTCTCACTCTTTGCTTCCCTCTCTACTCTTTATCTCATCATTCTATCTCTCTACATATCTCTCTCCTCTCTCTCTCCCTTTCTCTACTCCTCTATCTCTCATTCCCTATATAATTCTCTATCTCTCTCTCCATCTCTCCCTCTCTCTCCCTCCTTCCCTCTCTCTCCCTCTCTCTCAATCTCCCCACCTTCCTCCTCTCTCTCTCCTTCCCTCTATACTTCTCTCTATCTCACCACCACTCCCTCCCTCTTTCCCTCTTTAATTCTCCCTCTCTCTCTCTCTAACCTATCCCTCTGCCTCACTCTATCTCCCTCCCTCCTATATCTCAATCTCTCCACCTTACTCCTTCCCCCTTTCTCCCTCTCTCATTATCTCTATCTCACTTCCCTCCATCATCTCTCTATCACCTCTCTCTCCTTCCCTACCTCTTCATCTCTCTTTCTATATATCTCTCTACTTCTCTCTCCCTAATCCCCCTTCTCTATATCTTTCTATCAATCTCTACATCTCCTAGTCTCTCCCTCTCTCTTAATCTCCCCTTATCCTCCTTTCTCTCCATACGTTTGCTCTTTCCTCTCCTTTCCTCTCTGCTCTCCTCCTCCCCTCTCTCCTCTCTGCCTCTCCCTCCCATATTCCTTCCTCTCTCCCTTTCTCCTCAAATATCCCACTTTCACCATTCACTTGTACCTCTCTCTCTCTCTCTCTCTCTCTCTCTCTCTCTCTCTCTCTCTCTCTCTCTCTCTCTCTCTCTCTCCCTTCATCCCACCCACCTTCCCTCCCTACTCCTCTCTATCTAACCTATCCCTCCTTGCCTATCTCTCACCATCTATTCATCCCTCCTTCCCTCCCTAATTCTCTATATCTCTCCCTCTCTCCTTGATCTCTATCTCACCTCTCCCTCCATCCCTACCTATCCCTCTCTCTACTTCACCCTCCCTCCTTCCCCCTCTCTTTCTCTCCTTCCCTATATCCCACCCACCTTCCCTCCCTACTCCTCTCTATCTAACCTATCCCTCCTTGCCTATCTCTCACCATCTATTCATCCCTCCTTCCCTCCCTAATTCTCTATATCTCTCCCTCTCTCCTTGATCTCTATCTCACCTCTCCCTCCATCCCTACCTATCCCTCTCTCTACTTCACCCTCCCTCCTTCCCCCTCTCTTTCTCTCCTTCCCTATATTCTTCTCTCTATCTCTCTCTCCATCTCTACCTCTCTCTTAGTCTCCCAACCTTTCTCCTTCCCTTTATGTTTCTCTCTCTCACACACTCTCTCCTTCCCTCTCTACTCTTTATCTCACCATTCTCTCTCTCTCTCTCTCCATATCTCTCTCTCCCTCTCTCCATCTCTCCCTCTCTCTCTCTCCCTCTCTCTCTCCCTCTCTCTCTAACCCTCTCTCTACTTCTCTATCTCTCATTCCCTGTATAATTCTCTATCTCTCTCTCCATCTCTCCCTCTTCCTCCCTCCTTCCCTCTATCTCCCTCTCTCTCAATCTCCCCACCCTCCTCTCTCTCTCCTTCCCTATATACTTCTCTCTATCTCACCACTATCTATCACTCCCTCCCTCCTTCCCTCTTTAATTCTACCTCTCTCTATATATATCTCATCTCTCTCTATAACATATCCCCCTGCCTCACTCTCTCTCCCTCCCTCCTATATCTCAATCTCTCCACCTTACTTATTCCCTATTTATCCCTCTCCCATTCTCTCTATCTCACTTCCATCCTTCCTATCTCTATCAACTATCTCTCCATCCCTATCTCTTTATCTCTCTTTCTATCTATCTCTCTACTTCTCTCTCCCTACTCCCCCTTTTCTATCTCTTTCTCTCAATCTCTACATCTTCCTCCCTCCTTCCCTCTTTTTCACTATCTCCCTCTCTCTTAATCTCCCTACCTTCCTCTTTCTCACTCTATCTCCATCATTCTCTTTCTATCTCCTTTCCTCTCTACTCTCTATCTCTCCTTCCCTATGTAATTCTCTCTATCTCCCTCTCTCCTCTCAACCTCTCCCTCCTTCATTCCCTCTATCTCCCTTTCTCTCTCTCTCTCTCTCTCCCCTTTCATCCCACCCACCTTCCCTCTCTACTTCTCTCTATCTAACTTATCCCTCTCTTCCTATCTCTCACCCTCCCTCCTCTCTCTCCATCTCTCCACCTCCTCCTTACCCCCTCTCTCTCACATTATTTCTATCTCACTTCTCTCTCCCTCTATTCATCCCTCCTTCCCTCTCTAATTCTCTATATCTCTCCCTCTCTCCTCGCTCTCTATCTCACCTCTCTCTCCCTCCCTACCTATCCATCTCTCTACTTCACCCTCCCTCCTCCCCCCTCTCTTTCTCTCCTTTATATTCTTCTTTCTCCATCTCTACTTCTCTCTTAGTCTCCAAACCTTCCTCCTTCCCTTTATGTTTCTCTCTCTCTCACACTCTCTCCTTCCCTCTCTACTCTTTATCTCACCATTCTATCTCTCTCTCCCTCTCTCTCTCCCTCTCTCCCTCTCTCTACTTCTCCTTCTCTATCTCTCTCTCCATCTCTCCCTCTCCCTTTCTCTCTCCTTCCCTCTTTGTCCCTCTCTCATTCTGTTAATCTCCCAGCCTTCCTCCTCTCTCTCTCTCAATATTTCTCTTGCTCTCTCCTTTCCTATCTACTCTCTCTACTTCTACCTCTCTCCCTCTCTCTCAATATCCCCACCTCTCTCTCTCTCTCTCTCTCTCTCTCTCCCTCTCTCCCTCTCTCTCCCTCCCTCCCATTATCCCTCTCTCTACTTCATGCTCCCTCCTCCCTCATCTCTTTCTCTCCTTATATACTTTTCTCTATCTCTCTCTCCATCTCTACCCCTCTCTCAATCTCCCAACATTCCTCCTTCCCTTTATGTTTCTCTCCACTCTCTCCTTCCCTTCTATTCTCTATCTCACCATTCTCCATCTCTCTCTCTCTCCCTCCCTCTCTCTCCCCCATTTCTATCTCATCTCTACATACTCTCAACCCTCTTTCCATCCTCCTCCTCCCTCCTTCCCTCTCTCTCCCTCTCCCTCTCTCAATCTTCCCACCTTCCTCCTCTATCTCTCTTTGTTAATCTCCCAATTTTCCTCCTTTCTCTCTCAATATTTCTCTTGCTCTCTCCTTTCCTGTCTACTCTCTATCTCACCACTCTCTCTCTACTTCTCCCTCTCTCCATCTCTACCTCTCCCTCCCTCCTTCCCTCTCTCTCCCTCTCTCCCTCACTCTCCCTCTCTCTCAATCTCCTAATCTTGCTCCTTCCCTCTCTATCTCTATCTCTCTCTCCATTTCTACCTCTCCCTCCATCCTTCCCTCTCTCTCCATCTTTCTATCACTCTCTCATTTCCTCTCTACTCTCTATCACACCATTCTCTCCCTATATACTTCTCTCTATATACCTCTCTCCATATCTACCTCTCCCTCCCTCTCTTTCCCTCTCTCTTAATATCCCTACCTTCCTCCTCTCTCTCTCTCTCCCATCTTTCTCTCTCACTCTCTCCTTCCCTCTCTACTCTCTATCAAGCACCATTCTCTATTTTCCTCCCTCCATCCTTCCCTCTCTATCTTCCTTCCTCCCACCCACCTTCCCTCTCTACTTCTCTCTATCTAACCTATCCCTCTCTAGCTCTCTCCATCCATCCTCTCTCTCAACCTCTCCACCTTCCTCCTTGTTTCTCTACTTCTCTCTCTATTGCCTCTCTCTTTATCCTTCCCTCTTTACTTCTCCCTCTCTCTCAATCTACTAAAACTTTATATCGAATATCATAAATCCTAATCCTTATACCCTACACCCTCAACCCTTATCCATATACCCTTGTATAGGAGAAAATTTTCACCCCTTACATAAATTCCACTTTTACACATCCTCACCTTAGAAAACCAAATCTAAAGTAGAAATTCTACATCAGCTGGCTAACTTCCTTCCACTTGGCTTCTATCTGTTGTGTTAGTAGAATAATATTTTTTGGGGACATGCGTGGGGTGCATAGACGTCCATGCAATGTGCTTATGTCCCTGACGAATTCTTGTGTTTGAGCTAGCGAAGGTGTTACACTTCCTATTAGGAATGATTTGTAATGTCCTTCTTTCACCAAACAACCTTGAAAATGATAGATCCTTCTCTCTTCTCCTCTTTCTTGTGTGTAGGTGGATGTTCTTTTGGAACTAGCTAGCGAATTGGTGCCTTGGTGAGATTATTTGTATCACTCTAGCTCTCATCTATCTACTTTATCATATTCATTTTTTATTTCTCATACTTCATAGTTCTAGTTTGCTCATTTAGGAGTCACTAGCTAGGTCATCAGCTTGTTTTATGGTAGTTCAAATTGTATTCTTTGTCTTCTGGTCATACGGATGCCAGTACACCTAAGAGACCCAAGTGTATCATGCTATCATCCCAAAACTATTCTTTTTTCCTCAGGAAAAGAGCTACCTAAGGTAGAGTATTGAACCTAAAAACTGGCTCACCTAGCCTAAATTTGAGTTTTGGGTCTACAGAGTGATCGAAGGGCATTATAGTCCTCATCATTCTCATCCCTCATTTCAAAACATCCCTTTATAGTGAGGTAAGTTAGGGAAGCCTTCTGCTCTCAGCTCTCCTTGACTTGGGGCCTTGACATGGTTGGTCCTCCTCTCTTACATTTTTAGTGAACCCAATGTGAACCAACATCTGTCCATTCATTGGTGTTGAGACTCTTCCCTTGTACCTTTTTATCATTGAATTCTTGAGTGTTGTGAAGGTTTATGAGCATCACAACCCAATCCATGACTTTTGGGTACATTGTTAGGAGAATTTTATGACACCTTCCAATGGAGAGGATGAAAGTCACTACTGGTTTCTCTACAACCTTTTTTCTATATTTTCCATTGGTCTTGCTACACAAGAATAGTTTTGGAGGGGTGAGATAAGGATCTCTGATGAGATTGATCAAGTTCCCACTCCTCCTGTGTCTCCTACATCATCGTCAATAGACAAATACAAGGACACTCACATTCCTTCTGAATATATTTATACCCTTTGCAAGGGACTAGGTGATTTGGAGAATCACTTGGAAAAGGACCTGAACATGGATAGGGCCACTAGGGTTATCAGAGAAATAAAATATATGGTTGGGAAAGATTGAACATGCATCAAACTCCTGGATATTTCTCTAGTTTGACTAAAGCAAGTGCTCCTCCAAAAAATCCTAATATTGTACAAGGGGAAATTTTGAAGGTCACAAGAGATAGTTAGGAATGTCGATGCCTCCCACATCTATGTACATGGCCAACACAGTCCCTTAAATAAACATTCCTTCTACCCCTGATGTCACCTCTAGTGGTGGAGGCTTTGTTAGTGGAGGTGCTTTTGGTGGAGGCCATGGTGGTGGCTCTGGTGGAGGCCTTGCTAGCTATGGTGGCTCCGACAGTGGTCATACCAGTGGTTTTGGAGGTGGCTCCAGTGGTGGATCTGGAGGAGGCTCCACTAGACCTTTTAAATTCCAAGACCCTATTTTGAATACCCTTCTTCAAAATATGGGCAACATGCAAAGCTAATTGGTGAGTCTCTTCGAGGCCTCTGCCAAGCCTACCTTTCAACCCTTTTTCCAACATAGCCCATTGTCAGTTGCAATCCTAAACACTCCCTTCCCACAAGGAATGAAGATTTCAAAATTCAAAAAATATGGCAGCAAAGGGGACCCACAAACACATGTGTCCACCTTTAACACCTTGTGTAAAGACTTCTTCCATCACGATGAATTGATGGAAAAACTATTCCCTCCATGTATTAAGGATACAACACTCAAATGGTACTGATCCTTACTTGACAACTCTATCTTCTCATTCGATCAAATTGTGAATTAGTTTCTCTAACAGTTCCAAGCCAACATCAAACTGAAGATGACCTTTTCGGATCTCATCTGGTGCAAAAAGGTGATAACAAAAATATTACTTATTTTATAGCATGATATCAATCACTCTTCTCATAAATCTTGTATCTGCTGGCCAATTCTAACGTGCAGAAGGTGTTCATAGGGAACTTGCAAAGACACTGGAAGGAGAATTTTTCCCTTATGAAATACCCTTCTTTCATGCATTTGTGTGTTGTATTATGAGTATCAACAAATGGTAGTTTAGTTTGAGGGATCCACCTCGTGCTCCTATTCAGAAGGGAATTCCATCATATCAATCTCTAGGAATGGCAAGGTTGTTGTGAATGTAGTAACCACTATGAATGATAATGACCTTCGACATAACCAAAAGTTCACAAAGTAGAATCTTATTCTTCCATATTGAAAAAGTTTCTAAAGGATAAGATCATAACCTTGGAGAATCCTAAACCTCTTAAGGAACCTTTCCCTAGTTGGTACAATCAGAATACCTTTTTTCAATGCCATTGAGTTAATGGACAAGATACTAAACATTGTATGTGCATGTGTCATGAGATACAGGAGGGCATTGAGGATAGTACTATTCATCTTGATGGAAATAAACAAAATGCAACCAAATTGGTGGAAAAAATGAATGGTGAATTATAGATATACATAGACCCATTTTTGTCACATTATGTTAGCATGATTATCAATTGCTCTGATTCTACCATTCAACATGAGGCCTATGTTAACATGGTCACATTTACCTCCTACTACGTAACCTATGCCTAGCTCCCTGGATGTGACATTCATGTCACAAGATTTACCCTTAAACAACAAGCCCTCTCGCCTCTACATTCCCACTCGCCTCAATGGCAACATTGTGATAGGGATCTTAGTGGACCCTGGGAGTCGAGTGAATATCATTGTAGAAGAGACGTTGTGGCTTAATTCATTGTATAGAAAGGAATATGAAGAAACAAAATCTACCATCCAGACACATGATGGTATTTCTCTTAAGCCATATGGCTCAATAAATTTTTCCATCCTAGTTGGACCTAGGGCTGCAGAAATAGTCTTTGATGTTATTCCAAAGTTGGATCTAATCAGGATGAAATTGGGCATACCTTGGCTATCTTCCATGAATAGAATCACCTCTATCATTCACAAATGTTTAATGTTCTCCCATGAAGGTGTTATGCACGTAGAACATGACAGTGGATACTAGTTGTTGCTGTCCCATGGGGGATATTCATTAGATCACTTTTGGTCTGCCCCAGTCGATCCACTCCCTCCAAGAATGAACCTAATTTACAAGAACTATGTGAAGTGTAAGACTGGAGTAATGGGACAACCAAAATTGATCCTCCTAATGGTACAATAGTCAACTGCTCCCTCTCCTTGAAATGGAAAAGAGAAGCTCCCCCATCCATGGGATGGATCTCTTCCTACCCTTTCTAGAGAAGAGTTTTGGATGAATATTCCTAGTTTTTATCCATTGAGTTTGATGATACATGCTTGGCATAAGCCTAAGATCATGATATCAAACCTCCCTACTAAGCCACCTAGACTTTGGTACTACTTGTATGGTAGGAAGAAAGGTCTATGTCTAAGCCTCCATAGCCTCCTAGCACTTCTACTTCAAAGGCAGTAAATGGGAAGATGCTCACTGCCAAGGTGTTAGAGCTAACTCTCCCCATTACTACTCAACCTATTCCTCTTGCTCTTGTTCAAGAGTCTATCCCTCTACTAGAAAAAACTGTGGTGAACACTCCCATGGATAAGTAAGAGCTCTTTGTCCCCTTGCAGCCTTTGGTCTCTAGTTTGAAGAGTCCCAAAAACTACCTTGCGCATGAGAATAAGCTCCAATGAAAGGCTCTCGTGGCTGAGAAAGCTACCCTATAGAGGAAGGAAAAGGAGATGAAGACCCATATTTCAAGGCATCCTTCCCTTTGCTTCCATTCAATCTAGTTTAGTCTCACTTCCATCTTCTGTTGTGAGTACGAATGCACCTGACAAAAAATGGTGCCAGTTTTCATCGCTCCTTCGATAGAGCCACCCTTGTTGATGTCCCTTTTGAAAGTCCTTCCTTTCCCAAAGCCCATGGATATACCAAACACTTTGGTAGTATCTGCTACAATTTTCTCCTCCCCCTCTTCCTCTTTACCTCTGGTCTCATTTATGGGGAGTTCACTTCCACTAAAAAAGTAGAAGGTGGAGGGTGGTCCTTCCAACAATAGAGGATGTAAGATGATTCCACCTTCTTCGAAAGGTGGTCCCATGTTGGCTTGTTCTGCCTTAGTGACATAATCAAACTTGACTTCCCCTTAGTTTGTCATCACTCCCATGTCACTTGGTGATCCTAGCAGTGAATATCAGGTATAATCTTCTCCATATATTGAGGTACATGACAGTCTAGTAAAGTGCATGTTTAACTCTCTAAATGAAGTTCTGACCTTGTCAAAAATCTTCACAAAATCATTGACCATAGCTCCACAAGAGCCTAATGGATAAGACCTTGTAGGGCCTTCTTCCTTAGCCCTTGTTGTGGGAGGGTTGGAAACTCCTCCTCTTAAAATTCCACCACTTTAGGCTTGTCTACCTTCCCCTTATGATGATCTAGATTGGGAAGTGGAAGACCTCTTGGTCAATTAGTGTTAAGGAGAGGCCTCTTCTTTATATTTATATTAGATGTATGTGTGTTTTGATGTGTTCCCCCATACTCGTGCTATGTGTTCCTGGATGACCCTTGTCACCCTTATTGGTGCTTGGATACAACTGTGGTTTTTGTGTCATAAAAATTCTTCTATTTTTATCATCATTCTTCCATGTTTTTAATTGATTTTCAGTAAATTGGGGATGATGCAAAGCATTGGGGGTATTTAGGCTTTCATTCCGTGTTGACCCAATTTTTTATTTTTACCCTATTTTCTTGTGCATTCTTCACATGATATGATATGGTAAGCATTGATGATAGTTCATTTTATATACTATTATTATACTTATATATATATATATATTTATGAGCAACTCTAACACCGAAATATGAGATCACCCCTGTGCCCTTTGTCTATGATGTCTTTGTCTCCTTTAAATTTTCTTTTATCTTTCTCTCTTCTCTTCTTAAGTTGTCCCTTTCATGTGTGACAATTCCATTACTCTAATTTTCAGAAAATTTATTTGTTGCCAACGAATCTTTTCTCAAGAATATCGGAAAACCTCTTCAAAGAATCACATTCTCAACTTGGACCCCTAACAAAGCGTCTTTCTTTCATCATGGGTTCACAATGAAAGAAATTGAGAACTCTCCTTCAAGGTGGGAACAACCTTTACATTCCCCTTGCAAGGGGACATCTTTTTCCTTTCAAAAGGATTCCTTGTTGATGAATTGATTTCTCTTCCAAACTCTCAAATAGCTCATCCCTTGAGTGGACCCCTTTCTTCACATTGGGTTCCCAAGGGACCCCTTTGAAGGTTTCCATCTTGTCGATGGTATGTGTGATTGTCTACCTTTTTTCTTGTGTGGTTGCTTTTAGACATGTTTTATTTGTGGGTAAACATGTCATTTTGCAGGTGTGCCTATGAAGCCACTTTTCAACTCTACAGATTCTCCTTCTTTAGGTTTCCTCCATGTGAGATATCTTGGGGGATGCCTCCTTGTATGTCTATAGGCCTGTGAGGCACTTTTTTTGAGCTTCCTCCATGTGAGAGATCTTGGGAATCACTCCCTTACAAGTCTATGGGCCTATAAGGAACTTTTTTGGGGTTTCCTTCATGTGAGAGATCTTGGAGGACACCTTCCTTGCAAGTCTGTGGGTCTGTAGGGTGCTTTTTTTGGGGTTCCTTCATGTGAGAGATCTTGGGGGATGCCTCCTTGCATGTCTGCAAGCTTGTAAAGTGCTTTCTTTTGGGGTTTCCTTCATGTGAGAGATCTTGGAGGACACCTTACTTGTAGGTCTATGGGCCTGTGTGGTGCTTCATTTCTGGGGATTCCTTCATGTGAGTGATCTTGGGAGTCACATCCTTGTAGGTTTGCAGGCATGTAAGTTGCGTTCATTCTACAACTTTATAGTTATACGGGGCTCTGGAGTCATTTTCCTACCCTTTGCTTTTGAGCTCGCCAGATTGCGGTTTGCATCCTCAATGGTTTAGTCATACATTTCTAACCCTATTCACTCTTCAATCTACTTTACTAAATCACTCATTAGTATTCGTGCTCGCTAAAGTGGAGGAAAAATGTATAGGAGTGAATTTGCACCCCTTACACAAATTTCCCTTTTACACATCCTCACCTTAGAAAACCAAATCCAAAGTCAAAATTCCACATCAGTTGGCCGACTTCCTTCCACTTAGAATCTATGTGTTGTGTTGGTTGAAGAATATTTGTTAGGGATGTGTGCATGACGTGCAGACGTCCATGTGGTGCACTTACATCCTTGATGGATTTTTGCATTTAAAGCTGGTAGACATGTTACACTTCCTATTGGGAATGATTTGTAACATCCCTCTTCAACCAACTGACCTTGAAAAATTGCAGATTCTTCTATCTTCTCCTTCAAATTCATTTATTCTCACTTCATTTCATCTTCTAGCATCATCTCTTCACAAGCTCTAGCAATTTTCTAGATCTCTTTAGCATTCGCAGCACCTCAACACTCCATTAACTCCATAAAGCAAGTGTGAAACAATCCATTATAGCATGGGCTTGAGGTTTTGTGAGACCTCCCTTCATTTCAGTTGAGGCTATGGTGATTGTTCAAGCCTTCTTTCTCCTCCATTGGCTAGTGAGCTCTTGGTGGAGGTGGTAATGTTTTTCTCCTCTCCTTTGTGATTTAGTTGAGTAGCTCTTTACTATTTTTTAGTGTTATTTGTATTCCTACCCTTTTTACCTCTTTATCATATATTTATCTATCATTGCTATCTAGCTATCCATGGAGGTGGAAACACCAAAACGAGGGTCTAACTAAGGTAGGCCCCTATATAGCCCCAAAAAATTTCCCCTTTTTCTTGTGTGTAGGTGGACATGCTTTTGGAGCTAACTAGCAAATTGGTACCTTGGTGAGATTATCTTCGTCACTCTAGCTCTCATCTATCTACATTATTATATCTGTTTGTATTTCTCCTACTTTATAATTCTATTTTTCTCATTTAGGAGTCACTAGCTAGGCCATCAACTTGTTTTTTGGTAGCTCATATTATATTCTCTATCCTCTGGTGGTACGGATGCCAACATGCCATGTTCTTGTCCCATAACAATGCTTTCATCCTCATGTAGAAAGCTACCTGAGGTATAGTATTGAACCAAAAAATTGGCTCGCATAGCCTAAATTTGAGTTTTTGGTTTGCAAAGTGATCGAAGGGAATTATAGTCCTCATTATTCTCATCCCTCATTTCAAAACATCCCTTTAGAGTGAGGTAAGTTAGGGAAGCCTTCCGCTCTCGAATCTCCATGACCTTGGGCCTTGACATGGTTGGTCCCAATTTCTTACAACCCTATACCCTCAACTTTATAACCTAAGCCTTAAAAATTATCCCTCAACCTTAAACTTAAATCCTCAACACTATACCCAATAATATAAACCATCATCCCTATACCCTATACACTTCATCATGTACCATCAACCCTATACCTTACACCCTCAACCCTCATCCCTATCCCATGTACCCTCAACCTTATATCTAAAATCATAAACATCATCCCTCAACTTGATACCTTCAACCCTATACTTAAACCATAAATCCTACACTCTCAACCCTTAACCCTATACTTTATAACCTCATCCCTATACCCTAAACCATGTACCAAATATCCTAAACCTAATCCCTATACCCTCCTTATACACTTAACCTTATACCCTCAACCATGAACATTATCCCTCAATTATAAACCTATAACCCTAAACCCTACATTCAACCTTGTGTCCTATATGTTAAGCCCTAAACCCAATACCCTCAACCCTATACCAACATCATAAACCCTAGTCCCTATATCCTATACACTTAACCCTATACCCTCAACTTTGAACATTATACCTCAACCATCAACCTTATACCTTGAACCCTAAACCCTACACCCTCAACCCTCATCCCTATACCATATTCCATTAACCTTATAACCTAAACCTTGAGCATTATCCCTCAACCCTACATTCAACATTCTACCTTAAACCCTCAATCCTAAACCCAACACCCTCAATCCTATACGCAATATTCTAAACCCTAATCCCTATACCCTATACACTTAATCCTATACCCTCAACCCTAAACCCTAAACCCTACACCCTCAATCCCCATCCCTTTACCATATACCCTTAATCTTATACCCTAAACCCTAAACTTTATCCCTCAACTTGATACCCTCAACCTTATACTTGAATTTTAAACCCTACACTCTCAAGCCTTAACCCTATACCTTATACACTCAACACTATACCCTAAACCTTAACCCCTATACCCAATAAAATTAACCTTATACCCTCAACTATGAACATTATCACTCAACCATAAACCTGTAACCCTGAACCCTATACATAAACTATAAACCCTACACTCTCAACCATTAATCCTATACCTTATACTCTCCCTATACACTTAACCCTATACCATAAACCTTGAACACTATCCCTCAACCCTAAACCCTATACCTTAAAAACTAAACCCTACATCCTCAGTCCTCATCCTTATACCCTATACCCTCAATATTATACCCTAATTCCTAAACTTTATCCCTCAACTTTATACCCTCAACCCTATACTTAAATTTTAAACCCTACACTCTTAACCCTTAACCCTATATCTCATACCCTCAACCCTCAACCCTATACCCTATACCCAATATCCTAAACCATAATCCATATACCCAATACACTTAATCTTTTACCCTCAAACATGAACATTATCCCTCAACCATAATCCTGCAACCCTCAACCCTATACATAAACTCTAAACCGTACACTCTCAACCCTTAACCTTATACCTTATACCGTCAACCCTATACCCAATATCATAAAACCTACTCCATATACCCTATACACTTAACGTTATAACCTCAACCCTATACTTAAACCCTACATTAAAAATTGTGCCCTAAACCCTAAACCCTAAACCTAATAGCCTCAACCCTATACCCAATATCCTAAACCCTAATCCCTATACCCTATACACTTAGCCCTATACCTCAGCCCTGAACACTATCCCTCAATCGTTAACCCTATTCCTTAAACCATAAACCCTACACCCTCAACCCTCATCCTTGTACCCTATACCCTCAATCTTATAACCTAAACCTTGAGCATTATTCCTCAACCCTATACTTAAACCCTAAACCATACATTCAAACTTGTACTCTAATCCCTAACCCTAAACCCTCAATCCTAAAGCCAATACCCTCAACCCTATATCCAATATTCTAAACCCTAATCCTTGTACCCTATAAACTTAACCCTAACCTTGAACACTATCCATCAACCCTCAACCCTATACCTTAAACCCTACCCCCTCAACCCTCTTCCCTACACCCTATACCCTCAACTTTATACCCTAAAACCTAAATATTATCTCTCAACTCTATACCCTCAACCCTATACTTAAAATTGAAACCCTACACTCTCAACCCTTGACCCTATACCTTAACCTCAACCCTTACCCTAAAATCTATACACAATATCCTAAACCCTAATCCCTATACCTTATACACTTAACCCTATACCCTCAACCTTGAACACTATCCCTCAACCTTAAAACCTATACCTTAAACCATTAAACCTACACCCTCAACCCTCATTCCTATACCCAATATCCTAAAACCTAATCCCTATACCCTATACAAAACCCTATATCCTCAAACCTAAACACTATCCCTCAAGCCTCAATCCTACACCTTAAACCCTAAATACCACACCCTCAATCCTCATCCCTATATCATATACCCTAAACCCTATACCCAATAACCTAAACCCTATTCCCTATACACTTAACCCTATAACCTCAACTCTATAACTTAAACAATAAAAATTACACCCTCAACCCTCATAGAGGGAGAGAGAAAGAGGAGGACAAAGGGAGGAATGGAGAGAGTAAGGGAGATGACAGATAGAGAGTAGAGATTGAAAAAGATAGTGAGATAGAAAGAGTGGAGAGAGGGAGGGACAAATGGGAGAGAGGGGGAGAGGGGGAGAGAGAGGGAAAGTGTATGAATTGTTGTCATTGATATCAAAAGGTAGTCATAATTATCTTTGATTTCAAAAGGGAATCATAAGGAGGTTAAAAAAAAGATGGTTTAATCTTGCAAAGAAATCTTTGAAGTGTTGTAGATGTTTAGGCTTCGAGCCTCAAGCTTACCCTTTATCACTTGCTAGAGAAGAAAAGAGTTTGGTGAATTGAGCCAAGTCTGATAAGATTTCACACTTTAGTCTTTGATCATACCTCATACTAAATGCCTCAAAGAAATTAAGAAGGGATCTATTAATTCTGAAAAGGTGTCAAGCATTGGACATCAAAGTTAAGGCTTATGCCTTAACTTAAGGTTATGAAAAGGGTATGAAGAAACCTTGACCCAAAAAATGGTTTTGGGCTTTGTGGTTCAGAGTTTAGGCTTATGCCTTACTAGAAAGTTGGAAGGAGGTATGATGGAATGGAAAAATCCAACACCCGAAAAGGATCAGGCATTAGAGATCAAAGTTAAGGCTTATGCCTTAACAAATTTGTAAAGTTTAATTCATTGCATTGAATGGAGTTTATGTTTGAACATTGACTAGATATCATGAGCTACATGTTACTTAAGTTATGAAAAGCCATTTTAGTAATTGCAATGATTGGCCCCTCGACCTCGGCATTACTAACTTGACAAATAATAAAGACTAATTTTTCCTAAGTTCAAAGCCTTAATATTTTTCCCACGCTATCTTGCAAGATCCATGGTGCACCTGACTCTTTAGTCTACAAAATTTTGGGGTCTTGAAACATGTCCCTAGTGGGACCAAGCATAAGACATGCGACCAAGAGATATCTACAGTTGGGGTTCAAAGTGATAAAGAAATCGGGTAGCTCCCATGTGCTTACACCACTCAAGAGGTGACATCATTAGCTTTCTATGGGCATGCAAGAAGACAACACATGTTCATGGAGTGATGAGTGATTGCTAGTGGAGTATGATGTAAGTGGATAGATGGAATCCTCCTAGTATTTCGTTGGAGGGATAGTAGGTCCATGTGTCGCTATCATGGAAATGTGGTATGACAACGTGTTTCCCTGTGATGTTAGCCAAAGGGAATCCAAAGAATAATGTTTTCTTGGTGCCCTAAGTAGAGATCTATGGCATTATTTAAAAGTATTTCAATTTCATGATCATATTTTAAACTTCAAATGGTTAAAGGAGGATCATTAGATTATGAAACAAAGAGAACATATCAATGGTCTATATTTGAATATTTGTTTTTGTAATGGCTAAGTAGTGGAAGCAGCCATAATATAACATAGAGGATAAATTTAATTGGCTCAACCGCTCCAACTACTCAATTTGATTGGTGACAAAATGTATAGTTGATGACCTAGAGAAGAAGTTGGTTAGAATGTCAAACATAGATCAATAACGTAGGGAATATCATTTAATGTGTATTTTATCTAGGGTTTGTAGGTTTCTAAGAATAGAAAATACATCAATCTAGAACAAGATCAAGCATATAGGAATATGAAATTAAATGCAGATCAAAACCTAAGATTGAAAAATGCCAAAAATTGAAATTTCATTGAATGACATCAGTGGTTGTTTGGCTTGAGGAGAGCTGGCTTATTGGAGAAGGTAAGTTATCAAATTTGAATGACTAGGTGTTGTATGGCTAAGGTAGAGTAGTGTGAATAGTGAGAGGGTGTATGTGTTTGTTGCAAAATAGAGGTGAAATCTAGGTGCATTCTCTTGTTAAAGTAGAACCGGTATTTTTCACATATGAACTTGTAATGTTGTAAGAGTTTGGTGCCTCAAAGATATTGGGTTAGTTTTCAATCAAGTGTTTAGTGTACCTTGAGGTTGGTACCTCAAAAAATTATGTTTGGTGTATAGTGTACCAAGAGGTTGGTGCCTCAAAACATTGTCTTGGGTGTCAATGTACCTGTAAGTGGGTACTTACAAAACATATGTAATATCTTTGATTGTAAGGTTGGATTTGAGCAATAGACTCACAAATTTTCTCACCATGGTTTTTCCCTTATAGGGTTTTCCATGTATATTTGGTGTCTTCTTATGTGTGTGTTTTTTTGCTTGATCTTTAATCTTGTATACTATTTTAGTGTGTTAAAAATTTGTATACATTGATTCACCCCCCTCAATGTATTAGTGTTCTTTCAACAATTGGTATCAAAGCTAGGTTCCTTAAATAAATTTTAATCAAATTAAGGTAGATTTGGTTTCAAGAACACCATGGCTGGACAAGAAGGATCTCATTCAAAAAAGCTCCATTGCTTGATGGAACAAATTGTTCTTTCTAGAAATTCAAAATGGAAAATTATTTAACCTCTCTTAGATTTTATGTATGGAAGTTAGTTGTAGATGTTTATATTGCACCAAAAATTCCTCCTACTAATGCAACCAACAAGAGAGCTAGTGAAAACAATGAAAAATCTAAAAATGCTATTTTATGCCATTTATCCAATACTGAATTTGTAAAATTCATGTATAGTAAATATGGTAAAAAAGTATGGGAGAAACTAAATAGTATTTATGAGGGAGATGTTAAAGTGAAACAAACAAATTTGAAAACTCTTAGAGGAAAGTTTGAGACTCTTAAGATGAAAGATGAAGAAAATGTTGTATCATACATGCTTAGATTAGATGAGGTAGTGAATGCAATCAAAAGTTTGGGTGAGACTATTGAAGTCAAGGTTATTGTAAACAAGTTCTTACGGTCACTCCCACAATGATTTGATTCTAAGGTATCTATGATAGAAATCTAGATACATATTCTATGGATGAATTGTTTGGGTCCCTAACTACATATGAAATGAGAAATGAGAATAATGTATCCAAAAAAGGTGACACTACATCCAATACCTCCAAAACCAATAAGATTAAAGAATATTCAAAATCTAACATCATCTCAAATGAAGAAGAAGTGAAATTTGTTAGAAAGATGAATAAGGGCACTGGAAAATACAAAGGTAAGCTTCCTTTCAAATGTTTTAATTGTGGTAAAGTAGGACATAATTCTTCAAAGTGTCCATTGAATGAATAGGAAAAGGGAGACAGTTCCAAAAGTCAAGTTTACAAATATAAAAAGAGGAACTACTGCAAAAAGAAGAAGAGTCTTTATGTGGATAAAGAAATTAGTTCTCCAGATGATTACTCCTTTATAAGTGATGTTTGTGAAGGAGGTGAAGTTGCATTTATGGCTAAAGATATTAAAGAATGTGAATATTTTGAAGACAAAGAAGGTGAGGTTGATTTGGAAGGTGAACTGGTCTCTGCATTAGAAGATTTGAGTGATGCAAGAAAACAAAATGAAAAATACAAGTTAAGGATCAAAGAATCTAAAAAAATTATTGTAGACCTTAAGCTACAACTAGAAGAGTCAAATAGAATTGAAGAGATTACTAGTCTAGATTTGAAGAGCAAACTAGAAGAATGTCAAAAACTAGAGGCTGAAATTTTTTCTCTGAGAAAGGAATTAGAGAAGGCTAAAGAGTAGATTGATAGAGGCTTGAAGCTGAAAGGTGGTTTTGAGATACTTGATAAATTGATAAACTCACAATAGCAAGAGAAAATTCTAGTATCAGTTTTTAAAAGGGTAAAGGTCACACTAAAAGTGCATCTGCTAATTTATACGATAATTTTAAAGTAGAAGAGAAGTCTAATATAAAGCATGAGAAAGATTGCAATGAAGATTTTGAGAATTCTGAAGGGCCCTTGAAGGATAAGAAGACAAAAGATCTCAAGAAATAAAATGATGGATTCATCAAGGTGTATAGTCCAAAGAGGAGATTCAGAGGCCAACATACAAGACAAACCAATTTTAATTATTATTTTCATGGTTATTATTTTTCATATAATCAATATGGGCATAAAGCTATAGATTGCAGGATTAGACCTTTGAGAAATGATAGATATGATTTTGTAAGAAATAATCCTTTTCCTTCTATAAGTGCCTTGAATGATGTATGTTATAATTGTAATAACTATGGAATATTGCTATATTTTGTAGAAGTTTATATAGTTTTCTAGAAAAGAGATAAATATGTCTACTTCTCCTAAGAAAACCAGAATTTCTCATGATCATGCAAGTTGAAAGAAATAATTTGTACCCCCTATAGAGAAGAAACAATATACACAAATTTTTGAGAAAAAAGAGAAAACCCTAAGAGGTATTGTAGAGAGAAGAATATTGAGATGAAGAATGAAGAATAAATTCTAGTTCTATTGGGAAAATGTGTCTAAACCTTGCAATTATATAAGGTACTATTGATATGTCCATGACAAAGGGGCATGGGGGGGGAGGTTTCCCCCTTGCAAGCAGTCCAAGGGGATCATCCCCTCAATTGGGGGTTCAGGGGAAGCACACCCTAGTAGAGGCTCAAGGGTAGCACCACCAAAATGAAACTTTTATTTATATTTTATTATTGTAAATATGGACCGTTCATCATTAGGTCTTAGATCTGATGGCTGATATTTTATTAGCTTGATTTTCCATAGAAGGAAACCTTATTTTATGAAGGAATTATAATACAGTTATGTATTTTGATGTATTTTAAGAGTTTGATAGTGATCATGTTTCCTTTGGATCTCTGGTTGGTGATACTTAGGTGTGAGAATCTTGCTCTGCAAGTATATTACAATCTTTGTGATTTGTGAATAATATATTGGCTGGATTTTGGTTGGTGTGTGGGGTTTTTCTCTTGAAAGGGTTTTCCCTAGATAAATACCTTTGTTGTGCTATGCACGATATTTATGTTTATTTATGTTTAAGTTTTTGTAACTGAAAAGATCTGTAAATTTTTTGTATTATTCTCCTCTCAAGATTAGTGTAGGAAGTTGTTATGCTACCTTAGCTTCCTTACAAGTGGTATCAAAGCCTAATCACCTTTGGTTTTAGTTGTGGGTTGTTGGGATTTTTGAACTAGTCTAGATTTGAGTGGGAGTGTATGCATAAGACACTTTATGATCTTGTTGCAAGAATTTTTAGATGGCAAGCTCATATGGGAGAATAGAGGTGGATAATTTTCTCGAAATAATTTTGAAATGTGGAGGCTGAAGATGGAGGATCTATTGATAGATCAAGATCTATGGGATGTTGTTGATGAGAATATTTTAAGGCTTGCAGATCCTACTCAAGCTTCTCAATATGATGTTATGATCCATAGATCCAAGGGTTTAATTAGATTTTTCCATGAAGACTCCATTTTAATCAATGTTCATGAAGAGACCTCTACACGTAAACTATGGAAGAAGCTTGGTGATATGTATCAAGCCAAACCTTTAGTGAACAATATTTTTTTGAGGAAGAAGTTGTATTCCTTGAGAATGGAAGAGCGTGAATGAAGTATAGACTACCTAGAACAATTCAATATGTTGGTGGATTAGGTGGCATCAGTTGGTGTCAAAATGGACGAGGAGGAATGTCAGATCTTGCTTTGTTCTTTGCTTGATTCATGGGATTGCCTTGTTATGGCTATTGTACTTCTATTATATTGAAGATTGAAGATGTGATGGGTTCTTTTCTTTTTGAAGAGATGAGGAGGAAGGTATCCATTAGTTCCAAGGAGGCCCTAAATTTACATGGAAGACCTAAGGAAAAATCAAGAATAATGAGAAGTGTGATAAATCCAAGTCCAAGGGGGGATCCAAATCTCTTGGAAAGTCCAAATTTATTTGCTAGGACTACAATAAACCTATACATGTTCATAAGGACTGCAAAGAACAAAAGAAGAAGAAAAAGAATAAATTTGATTCTAATTATGATTATAAGAAGGAAGATGAGGATGGATTCATTGCAACTTTGGAAACTCATGCAGGTAATGAAGAATGGTTAATTGACTCAAGTGCATCTTTCCATATGACCTTTAATAGAGATTGGTTTTTTGAATATGAATAATTTGATGGAGGTAAGGTGTACTTGGGTGATGATTCTCTTTTAAATATTGTTGGTCATGGTAAAGTTAGAATCAGGTTTCATGATGGTAGAATAAAAATGATTAATGGTGTGTTGTACATCCCTAGATTAGCATGAAATTTATTATCTATGAGAAAACTAATAGATGTAGGTGTGCAAGTAGTATTTTTTGATGTAGGATGCAAGATGATTAGAGCTGCTATGGTGGTTGCTAGAAGTGTGAGATATGGCACATTGTATAAGCTTGACACATGCATTGTTGAGTGCAATAGTACTTCTATGAAAAGCAAGCCTCTAGAAGAGGTGAGGGTTTCACCTTTAGCAGATGGTAATGAATTTTGGGTACCTAAGGGTGCTCTTTCTTCTGAATCAAAATTACCTACATAGAAAACTATGTTATGATGCCAGAGACTAGGCCACATTGGAGAAAAGGGTCTAAGGACCTTGAAAAATAAAAACCTTGATGAAGGGTTATCTGATTGTAATCTTGAATTTTATTTTTGTGAGCACTATATTTATGGAAAAAAAAACCATGTTCAGTTTTACTCGAGTTCTTATAAATCTTGTGGTATATTAGATATTATTAATTCTGATATATTTGGTCTTGTAGATGTTCCTTCAATTAAAAAATCCACATATTATGTTTCATTTATTGATGATTAAAGTAGAAGGACATGGGTGTATTTTCTAAAGAGTAAATTTAAATTTTTCATTCAATTTAAAGAATTTAAAGCAATGGTTGAGTTGCAAATTGGAAAGAAAATAAAATGTTTGAGGACTGATAACTGTGGTGAATTTTTCTCTAATGATTTTTATAGATTATGTAAAGATTGTACTCTTCAGAGAAAAAAGATAACTCCATAGTCTCCACAACAGAATGTAGTTGTAGAAAGAATGGAAAGGAAACTTATGGAGAAGGCTAGGAGTATGTTGAGTGGTGCTAGTCTAGAGCAAAGGTTTTGGGTTGAAGCTATTGCCAATGTTTGTTACCTAATTAATAGGTCTCCTACATCATCTCTTGTTGATAAGACGCCTATAGAGGAATGGTCAGGCTACAAGCCTTCATTAATACATCTTAGATATTTTGGTTGTGAGGCATATGCACATGTACCAAAGGAGAAGAAAACAAAGCTAGAGAACAAGCATATGAAATGTATCTTCATCATATATAGTTATGGTGTGAAAGGATACAAGCTTTGGGATCCTATTGCACACAAGTTAATACATAGTAGAAGTGTTATTTTTAGAGAAACTAAGTCATCTTTTGTTACATTTCAGCTAGAACAAAGTAAATAGGAAGATGTGATTCAATTTCCTTCTACACTTGAGAAAGTTGAATTGAGGCCCACGGATAGACAAGAAGTTGAGGAGAGCTCATCTAGCTCTAAATCTTCAAAAGAGGAGGAAGAACCTCCAACTCAATTGTTTGAAGGTCTACAAGGAATATACAACCACCTAAAATGTATTCACCTAATGATTGGAGATATATTTTTTCTTTGAATACTAACATGGATGAACCTAGATCGGTAGAAGAGGCATTAGGTATGAATGATGTAGAATCCTAGAATATTGCTATGGATGAAGAAATGATAGCTTTAAAAAAGAATGATACATGGGATCTTGTACCATTTCCTAAAGGATGAAAACCTATTGGTTGCAAATGGGTGTTTAAGAAATATATTTATTTAGATGGAGTTATTGAGAAGTACAAAGCAAGGTTAGTTGAAAAAGTTTACTCTCAAGTTGAGGGTGTTGATTATGGTGAGATATTTTCTCCTATTGTAAAAATGGAATCCATTAGATTTTTTATTTCTACTATTGCTTATGATTTAGAGGTTGAGAAAATGGATGTGAAAATTTCTTTCCTTCACAATGACTTGGAGGAATATATTTATATGACACATCTAGAGCACTACATGGTGAAAGGTAAAAGTAAATTGGTTTGCAAATTGTAGAAATTTTTGTATATCTTAAACCAAAGTCCTAGGATGAGGTACCAAAAATTTGATAAATGTGTGTTTATTTTGGGATGTGAGTGTTCTAAATCAGATCATTTTGTTTATTATAAAAATAATGGTGATCGTTTCCTTTTTATTGCATTATATGTTGATGATATGTTATTTATTGGTAGAGGGAAAGGTATGATTTCATAACTGAAATCTCAACTTGCTGCTAAATTTGAAATGAAAGACCTTCATATAGCTAAACACATTCTTGGTATGGAAATTAAAAGAGATAGAGTGAATAGAAGGCTATGGCTTGGCCAAAGTAAGTATGCCAATTCAATTTTATAGAGGTTTGATATGTAGGATTGTAGACCATTATGTGTTCCTATTTCAGCTAGAACAAATTTATTTTAGATTGACCAACATCTCCATTAGAGATGGAAGACATGAGCAACGTTCCTTCCCAGAGTGCAATATGAATTTTGATGTATGCTATGGTTTGTACAAGACTAGACTTTACCCAAGTAGTTGGAGTTCTTTCTAGATATATGTCTAATCCTACTAGAGTTCATTGGGATGCAGTTAAAAGAGTCTTTAGATATTTGTGTAGTACCTCAAATTATTCCTTATGTTATCATAGTAATATGAATGAATATGAGATTTCCCTTGATATTCATGGTTATGTGGATTCAGATTGGGCAAGTGATGTGGATAGCATATGTTCCACTAGTGCTTATTTGTTTACTTTATCTAGTGGTGCAATTAGTTGGATGAGTAAGCATCATGCTATGGTTATTTTTTCAACTACTAAAGCTGAGTATATGACATCTACTCATGATTTTAAAGAAGCCATTTGGCTTAAGAGGTTGTGTTCAAATATTTGAATAAAACAAGGTGTAGTGAAAATTTATTATGACAATTAAAATGTGATAAGCCTAGCTAAGAACCCCACATTTTATGCTAGGACCAAGCACATTGATATACAATATCATTTTGTTAGAGATATGGTTGAAGATGGTAGGGTGAAGCTGGTTAAGGTAGATCCTTTGATGAATGTTGTTCATTATTTAACCAAGCATTTGAGCACAAAGAAGTTTAGATGGTGTTCAAACTCAATGGGCCTTTTAGCCCCCAATAATTAAGAGATGATTTTTATACACCCTCCCATTACATTTGCATAGTGTTCGACAAGTGGGATATTTTTTGGGAAAATGTGTCTCAACCTTGCAATTATAGAAGGTACTATTGATACATCCACAATGGGGGGAACGAGGGGAATTACCCCTCATGAGAGGTCCAAGGGGATCATACCCTTGACTAGGGGTCTAGAGGCAGCATGCCCCTGTGGGGGCTCAGTGGAAACACCCTAGAAAGGAAATTTTTATTTATATTTTATTATTGTCAATCTGGACTGTTCATCACTAGGTCTTAGATCTAACAACTAATATTTTATTAGATTGAATTTCCCTAGAAGGAAACCCTATTTTATGATGGAATTATATTATGGTTGTGTATTGTGATGTATTCTAAGAGTTTGATAGTGGTCATATTACCTCTAGATTTCTAGTTGGCGATACTCTTGTGAGAAGTTTTCTTTGCAAGTATATTGTAATCTTTGTGATTTCTGAATAATATATTGGGTGGATTTTGGTTGGAGTGTTGGTTTCTTCTCTTGAAATATTTTTCCCAATGTAAATCATTGTGTTGTGGTATGCACAATATTTATGTTTATTTCTATTTAAGTTTTTGTAACTGAAAATATCTATAATTTTTTTTGCATTATTCTGCACTCAAGATTAGTGTAGGAAGTTATTTTGCTACCCCAGCTTACTTAAAAGTTCAGACATCATTTCATTCCAAAGGAAAAGGTAATTCTTGGGTGATTGAATGTGGTTTATCTAGTCATATGACTAGAGATAAGAGTAAATTTGCGAATTTGGAGAAATGTAATGGTTGTATAGTCAAGTTTCATGATAATACTACTGCTAAGATAACTAGAAAGGTACAGTATGCATAGATGGTAAGAGTAATGCTCAAGATGTATTGTATGTATAAGGGTTAAAACATAACTTTCTTAGTGTTAGTCAAATGTGTGACAAATGATATAATATGTTATTTCATGCTAGTGGATGTGAGATAGGGAAAGTTAGCTCTAGTGGACTTGTTTTTGAGGCAATCAGAACAAGTAGTAATTTATACCAACTAAATGAAGTGAAAAGTGGAAGGTGTTTGTTAGGTCAAACTAATCAAATTTTGTTATGGAACAAAATGATGGGTCACATTAACATTGACCATCTTGTGAAACTAAGCAAGAGGAATGTAGTCAGACATATGCCTAGCATTGTCAAACCAACAAGTAATCTTTGTAAGGAATTCCTTGAAGGAAAGAAAACAAGGTTCAAATTGAATTCAAAAGAATATTCACTACAAATCCCATGGATTTGATACATACAAATCTGTGTGAACCAACAAGAACCAAAAGCATCAATGGAGAAAGGTATTTCATGTTATTAATAGTTGATTATTCAAGAATGGAATGGGTAACTTTTCAAAAGGATAATAGAAAGGTTCAATTTTTTTAGAGCTATGGTTGTAAATGAGATTGGTTCAAGAATTAAATGTTTGAGGTCAAATAGAGGCTGAGAATTCACTTCACATGAATTTAATGAGTATTGTAAAAAAAATGGAATTAGAAGAATTTTTTTTGTAGTTAGAACACCTCAACAAAATTGAGTTGTTGAGAGAAAGAAAAGAACAGTTCAAGACATGGCTAGAACAATGTTGAATGAAGCCAAATTTCTTGATAGATACTGGAAGTCCAAGAAATTCAAACTATTGTTTACATTCTCAACAGAGCACAATTAAGATTGAATCATGATAAGACTCCATATGAGTTATGGAAAGGTAGACCTGCATTTATGAAATATTTTAAAATATTTGGAAGAAATTTTTTTAATAAGGGATGAAGACTCCTTGGGTAAACTTGAGACAAGATTTGGTGAAGGAATATTTTTGGGTTATTCATCTACAAGCAAAGCCTACAAGTGCTACAATAAAAGGTTACCTAAAATAGTTGAAAGTGTGATTGTCAAAGTGGACGAAGGTCACTCTCAGTAGTTACATGAAAGTGACATGCATTTATAGGTCCTTGTTTGTGAAGAGAAATAAGAATCTATAGAAGAAGAGTTACAAGAGGAAAGTGATGCAAATGAAGAAGAGAAACCAAATACTACTCCAAAAGCACCACCCGAATTTTTCCAAAGAGACCATTCTGAGAAGCAAATTCTTGGTAACAAATCTGATGGTGTCATGACAAGAAGAACGCTTGCTCAACAAGATCAACTAAACTATTCTTTACTATTTGAAATAAAACCTAAATCCTTTGAAGAATCTAGTAAGGATGAAAGTTGGATTGAAGCAATGAAAGAATAAATTAGTCAAATAGAGAAAAATCAGATTGGGAACTTGTTCCAAGGGTTGCTAATAAGAATGTCATAGGATCAAAATGGGTATTTAAAAATAAATTGGATGAATATGGGAAGATAACAAGAAAAAAATCTATATTGGTTTGCAAGGGTTATGCTTAAGTTGAGGGTATATATTTTGATGAGACATTTGCACCTGTTGCTTGGCTTGAAGTTATTAAAATGTTGCTTGCATATTCAATTTATAAAAATTTCAAAGTATACTAGATGGATGTAAAATATACATTTCTTAATGGCTATCTAGATGAGGATGTTTATATGGAGCAACTTGAAGGGTTTATTGAGACTAAACACAAATATTATGTATACATATTGAAAAAGGCTCTGCATGGTTTAAAACAAACCCCTAGGGCTTGGTATTCTAGGTTAGACAAATATCTTCAACAAGGGTATAAGAAAGGTATTGCTGACATTAATTTGTATTTCAAATGTGAAGGTGAGCATATGATAATTGTTGTTGTGTATCTAGATGACATCATTTTTGGTGGCATCAATGACAAAATATGTGAAGGATTTTCCATTCAAATGTAAAATGAATTTGAGATGTCTATGCTTGGAGAACTTTCTTGCTTTCTTGGTTTACAAATAGCACAAATTTATAATGGAATATTCATATCTCAAACTAAGTATGCTAAGGAAATGCTCAAGAGGTTTAAGATGGAAGATTGTAAGCTAGTTAGCACACTTATGGTCACTAGATGTAAGCTCAACAAAGATGATAAATATGAATTAGTAAATCAATCATTATATCTAGGTCCATTATTTGAAGTCTTTTATATCTTATAGCAACTAGGCCGAATATCATGCAAGCTATTTTCATGGTTGCTATATTTGAAGTTGTTCCTAAGGAAACATGTGTTAAAGTTGTGAAAATATTTTTTATATTTTTGAAGAGTACTATTGACTATGGATTATGGTACCATAAAAGTGAAGAATTCACTTTGACAACACATATTGATGTTGATTGGGTAGGAAGTGTTGTTGATAGAAGAAGCACCAGTGGAGGTGAATTTTTCCTTAGAAACAAACTAGTTTTGTGGCTAAGCAAAAAGCAAGAGTCAGTTACTCTTTCAACAGCTGAAGCAGAGTATGTGTGTAGTAGTGGCATGTTGTAATCAAGCATTATGGATGAAGAGAACACTTAAAGAGAGCAAGGTAGAGTACAAGGAACAAGTGTTTCTATTCTTTATAACAATTCAAGTGCAATAAACATATCAAAGAATCTAATGATGCACTCTAAGACCAAGCACATATCAATCAAGTATCACTTCTTAAGAGAGAAGGTAACAGATCAAGAAGTCACCATGAAATATGTGCCAAAAAAAGATCAAGTGGTAGACATATTCACCAAGCCTCTTCCCAAAGAGTAATTTGAAAGTCTGAGGAAAAATTTGGAGTAATTTCTCCCACATCATATCACTAAAGTTTAGTTATAGGGAATGCATCTAGGGGGAGCTTCACAAGAACATTTATGTAGTCCTAGAAGAGTGTGAAGAATTTAGGTTAGATATACATGGTTTTACAAATTTCTAACAACTTGATGGTTGTAGAGTTGTGGACACTCTCTTTCTCTTTTCATTGTATGTCAAAGAGGGAGAACATCAGTAGTAGTAGGTGTCCTAAAGATTCCCTTTTCCATTGATTTCAAAGGGGGAGAAATTAAGAAAATTCTCTTTGTTTTGCAAAAATGGAAGATATGTCAAAGGGGGAGTTTTGACTATGAATAATTGTGTGCCAATAGGGGAGAATTGATTGCTATTTAGAATGGATGTTGATGTTTGGGTAGAGCATTTAGTTTTTGCATCAATGAAAAAGGGGGAGATTATTGTAATTATTGTCATTGATGTCAAAAGGTAATCATGATTGTCTTTGATGTCAAAATGGCATTATAAGGTCAAAACAAAGATGGTTTAATATTGTAGAGCATGCTTTCAAGTGTTGTAGATGTTTGGGATTTAGGCCTTGGGCTTACACCTATTGCTTGCTAGAGAAGAAAAGAGTTAGGAAAATTCAGACAAGTCTAATAAGGTTTCAAACATTGGGCTTCATTCATACCTCATACCGAATGCCTCGAAGAAATGAAGGGATGTGTTAATTCTGACAAGGGATCAAGAATTGGACATCGGATTTAAGGTTTATGCCTTAACTTAAGGTTATGTAAAGGGTATGAAGAAACCCCGACCCCCAAAATAGTTGCAGGCTTTGTGGGTCAGATCTAAGGTTTATGCCTTACCAAAAAGCATGAAGGAGGTATGATGGAAGGGAAAGCCATCACACTTGAAAAAGGATCAGGCATCATGTTGGAACCTTCAAATTTTCAAATTTGAAGTGCCCATACTGAAAAAATTTCCTTTGCACACTCATAAGTGCCCCTACAAAATCTGCCCAAGTGACCTAATTTGGAGGGTCACAATTTGGAGCCAGTTGATTTTCATGCCAAATGGATTATTGCTCTCCATTCTCCCTACATTCATGTACTCACTGCTTTGATTTTAAAGCTTCATGATCTGATTTTCTATTTTTACCAGGCCAAAAGCAAATGCAATTTGCTCTGTTTTGCACCTACATTTTAAGAAACTTTTCAAGGTGGTCAAGTTTGACCCTCAATATCTTTTGAAAAATGTGGACTGAAGGGAAGCCCTTTTGCACACATATTTAGTTTATCCAAATGACCTAGTGTGTTCAGTGGCAGCTCCTCAAATGATGATTTGATATATTTTCAAAGTGGCAACTGGGTGAGCTTTAATTGGTTTTGAATAGGTGTAATTGCTGAAAAGTCCAAGTAGGAAAATTTAGTTTTTAATATCTTTCACCTTATGAAGAATTTTTCCATTCCATTTGTTCCAATGAATTTATCGGTCAAATGGTAACATGCCTACTTAGTTTCAGGCTCCCAAGATAAGTTCTAATTGGTTAACTAATCCTTTTCTGACTACAACATGGCCAAAAATGGTGTCCCGAAAAGTTTCAAATTTTGAAAATATAAGGACAACCCATTTATATTTTTGGTCTAGAACTTCTACAGCTCCATTTTCATGTAGATCAGAGGTCATTTAATACATTATTTTAATGTACTTTTGTTGTGGCGAACACGTCCCGAGGGCCAGTTTACAAAGGAGATACCTGATTCTTAATGGCTAGGAAAAATTTGAGGAAATGGGTTTTCTCTAAATAATTTATTATGGCAAAATGCAAAAATTCTCAACTCCAAGGATCACCATTTGTGCGTAGTGATAATTTTTCATTTCGGCCGCAAGCATAATTAAAATTTTCCCATTGTCTAATGTTTTCAAATGTTAATATTTAAAATATTTTGAGTATTTTAAATATTGCGAAAATGAAAATAGGAATTTAGGGTAAGAATAAAGTGAATTTCAAATTTTTGTAAGGAAAATCAAGTTTAATTCTTTCTTTCTATTGGTTGAAATCACAATAGCACAACTTTCACTCTGCACGACAAATCTCATCGCCCATCTCTAGTTTTGAATGACATTGAAGGAGGCAATCAGTGATGCCATAGTTTGAGCGATGATTATTTAATGAGGTAGATTGAATTAAAGCTTTGAGGCAGAGGATGGGATTTTATAATTTTTCAAATGCACTTGGCACAAGTTCTTCATCATGACAGTTTATCGCTCATCTCCATTGTGAATGGGGGAATCAAAATCAAAATAGCGATGCTTGAGTTTGAGCAATAATATTTTATTGGAAATTTTCAAATGTTCATGGCACAAAAGGTAGGTCTAATTCTTGGTTGCTGTTGGAACTGTAAAATTTGATAATTTTACATATAACTTCACTCATAAATTTCTTGATTTGGTCCTACAATATGCATTTTTCATCTATATTTTTCCTTATTGCCCCATAGAATTCATTCATGTCAACATTTTCCACACTTTGGTCCATATCGGTATGAGTTGGTTTGGGTCTCCCCGACTCAATTGTGTTTTTTCCACTAAAATATTTTGTTTCAGGTGTATCGACGTGACATGTTCTTTGTTGTGGTGACTGGCATTTGTCTGTTGGTGGTTATCGACATTGCATCCATGTTATTTCGACGACCGTGGAGATGTTTATTGGCATATATTATGGCTTTTGGGGCAGTGTCTTATTGAACTCAGTCTGTCTCCCCGACTTGTGCATATGGAGGTCTTCGGCAAGAGCTTGGCGGTATTGGTGCGGGCTCTTGGCGATATCATTTTGTCACACCGACCCGTAAGTGAAGGGGCAGCTCAGTGGGAGATGAGGCTATCATTGTAAGGTCTTGGCGAGTGACCTTCGGTCTCACCAACCTTACACATGGTTTCTCTTTGAATTTTCTTTCTGTGAGACTATGTTGGATTTGGAGTAGGTCTTGACGAATGCAATGGGGTGTCACCGATGAAACATGTGTGGACTCTATCGGCAAAGTCATGTGTTTGTGGCAGGAGGTCTGGGCAAGTTTTATTTGTCTCACCAACAATACAAAGCTTTCCTCCAAGTGACTTTCGGTGAGAGTTCACCCTTGTTTTGGCAATGGAGGATGGCGGGATGACCTTTGGCAAAACTTAAAGCGTTCGACATAGGGTCCCCCTGATATCATAGAGTTACAGTGATATGGGTGAATAAAGGTTCTCGGTATAGCATGAAATCTCTATATGACATCTCCCTGAGTGTGATGGGCTATAGTGACAAACATGAGGCGGGTGTTTTCTGTCGGTGTAAAATCATTAGTGACTTGGTGATATATTGTGGCTCGAGGCTTTCGGTGGAACTTAGTTAATTCGCTATTGAGTCTCACCAATGATGTGTGGTCACAGTGAAGCATAAAGAATCAAAAGAATATCCTTTGACCTCAGTGTAACAAGCAAGGTGCTATGGTGACCCAAGGTAAATGATGACTTTTGGTGAAATAGGATAAAGTCTACATGAGGTCTCTCCGATACTGTTGAGTTATAGCGACTATGAACAAAACGAAAGGATTTCAACGGTGAGAGATATGCTTGGTCACGGCGAATGCGATGCAGGGGAACACTAGCAGGGAGCTATAAGCATTATTTTTCCTTCAGCATACCTTCAAGCCTGTCTTGGTGATTGGTTGGCGATTTAAACATAATTTCAAAGTGTTGGGTCGACATGACTGGGCCCGATTGTAACGGTTGATCGATATGGATTCTGGCTGACATGTGATCTCAACATATTTTGTTTTCGGATTGCTAGTGTATAAATATACACCCCAATTGTAATAGAAGGGGGAGAAGATTTTAGATTAGAAAAATACAGTAGAGTAGAAATGGGCACGATAGAATAAAGTTCTCATTCTGGAGACCATGGTGCATGTTTTTTAATGGTGGTTTCAATGAAATTCAGCTGGTGTGACAGGTTATTTTAGTATCAATTATCTGTTAAGCTTATTGGAAAGTATTGATGAAGCTGTGTCCAATTTGATTTTTTCTAGTTGTTTAAATTGGAATAACAAGTTTACTTTCAATTTATCTATACACATTTGCTGCATTTATGTGATTAATTAACTGGTTCTCTCAAGTAGGGATTAAATCCTTTTCATTGATCACAGTAATCAGGAAGATTCATTTGGATTATTAAAGAAGAGCTCAGTAGTCATAATCTTGCATTGTTTATACAAGTTATGAACATATCATTTGCCCGCAATTTGATTTTTTGCTAGAATAAGTTACCCACTTCTGTTTTGTTTGACTCTGCATACCCAACAAGGCACTGGTCTCTACAATTTCATCATTTGAATTCATTCAGCTTATTTATATCTGTTAATTAAGTATTTTAGGATTTAGATCTTCAAATTGCTATCAGGTTTGGTTTCATTTTGTTCACTATCATCTGCCATTGTGGAAAAAGCATTTCAGGATGATAATCATAAGATAAGTCTGCACTATTCAGATAGGTACACCCAACTAGGTCTGGCAGCACCTAAAGAGTAGAAGGTTTAATTCATTTGACCTTGTCTGTTACCCTAAAGCATATCAAGAGATTGGCAGCCTCTTGAGGCATTCAACCTGCATTTTTGAGAGCTAACAAATTGGCGACTCTATTGGGGATTATATCATAAAATTCTGTTGAATACCACATTATAGAGTCATTGGAGGAAAAGTTGTAATTTGAGAAATTTTAGAAAGAGTGATTCCCTGGGAAATAGATTAGAAATAATGATTTTCCTACTTTTGGAAAAGTAGGAGGCAACTCTGAAAGAATTTCTGTAGTTTTTAAAATATGAATGGATGAGAATCTCAGTTCAGGGGAGGTCATGCTGGAGCTCCTCATGGTCAGCACTATGTGTCGTGTTATCATTATGCACAGTACTATGGTTTGATGTATCAGCATCAATACCCACCTAACATCCCCCCTCATTAGCATAAAACTATGATCAGATAGTTTGATTTGGCAGGGATTCCATTATCCCCTTATCCAATGGATGATAGTTCGAGGGGTATTATTCCAAAGTTTATAGGGTGCGATGCTATCACTTATTAAGATCATTTAGGAAGTTTCGATTCTTTCATCCAAGATTTGGATGTGCCCTATGAAGATTTACACATGAGGCTATTCATGATATCACTTGTTGAAGATGTTAGGGATTGGTTCAACAACTTACCAGCTGTCTCTATTGACTCTCTCCAAGGCTTTCAAGATCAATTCCTCGAGCAGTTTGGGAATCTAAGTGCACTAGATTTTTCTCTTCGTGAATTATTGCACATTCAGAAAGATCAAAGTGATACAATTTATGATTTCAATCGGAGATTCAATAAGTTGCAGATTAGGATACCTATTGGATCAAAGCTGCCAGATTCTGTAGCACTGAGTATTTATTTGAATGCTTTTGACCCAAAGATAGGGTATGAGATAGGAAATAAATTCCCAGGAAGTTTGGTTGAGGCACATAAGATGGCACAAACAATTGAAAACAATAGGAAGGCTACTAGGATAATCATTAAAAGAGACATTCCTAGGGTTTCTCAGCAAAGCAACACATACAGGAACGAAAGGCCGAGGTTGCATAACATTCCTTATAATATAGATTGGAGGGACAACAAACCTATAACAGCTAGACCTGGAAGCAAGGGAGCTTCTGATCCATTGAGCAAGAAAGGAACCTATATGGTAAGTAACAATTACTTTTGCAATTTTTGTGATAAGCCACATTCCCCAGATCATTGTGTTGTAGCCAAAAGAATACAGGAGGAGGGAATGTTGATGGAAAACAATGAATAGGATCACAAAGTTTATTTGACTTCAAATACCTTTCAACATGTTGTGGAAAGGAACTCACCTTTGAAGGATGAAGGTTATGAATATGATGTTTCAAATTAGAAGTACAATGTCCATATGGCTGAATGATAGATCTTTTATGATTCTGATGAAGATTATACTGAGCCACATTTGGTTGAGGTGCCTACTCAATACAATATGAAGAGACTTACTGAAGAAGAGATAGAGATACTAACTGTTGCTGATCAAAAGGAGACACAAGGAATTAAGAGCCAGGCATTGTCCCAGGGAATAGGGTATGAGAATACTATCAATGTTGAATCCAATAGCTATATTTTTTATGAGTATAGAGAAATTGATTAGATGATGCATCCATTGGAAGATAAGACATGTGCAAACAAGAATGATTCCTATGATTGCCTGCATGAGAAAGGTGAAGGAACAAGAGGTTTCTCTTGCATAACAAATTGTGACAGGGAAAGCAGTGCATGTTGTGAGGAATCCAGTGTTTATTCTGATTTTGATGATGAACCTAAGGATTTTGATCTGCAGTCAAGGGCTCCTTCTACTCCTCATGAGGATCTAGACGAAGAGGAAATGGGAGATAATGATTCATCAGATAGTAAGTATACAATACCTCTGACTACAATTGAAAGTTATGAAGATACATTTGATGAAGAAGAGGTTTGTACATTTGAAAGTGATTTATAAATTTTTTCAAACTCGTTGTATGATGAAGAGTTAAACGATGATCAGATGATTTTTTGCCAAGGTGTGTCAATGAGTAAGCTTTAGATATTTTCAATTACATTCTATGAAAAGGAGGAAATAATTTTACACAACAAAATGATGGAATAAATAACTACATTGATGATGTTTCTGATTTCCCATTCTTTGATGGTATTGGATTTATGTTTGATGATGACAAAAGCAAAGAGTATAATTGTAGTGATGAAAATATAGAGACTTGTTCACTTGTCAGTGAGCAGATTGCAGATTGGTTTACTTCTGAATACCTGGGGTGTGCACATGATGATCTTGAAGTTTTGTCTTCAACTTACTTTTGTTTTGATAGTGAAAAATCTTGGTGTAAAGATTCTTATCACTCCCTATGTATTTCTTGGAGTGATGGTGATACTTTTGGTATTTATCAAAAGTTTGTTTCTATTCAGGATGAGGTATGTGATCTTGAAATTTCTAATACATGTGAAGAAGACAATTTTTTGCATACCAAGAATGATAGTATTCTAGATTTGATTGGTTCACATATGCTTAATATTGAAGATTTGAGTCATGATCTAGTGTTGTCTTCGAATAGAGATACTGAAAAGGTGCATAAGGTTTTTGACTTGTTTTCCTCAAACAACAATGATATGACAGACTTTTTTGTTTTTAAAAAGAAGCACTATGATTGTGAAATTTTTATATAGCTGGGAGAATATTTCATAATACATAACATTGAGAAAGAAAATGAGGAATGTTGTATTTCATGTGCATATATTTTGTATTTTGTAGATAGCATTTTATCTGATGATGGAGAATATAAATTACTGAATACTATTGGGAAGTTGGTCCAAGCTGAGCATAGTGATTCTTTAAAAACTTTCAGTGACAGGAAGGATTGCATCTATGTCTTCAAGAGAAATATGATGAACTCAAAATAAAAGCAGGTATTTGACAGGGGAAAGGCTTTGTTTGCGTTTTAGATTTTAATAGCTCGGGAAAGGTGAAATTGAAAAAATAGAGGATTAAGGGTTGCCAGTGCATGGACAACTCTTGTGTATCCTCTCTAAATTTCTTTTCCATGCACAATAGTTTAGGGTTTTGGTGTACTTCCATTTTGCATTCACCTCCATCTTGCATTCATTTTGTGTCATGCTTTTGGTCCACTTCCACTCTGCTTTTGGCTCATTTTGTGTTTGGTTTGGTCTGCTCACCCAAAGAATCTGGATCCTTGTAATGATCTTACTCTCATTAATCCCCAGATGGAGCCACTGTTGGAATTGTAAAATCTGATAATTTTACATATGACTTCACTCATAAATTTCTTGATTTGGTCCTACAATATGCATTTTTCATCTATCTTTTTCCCTTATTGCCCCATAGAATTTGTCCATGTCTACATTTTCCACACTTTGGTCCATATCGGCATGAGTTGGCTTGGGTCTCCCCAACTCAATTGTGTTTTTTTTGCTAAAATATTTTGTTTCAGGTGTATCAGTGTGACATGTTATTTGTTGTGGCAACTAGCCTTTGTCTATTGGCAGTTATTGGCATTGCATCCATGTTGTTTTGGCAACTGTGGAGATGTTTATCAGCATATGTTATGGCTTTTCGGGTAGTGTCTTATCGAACTCAGTCCGTCTCCCCGACTTGTGCATATGGAGTTCTTCGGCAAGCGCTTGGCGATATCGGTGCAGGCTCTTGGCGATATCATTTTGTCACACCGACGAGTAGGTGAAGGGGCAGCTCGATGGGAGATGAGGCTATCATTGTATGATCTTGGCGAGAGACCTTCAGTCTCGCCAACCTTACACATGGTTTCTCTTTGAATTTGTTTTCGGTGAGACTATGTTGGATTCAGAGTAGGTCTTGATGAATGCAGCAGGGTCTCACTGATGAAACATGTGTGGACTCTATTAGCAAAGGCATGTGTTTGAGGCAGGAGGTCTGGGAAAGTTTTATTTGTCTCACCGACAATGCAAAGCTTTCCTCCAAGTGAATTTTAGCGAGAGTTCACTCTTGTTTTGGTGATGGAGGCTGGCAGGATGACCTTCAGAAAAACTTAAAGAATTCGACATAGGGTCCCCCTGATATCACAGAGTTACAGCGATACGTGTGAATAAAGGTTCTCAGTATAGCATGAAATCTCTATATGACATCTCCCCGAGTGTGATGGGCTACATCGACAAACATGAGGTGGGTGTTTTATGTCGGTGTAAAATCGTTTGTGACTTGGTGATATATTGTGGCTCGAGGCTTTCAGTGGAACTTAGTTAATTCGCTATTGAGTCTCACCAATGTTGTGTGGTCACAGTGAAGCTTTAAGAATCAAAAGAATATCCTTTGACCTCGATGTAACAAGAAAGGTGCTACAGTGACCCAGGGTAAATGATGACTTTTGATGAAATAGGATAAAGTCTACATGAGGTCTCTCTGATACTGTTGAGTTATAGTGACTATGAACAAAACGAAAGGATTTCATCGATGACAAATATGCTTGGTCACGGCGAATGCGATGCAGGGGAACACTTGAAGGGAGTGATAAGCGTTATTTTTCCTTTGGAATATGTTCAGGCCTATCTTGGCAATTGGTTGGCGATTTAAACATAATTTCAAAGTGTTGGGCCGACATGACCGGGCCCGATTGTAACAGTTGGTCGATATGGATTCTGGCCGACATGTGATCTAAACATATTTTGTTTTTGGATTGCTGGTGTATAAATATACACCCCAATTGTAATAGAAGGGGGAGAAGATTTTATATTAGAAAAATACAGTAGAGTAGGAATGGGCATGGTAGAATAAAGTTCTCATTCTGGAGACCATGGTGCATGTTTTTTAATGGTGGTTTCAATGAAATTCAACTGGTGTGACAAGTTATTTTAGTATCAATTTTCTATTAAGCTTATTGGAAAGTATTGTTGAAGCTATCTCCAATTTGATTTTTTTTTGTTGTTTAAATTGGAATAACAAGTTTGCTTTTAGTTTATCTGTGCACATTTGCTGCATTTATGTGATCAATTAACTGGTTCTCTCAAGTAGGGATTAAATCCTTTTCATTGATCATAGTAATCAAGAAGATTCATTTGGATTATTAAAGAAGAGCTCAGTAGTCATAATCTTGCATTGTTTATACAAGTTATGAACATATCATATGCCTGCAATTTGATTTTTTGCTAGAATAAGTTACCCACTTTTGTTTCGTTTGACTCCACATACCCAACAAGGCACTAGTCTCTGCAATTTCATCATTTGAATTCATTCAGCTTCTTTATATCTGTTAATTAAGTATTTTAGGATTTAGATCTGCGAATTGCTATCAAGTTTGGTTTCATTTTGTTCACTGTCATCTGCCATTGTGGACAAAGCATTTCAAAAGGATAATCATAAGATAAGTTTGCACTATTTAGATAGGTACACCCACCTAGGTCTGGCAACACCTGAAGAGTAGAAGGTTTAATTCATTTGACCTTTTCTATTACCCTAAAGCGTATCAAGAGATTGGTAGCCTCTTGAGGTAGTCAGCCTGGATTTTTGAGAGCTAAAAAATTGGCGACTCTACTGGGGATTATATCATAAAATTTGATTGAAGACCACATTATAGAGTCATTGGAGGAAAAGTTGTAATTTGAGAAATTTTAGAAAGGGTGATTCCACTGGGAAATAGATCATAAATAATGATTTTCCTACTTTTGGAAAAGTAGGTGGCGACTCTAAAAGAATTTCTATAGTTTTTTAAATATGAATGGAGAAGAATCTCAGTTCAGGGGAGGTCATGCTAGAGCTCCTCATGGTTAGCACTATGTGCCATGTTATCATTATGTACAGTACTATGGTCTGATGTATCGGCATCAATTCCCACCTCGCGTCCCCCCTCATCAGCATACAACTATGATCAGACAGTTTGATTTGGCAGGGATTCCATTATCCCCTTATCCAATGGATGGTAGTTGGAGGGGTATTGTTCAAAATTTTACAGGGTGTGATGCTATCACTTATGAAGATCATTTAAGAAGTTTCGATGCTTTCATCCAAGATTTGGATGTGCCCTACGAATATTTACACATGAGGATGTTCATGATATCACTTGTTGAAGATGCTAGGGATTGGTTCAATAGCTTACCAGCTGTCTCTATTGATTCTCTCCAAGGATTTCAAAATCAATTCCTTGAGCAGTTTAGGAATCTAAGTGCACTATATTTTGCTCTTCATGAATTATTGCACATTTAGAAAGATCAAAGTGATACAATTTATGATTTCAATTAGAGATTCAATAAGTTGTAGAGTAGGATACCTATTGGATCAAAGCTGCCAAATTCTGTAGCACTGAGTATTTATTTGAATGTTTTTTATCCAAAGATAGGGTATGAGCTGAGAAATAAATTCCCAAGAGGTTTGGCTAAGGCACAGAAGATGGCACAAACAATTGAAAACAATAGGAAGGCTGCTGGGATAATCAATAAAAGAGATATTCCTAGGGTTTCTTAGCAAAGCAACACATATAGGAACGAAAGGACGAGGTTGCATAACATGCCTTATAATATAGATTGGAGGGGCAGCAAACCTATAACAGCTAGACCTGGAAGCGGGTGAGCTTCTGATCCATTGAGCAAGAAAGGAACCTATATGGTAAGTAACAATTACTTTTGTGATTTTTGTGATAAGCCACATTCCCCAGATCATTGTGTTGTAGCCCAAAGAATATAGGAGGAGGGAATGCTGATGGAAAACAATGAAGAGGATCACGAAGTTTATTTGACTTCAAACACCTTTCACCATGTTGTGGAAAGGAACTCACCTTTGAAGGATGAAGGTTATGAATATGATGTTTCAAATTAGAAGTACAATGTCCATATGGCTGAACGACAGATCTTTTATGATTCTGATGAAGATTATACTGAGCCACGTTTGGTTGAGGTGCCTACTCAATACAATATGAAGAGACTTACTAAAGAAGAGATAGAGATACTAACTATTGCTGATCAAAAGGAGACACAAGGAATTGTGAGCCAAGTGTTGTCTTGGGGAATAGGGTATGAGAATACTATCAATGTTGAATCCAATAGCTATATTTCTGATGAGTATAGAGAAATTGATCAGATGATGCATCCAATGGAAGATAAGACATGTGCAAACAAGAATGATTCCTATGATTTCCTGCATGAGAAAGGTGAAGGTACAAGAGGTTTCTCTTGCATAACAGATTGTGACAGGGAAAGCAGTGCATGTTGTGAGGAATCCAGTGTTTGTTCTGATTCTGATGATGAACCTAAGGATTTTGATCTGCAGTCAAGGGCTGCTTCTACTCCTCATGAGGATCTAGATGAAGAGGAAATGGGAGATAATAATTCATCAGATAATAAGTATACAATACCTCTGGCTACAGTTGAAAGTTATGAAGATACATCTGATGAAGAAGAGGTTTGTACATTTGAAAGTGATTTCCAAATTTTTTCAAACTTGTTGTATGATGAAGAGTTAAATGATGATCAGATGAATTTTTGCCAAGGTGTGTCAATGAGTAAGTTTCAGATATTTTCAAGTCCATTCTATGAAAAGGAGGAAATAATATTAGACAAGCAAAATGATGGAATAAATAACTACATTGATGATGTTTCTGATTTCCCATTCTCTGATGGTATTGGATTTCTGTTTGATGATGACAAAAGCGAGGAGTATAATTGTAGTGATGAAAATATAGAGACTTGTTCACTTGTCAGTGAGCAGATTGTAGATTGGTTTACTTTTGAATACACGGGGTGTGCACATGACGATCTTGAAGTTTTGTCTTCAGCTTACATTTGTTTTGACAATGAAAAATTTTGGTGTAAAGATTCTTATGACTCCCTGTGTATTTCTTGGAGTGATGGTGATACTTTTGGTATTTATCAAAAGTCTATTTCTATTCAGGATGAGGTATGTGATTTTGAAATTTCTAATACATGTGAAGAAGACAATTGTTTGCATACGAAGGATGATAGTATTCCAGATTTGATTGGTTCACATATGCTTAATATTGAAGATTTGAGTCATGATCCAGTGTTGTCTTCGAATAGAGATACTGAAAAGGTGTAGAAGGTTTCTGACTTGTTTTCCTCAAATAACAATGATATGACAGAGTTTTTTGTTTTTCAAAAGAAGCACTATGATTGTAAAATTTTTATACAGCTGGGAGAATATTTCATAATACATAACAGTGAGAAAGAAAATGAGGAATGTTGTATTTCATGTGCATATATTTTGTATTTTGTAGATAAAATTTTATCTGATTATGGACAATATAAACTGCTGAATACTATTGGGAAGTTGGTCCAAGCCGAGCATAGTGATTATTTATAAACTTTCAGTGATAAGAAGGATTGCGTCTATGTCTTCAAGAGAAATATGATGAACTCAAAACAAAACCAGGTATTTGACAGGGGAAAGGCTTTGTTTGAGTTTTAGATTGTAACAGCTCAGGAAAGGTGAAATTAAAAAAATAGAGGATTAAGGGTTGCCAGTGCATGGACAACTCTTGTGTATCCTCTCTAAATTTGTTTTCCATGCATAGTAGTTTAGGTTCTAGTGTACTTCCATTTTGTATTCACCTCCATCTTGCATTCATTTTGCATCATGCTTTTGGTCCACTTCCACTCTGCTTCTGGCTCATTTTGTGTTTGGTTTGGTCTGCTCACCCAAAGAATATGTATCCTTGCAATGATCTTACTCTCATTCATCCCCAGATGGAGCCACTATTGGAACTGTAAAATATAATAATTTTACATATGAATTCACTCATAAATTTCTTGATTTGGTCCTACAATATGCATTTTTCATCTATGTTTTTCCCTTATTGCCCCATAGAATTTGTCCATGTCTACATTTTCCACACTTTGGTCCATATCGACATGAGTTGGTTTGGGTCTCCCTAACTCAATTGTGTTTTTTCTGCTAAAATCTTTTTTTTCAGGTGTATCGGCGTGACATGTTCTTTGTTGTGGTGACTGGCATTTGTCTGTTGGCAGTTATCGACATTGCATCCATGTTATTTTGACGACTGTGGAGATGTTTATCAGTATATGTTATGGCTTTGGGGCAGTGTCTTATCGAACTTAGTTTGTCTCCCCGACTTGTGCATATGGAGGTCTTCGGCAAGAGCTTGGGGGTATTGATGTGGGCTCTTGGCGATATCATTTTTTCACACCGACCGGTAGGTGAAGGGGCAGCTCGGTGGGAGATGAGGCTATCATTGTAAGGTATTAGTGAGTGACCTTCAGTCTCGCCGACCTTACACATGGTTTCTCTTTGAATTTGTTTTCGGTGAGACTATGTTGGATTTAGAGTAGGTCTTGACAAATGCAGCAGGGTCTCACCAATGAAACATGTGTGGACTCTATCAGCAAAGGCATGTGTTTGTGGTAGGAGGTCTGGGTGAGTTTTATTTGTCTCACTGACAATGCAAAGCTTTCCTCCAACTGACTTTCAGTGAGAGTTCACTCTTGTTTTGGCGATGGAGGCTGGCGGGATGACCTTCGGCGAAACTTAAAGTGTTCAACATAGTGTCCCCCCAATATCACAAAGTTACAACAATATGGGTGAATAAAGGTTCTTGGTATAGCATGAAATCTCTATATGACATCTCCCCGAGTGTGATGGGCTACAACCACAAACATGAGGTGGGTGTTTTCTGTCGGTGTAAAATCGTTTGTGACTTGGCGATATTGTGGCTCGAGGCTTTCGGTGGAACTTAGTTAATTCACTATTGAATCTCACCAATGTTGTGTGGTCACAACGAAGCTTAAAGAATCAAAAGAATATCCTTTGACCTCGGTGTAACAAGCAAGGTGCTACGGTGACCCAGGGTAAATGATGTCTTTTGGTGAAACAGGATAAAGTCTACATGAGGTCTCTCTGATAATGTTGAGTTATAGTGACTATGAGTAAAATGAAAGGATTTCATCAGCGAGAGATATGCTTGGTCATGGTGAATGTGATGTAGGGGAACACTGGCAGGGAGCGATAATCATTATTTTTCCTTCAGCATACCTTCAGGCCTGTCTTGGCAATTGGTTGGCGATTTAAACATAATTTCAAAGTGCTGGGCCGACATGACTGGGCCTGATTGTAATGGTTGATTGATATGGATTCTGGCCAACATGTGATCTCAACATATTTTGTTTTTGGATTGCTAGTGTATAAATATACACCCCAATTGTAATAGAAGGGGGAGAAGATTTTAGATTAGAAAAATATAGTAGAGTAGGAATGGGCACGATAGAATAAAGTTCTCATTCTAGAGACCATGGTGCATGTTTTTTAATGGTGGTTTCAATGAAATTCAGTTGGTGTGACAGGTTATTTTAGTATCAATTGTTTGTTAAGTTATTGGAAAGTATTGCTGAAGCTGTCTCCAATTTGATTTTTTCTAGTTGTTTAAATTGGAATAACAAGTTTACTTTAGTTTATATGTGCACATTTGCTACATTTATGTGATTAATTAACTGGTTCTCTCAAGTAGGGATTAAATCCTTTTCATTGATCATAGTAATCAGGAAGATTCATTTGGATTATTAAAGAAGAGCTCAGTAGTCATAATCTTGCATTGTTTATACAAGTTATGAACATATCATATGCCTGCAATTTGATTTTCTGCTAGAATAAGTTACCCACTTCTATTTCATTTGACTCTGCATGCCCAACAAGGCACTAGTCTCTGCAATTACATCATTTGAATTCATTTAGCTTCTTTATATCTGTTAATTAAGTATTTTAGGATTTAGAGATCTACAAATTGCTATCAAGTTTGGTTTCATTTTATTCACTATTATCTGCCATTGTGGACAAAGCATTTCAGAAGGATAATCATAAGATAAGTCTGCACTACTTAGATAGGTACACCTACCTAGGTCTGGCAGCACCTGAAGAGTAGAAGGTTTAATTCATTTGACCTTGTCTGTTACCCTAAAGCATATCAAGAGATTGGCAGCCTCTTGAGGCATTCAACCTGCATTTTTGAGAGCTAACAGTTGCCATTGGCTAAAGTTCATAGGAGACCATATTCACGGCTGCACAGGAAAACCCATTGCCCATCGTAGTGTTATTCATTTTCTCCAATGTGTATCAGCGATGAACAAAGCTATTTTTATTTCCATTGCTTATTTCCATTTAATGTCTACTCTTTCACTTTGGATTAGCGATGGATGAGGCTTCTTTTTTTCCATCGCTCATCGCTAATAGAAGTCACCTCTTCCTTAGTACATTAGCGATTAGCGATGGTGTGCTTTACTTGGGCATCACTAATTATTTTTTAATTTTATAAATATATGGGAAATGTGCGATGGTTGGAAATTTTGTAAGGCTTGGTGGGCCTGAAAGTTTCATAAAGTTTTAACTATGCAAAGGTGAAATGTATGGTAAGCATAAGGTGCATGGGTAAATTGCTTTTCCCAATTAAAATATTAAAAGGCTTGGTATATTAAAATTAAAACAATAATATTTCTTTGCTAGGGACGAGCAAAGAAATAAATGCCCAAGTAAATTATTTTATTGACTTGGATAAATCTCTCACATTGCTAATAACTTCTCACTTCTTACACCAAAGTGGAGATATGCAATGTTGGGTAGAGATTTGTGAAACATGAGGGTGGGACCCCGTAGCTTCTATTTAAATATTATCATTTTATAATATTTTTAACCAAGGGAGATGAATTTGTGTGAAAATTAAAAAATTTTGTGCTGGAAAATATTTTAATATGTAAAATGCAAAAGATAAAGAAGGCACGGGAGATAATTTTATAAAATGATATTTTATTCACTTTGTAACATGTTTTTGCTAGAGATGAGTTTTTACAGAGAGGACCCTTTTCATGTAGCTAGGTGAAAGATGAATAGGTAAAAGGGGAGATTTTTATTACAATAAAGGGTTTTACAAGCCAACAAAATATTCTATAGAGCAGGGCATTTCTTCAACATGGGTAAAAGGCAAACAAAGAGAATGATGTCTTTTCACAAAGAGGAATATTTTTCTGTTGCAGGGCAGTGGAGTGAGAAGCAAGAAAATAGAGAGTAGGTTGAAGATTGTTCTGGAAGCAAAGGCAGTTGAAAATCATCGAACCTAAATGTGCCAAGTGTCTTCTTCAAATAAACATTTAGGGTTTTTGTTTTTCCTTAAGTCTTGTCTTTCTGCCTCATTCTAAGGAGGTTGTTTTGTAATTAGTTAGAGAGAATACTGTAATAGGAAGAGAGAACATTTCAGATGTTTTGTTTTAGGTTGGATTTTGTTAATATCTATGTAATTTTGATTACAATACTTGCAAAATAATGTTGAATGTTTCAAGTCTGATACTATTTTACTCTCCTATGTACTGGTTTTGCAAGTTATGAATAATATAATTAAGGTTATCTTATTTGTCTCCATCAGTTTCAAATAGATGTATGACTATGTTCTTGTCTATTAATTCAAATAATTAATGTAGGTACTCAAATATTATTGTAAGTTTGTATTGAATTGAGTGCTAGGATGCTAGTAAGAAGTAAATGTTAAGACACAATGTTGAAATGTTGTAATGCAACATTTTAGGGCTTCATATACTATTAGGTGAAATTTTTTATCAGATTATGTATGTGTTTGAGTTGACTTCGTTCCAAGGATGAGGCACTGATCTAAGTGTGTTATTCATGTTACATGTGTTATTTAATACAACAGTTGATCATCTTTTAAAACAATATGAATCTTTGTTCGTTTGTGTGTTGAGCTCATTATATTACATTTCTCATGTTTAAATTAGGCATTATTATAGAGGTGAACCAAGCCTTTATAGTATTGTGTCTATTAAACAATTAAAGGAGAAACATCTATTCATAGTGTATTTGGTACTTCAACACACAAGTACCTATAAATATACTGATTGGGATTACCGTCCCAGGTTTAACAAAGCTTGAAGTGCAGGGGGAAAGGGGTATTTTATTCACTCTCTCATTCATTGGCCATATCAACCCATTGATTCTGAATATGAGAGAGTGGCTACTCTTTAGGACTCATTACATCTGTTGATTTGGGAACCAATAGATTGGCAACTCTGCTGGGTAGAAATTTGAATTTCTAGTTGTAGACTATCTTATCACAAAGTCATATTATTTGTTGATCTATAGTTTTGGGTTAGAATGATCCAAGGATCTACATACTTGAAGGGGATTGCTGCAATGTTTCTGATATATTATTGAAGTTTGGTGCTCTACTAGTGGAGAGAACTTAGAAATACTTAGATCGTCGAAGAATCTTTCTGCTCCTTGAAGATCTTTTCCTCTTTCAAAGAGGTGGCAACTCTACATAAGTTTATACATCATAAGAAGAGTTGGTTGCAACAGTTATTAGGTATTTTTCTATTGTAATATCTTTGTATGAAGGTTTTCAACAAAAATTTCTAGGAAATATTGCCCCTTATTCAGTATTTTAAGATACTAGTACAAATGGAAATGAGAAAGTAAGATATTATAAAAAGATATCTTGAAAAAAAATTAGTTGTAGAGGGAACACAATTTTATATGAAAAAATGTATTGCTGTCCTAGTTCTCCCTCTACGAGTTGTAATATTATTCCTACAACACAACCATGTCCTCAAAGAAAGGTGTTCACTAATGAGAGATATGACCCTTTGGATTTTAGTAAAATTCAGGGTTACCCACATTTTTTCCCAAGAAGAATAAATGAATGTTTGCCTAAGTTTAGAGGAGGTTTTGAAGAATCAACATCACAACATGTACAAGTTTTTCTTGATGTAATGGAAGATTGTCAAATAGTAGAGGAAGATGTTGTCATGAAGTTTTTTGTAAGAACTTTAGAAGATACTATTGAATACTGGTTTTCTAGTATACCAATTCATTCTGTATGATCATGGCAAGATCTTGAGAGACTGTTCATGGATGAGTTTGGTGAAGTGAATGATGACTGCTTGTCTAAAGAAAGAAATCTGAATACCAAAGAAGAATATGAAGAGAAAAATGTAAATGAGGTTGAACTTGTGTCACTTGTTGATGCATTATGTGATGTAAAAATATTTGAGGGTGAATCCTCCTATTATTTACATGATAGATTCATGAAGATTCTATTTTGTATACCAGCATTAAACAGACCCGATGAATCAGTGTGTATTGATTTTTTTTGTGAAAGACTTGAGCCAGGTCCAAGTACTATGCCAACTCATTTGAAGCCTCCTAATCTTAAATGCATTTATTAATGGATTTTAGTAATTGAGGAAATGGTAGATAAATATGGAAGTAATCTCCTAACTCAATTATGTGATTGTACTTTTGCAAGACTCGGTCCAATAGATGTAGATGGTATAGTAAAAGACAAGAATGATGCATCATTTGTTGATAAGGAAGGTTTTTTTTAACAACTTACAAAAGAAATGTACTCTGATGAATATTGAAGCCATGATAATCATGAAGAGATAGCTGAAACATTTGAAGTTTCTTCTATTTGCTTTGAAAATATAGAAATAGAGAGCATATTATGTATATTAGATGAAGGTTGCAATGATGTAGATGATACTAAGAGTATTTTATCTTCTATGGACTTTGAATATATAGTTCAAGAGCATGCTGATTCAAAAGTTTCATGTCTGAATGATGAGAACCTTTTTGAAGCCTCACAAGAACAATATGAGGTATATGAATTGAAAATATTGTTTGAAGAAGACATGTGTGATCAGCAATGCAATGGTACAATGGGTCATGCCAATTCTACAAGAAAGTGTAGCATTGATGAAAGCTTTCATGATGATGAGATAGAAGATCCTATGAATTTGAAGAGTACTTTTGAGAATTTCAGCATATCAAATGAAACTAATAGAGTATGCAATGATTTTTAGTCAGAGCAATCATGTGTAAGCAGTTACAGTGAAGAAGCCATTGATGGTTTTCAGTTTGACATGGAAGAAGGTAGCCTTGCTGATTGTAGTAGTAGTATCAGCAAAGAAGGAGATATCTATGCAAGTCATTCATTAGATGAATTAGTTCAAGTGGTTGGTTATGATGAGCATGCATAAGTTGATAATGATGAACAAGGAACTCCTGATTTGTTTGATGCTTTACCTTCTACTTCTTTTTCTGATTTTGAAGTCATCACTAAGTATTTGCATAATGATATCATTGATATAATTGTACATGAAAGTGAAATTGTAGAGATAAATATTGGTACAACTAATGATGCTCTTTATGATGAGTTTGCACTTGAAGAATGTGATTGTGTCAACCACATGGATGCATATGAAGACCTCTTGTCTAGATTTGCAACGCACAGTTTTCCTCATAGGCAGTATGCTTCAGATTGTCATGTTGATGCAACAGGAGGTGGTGTTGAATATGAAATTTCTTGCAGTAGTGAATGTGTTTTAAACAATCATTATGAGGAGTTTGTTGAATAAGTAAACTCTGAGTCATTTGAGTTTACTCTTGAAACTTATTTTTGTGATAATATGACAAGTGTTGACAATATTGTCTATGAGCTTGAAGTAGGAAACATTGTTTGGTATGCTAACATTTCTTCAGAATGCTATGATTTGAATGTGGACAAAGGTATTATGAGTTGTGGTGAAACTTGTTTTAAGACATTGAGACATATGGTAATGTGATTAAACTATTTTTTTGGGATGATTATACACTTCACCGTGATACAATCCAGTTGAAAGAGTTACAAATGTGTGAGTATCCTTTGCTCAATATACAGGAGGATTGCGCATTGTTTCTAAAGGATGATCTTGTTTCTTACCATAACCATTTTGAGGGGGTTAGTTAATGTGATGAGACTGTGTCTTCACATAGTCTTGGTCATCATACTCATGTTCTATCATTTTCCACAAGATCTGAAAGTGAAATGAGTGGCAGTGATGTGGCGTGTCATTTGGTTGCCATGTGACAGTAAAGCTAAATTCAAAGGCAGCCTCACACTTGTGTTTGCAAAAGTGAAGTCACTCATATTGATGTGGTATGATAGAGGTAGATATGGATTAAAGGGGATCAACATTTTTAATAGATTGGTATTTGACAGGGGTAAGAACCGACTTCCCTTTACCATTTGGTGGCCTAGGTTGCCAAATGAGGTTAAAAAAAAAAGACTTTGTTGCCCAATGATTCTCACACCTGGTTTGCTCTCCCAGAGATCTGAATTCTTGCTATGCCCATAAGGGGAATACATCCCTAGAAATAGCCATTGTTGGCACCTTCAAATTTTCAAACTTGAAGTGCCCATATTGAAAAAATTGCCTTTGCATACTTAGAAGTTCCCCTACAAAATATACCCAAGTGACCCTCTTTGAAGGGTAACAATTTGGAGCCAGTAGATTTTCATGCCAAATGGATTATTGCTTTCCATTCTCCCTACATTCATGTACTCCCTAGTCTAATTTTAAATCCTCATGATCCAATTTGTTATTTTTACCAGGAAAAAAGCAAATGCAGTTTGCTTTGTTTTGCACCTACATTTTCATAAACTTTTCAAGGTGGTCAAGTTTGACCCTCAATATCTTTTGACAAATGTGGATTGAAGGGAATCCCTTTTGCACACATATTTTAGTGTTCCCAAATGACCTAGTGTGTTTAGTGGAAGCTCCTCAAATGATTATTTGATATTTTTTCAAAGTGGCAACTGGGTGAGCTTTAATTGGTTTTGAATAGGTGCAATTGTTGAAAAGTCCAAGTAGGCAAATTTGGTATTTAATATCTTTCACCTCATGAATAATCTTTCCATGTTGTTTGTTGCAATGAATTCTTGGGTCAAATGGTAACATGCCTACTCAGTTTCAGGCTCCTAGGATAAGTTTTGATTGGTTAACTAATCCTTTTCTAACAACATGGCAAAAAATGGTGTCCCAAAAAGTTTCAAATTTTGAAAATATAAGGACAACCCATTTCTTTTTTTGGTCTAAAATCTCTACAGCTCCTTTTTCATCTAGATCAGAGGTCATTTAATACATTATTTTAATATACTTCTGTTTCAGCGAACATGTCCTAGGGGCCAGTTTACAAAGGAGGTACCTAATTAGATTGATGGCTGGGAAAAATTTGAGGAAATGGATTTTCTCTAAATAATTGATTATGGCCACATACAAATATTCTCGGCTCTAAGGGACACCATTTGTGCGTAGTGAAATTTCTCCATTTGGGTCGCAAACGTAATTAAAATTTGCCCATTTTCTAAAATTTTCAAATGTTAATATTTAAAATATTTTGAGTATTTTAAATATTGGGTAAATGCAAATAGGAATTTAGGGCAAGGATAAAGTGCATTTCAAATATTTTTAAGGAAAAGAAAGTTTAATTCTTGCTTTCTATTGGTTGAAATCACGACAGCACAACTTTCACGCAAAACTCATCACCCTCATTGCCCATCATCACTTCTAAATGATATTGAAGGAGACAATCAACGATGCCTTGGTTTGTGCAATGAGTATTCATTGAGGTAGATTGAATTAAATCTTTGGGGCAGAGGATGGGATTTAATAATTTTTCAAATGCACTCGGCATGAGTTATCCATTCATGACAATTTATCGCTCATCTCCATTGTGAATGGGGGAATCAAAACCAAAGTAGCAATGCCCAAGTTTGAGCAATAATATTTCATTGAAAAATTTCAAATGTTCATGGTACAAAAAGCAGGTTTAATTCTTGGTTGCCATTGGCTAAATTTCACAGGAGACCATATTCATGGTTGCACAGGAAAACCCATCGCCCATCGTGGTTTTAATCATTTCTGCTTTGTGTATTTGTGATGAACGAAGCTATTTTTATTTCCATCGCTTATCGCCATTTAATGCCTACTCTTCCACTTTGGATCAGCGATGGGAGAGGCTTCCTTTTCTCCATCACTCATCGCTAATAGAAGTCACCTCTTCCTGAGTGCATTAGTGATTAGCGATGGTGTACTTTACTTGGGCATTGCTAATTATTTTTTCATTTTATAAATATATGGTTGATGTGCGATGGTTGGAAATTTTGTAAATATTGGTGGGCCTGAAAGTTTCATAAATTTTTAACTATGCAAAGGTGAAATGCATGGTAAGTATAAGGTGCACAGGTAAATTTCTTTTCCCGATTAAAATATTAAAAGACTTTGTATATTAAAATTAAAACAATAATCTTTCTTTGCTAGGGATGAAAGAAATAAAGGCATGGGTAAATTATTTTACTGACTTGGATTAAATCTCTTCCATTACTAATAATTTCTCACTTCCTACACCAAACTTGAGATATGTGATGTTGGGTAGAGATTTGTGCAGCATGAGGGTGGGACCCCCATAGCTTGTGTTTAAATATTATCATTTGATAATATTTTTAACCAAGGGAGATGAATTTGTCTGAAAATTAAAAACTTTTGAGCTAGAAAATACTTTAATATATAAAATGCAAAAGATAAAGAAGACACGAGAGATAATTTTGTAATGTGAATATTTTATTCACTGTGCAACATGTTTTTGCTGGAGATGAGTTTTTACAAAGAGGACCATTTTCACACAACTGGGTGAAAGATGAATAGGTAAAAGGGGATATTTTTATTACAATAAAGGGTTTTACAAGCCAACATAATATTCTATACAGTAGGGCATTTCTTCAGCGTGGGTAAAAGTAAAACAAAGAGAATGATGACTTTTCACAAAGAGGAATATTTTTTTGTTGCAGGGCAGTGGAGTGAGAAGAAAGAAAACAAAGAGTAGGTTGAAGATTGTTCTACAAGCAAAGGCAGTTAAAAATCAATGAACCTAAATGTGCCAAGTGTCTTCTTCAGATGAACATTTAGGGTTTTTGTTTTTCCTTAAGTCTTGTCTTTTTGCCTCATTCTAAGGAGGTTGTTTTGTAATTAGTCATAGAGAATATTATAATAGGAAGAGAGAACATTTCAGAGGTTTTGTTTTAGGTTGGAGTCTGTTAATATCTATGTAATTTTGATTACAATACTAGAAAAATAATGTTGAATGTTTCAAACTGTCTGATACTATTTTACTCTCCTATGTACTGGTTTTGCAAGTTATGAATAATATAATCAAGGTTATCTTATTTGGCTCCATCAGCTTTAGATAGATGTGCAAATTTTTTCATGTCTATTAATTCAAAGAATTAATGTAGGTACTTGAATATCTCTATTATTTTGTATTGAATTGAGTGCTAGGATGCTAGTAAGAAGTAAATGTTAAGACACAATGCTGAAATGTTGTAATGCGACATTTTAGGGCTTAGTGGTTTACAATTCCTGAGAGGAACGAATTTTAGCTGAAATCACATATTTTTAGAAAATATAATGATTTAAGCCTTAAAAAGTTCCATTTTAAGGATTCCAATTGAAGAGGGTTTTATCAAATCACCTTAGATCAAAATTAAAACCATACCTATAAATGGTTTTCATCAGAAAATGAATTTTCATTTGTTTTTTCACATGTGGAAAAATAGAAGATTATCAAAAAAAAAATTGAAAAATATGAGTGCACCAAATATTGTAGTCCTTGATCCAACAAAAAAAATTAAATTAAATTTTGACATATACAAAAAAAGTTACGCGTTATACAGTCGCTTGTGTTGAATTGTAATTCGTTTGACTTTGAAACTTGATTAAGGAAAAAATATTCAATAAAAAACTATCTAACCAAGTGGAAGCACTAGATATCAGAGTTACAAATCTAAATTTGAAAGAATTAGAATTTTGTCCTTCATGGAAAAAATGTTATGCATTATACGGTGTGCGTCACTTTTTAAAAATGTTGTTTTCTGAAAAAATTATATTTTCGTGGGAGATGGAAAAAGAAGTGCAATATGATTCCAAAAATTTTGAAAAAAATATTTTTAGAATCTACAGACAAAATTTGATGAGACTCTAGTTTGCACCATCTTCAAATTCCTCACACTTTAGCCGCTATAGGTGCCCGAATGTGAAGATTTAGTTAAAAATAATAATTTCAGTGTCCAGTTTGGCCAAAAATTGTAAACCACTATTATGGGATCAGGTGAAAATTGTTATCAAATTATGTATGTGTTTGAGTTGACTCCATTCCAAGGATGAGGCACTGATCCAAGTGTGCTATTCATGTTGCATGTGTTAGTTAATACAATAACTGATCATCTTTTAAATCAAATATGAATCTTAGTTCATTTGTGTGTTGAGCTCATTATATTATATTTTCCATGTTTAAATTAGGCATTACTATAGAGGCAAACCAAGCCTTTATAGTATTGCGTCTATTAAGAAACTAAAGGAGAAACAACTGTTAATAGTGTATTTGGCACTTCAACACACAAGTACCTATAAATATATTGATTGGAATTACCCTCCTAGGTTTAACAGAGCCTAAAGTGTACGGGAGAAAGGGGTATTTTATTCACTCTCTCGTTTGTTGGCCATATCAACCCGTTGAGTCTGAATATGAGAGAGTCTCTACTCTTTAGGACTCATTGCATCTATTGATTTGGGAACCAACAGATTGGAAACTCTACTGGGGAGAACTTTGAATCTCTAGTTGCAAACTGTCTTATCATAGATTCATATTATTTTTTGATCTGTAGTTTTGTGTTAGAATGATCCAAGGACCTGCATACTTGAAGGAGATTGTTGCAATGTTTATGATATATTCTTGAAGTCTGGTGATTTGTTGGTGTAGAGAACTCAGAAATAATTAGATCTTGGAAGAAACTTTCTACTCTTCAAAGATCTTTTCCTCTTTCAAAGAGGCGATGACTCTACATAAGTTTCTACATCATTAGAAGAGTTGGTTGCAGTAGTTCTTAGGTATTTTTCTATTGTAATACATCTTTATGAACGTTTTCAACAAAATATTTTAGGAAATATATCCCCTTATTCAGTATTTTAAGATACTAGTACAAAGGGAAATGTGAAAGTAAGATATTTTGAAAAGATATCTTTAGAAGAAATTAGTTGTAGAGGGAACACAATTTTATTTGAAAAAATGTATTGTTGTCCTAGTTCTCCCTCTACGAGTTGTAATATCATGCCTATAACACAACCATGTCCTCATAGAAAGGTGTTCACTAATGAGAGATATGACCCTTTGGATTTTCGTAAAATTTAGGGTTAGCCACATTTTGTCCCAAGAAGAATAAATGAATGTTTGCCTTTGTTTAGAGGAAGTTTTGAAGAATCAGCATCACGACATGTACCATTTTTTCTTGATGTAATGGAAGATTGTCAAATAGTAGAGGAAGATGTTGTCATGAAGTTTTTTTGTAAAGACTTTAGAAGATACTGCTGAATACTAGTTTTCTAGCTTACCAATTCATTCCATATGCTCATGGAAAGATCTTGAGAGACTGTTCATGGATGATTTTGGTGAAGTGAATGATGATTGCTTGTCTAAAGAAAGAAATTTGTATACCCAAGAAGAATATGAAGAGAAAACTGAAAATGAGGTTGAACTTGTGTCACTTATTGATGCATTATATGATGTAAAAAGATTTGAAGGTGAATCCTCCTATGATTTTCATGATAGATTCATGAATATTTTGTTTGCTATACTAGAATTAAATAGACATAATGAATCAGTATGTATTGATGTTTTTTGTGAAAGACCTCAGCTAGGTCTAAGTCCTATTCCAACGCATTTGAAGCCTCCTAATCTTAAATGCATATATCAATGGATTTTAGTAATTGAGGAAATGATAGATAAATATGGCAGTAATCTCCTAACTCAATTATGTGATGGTACTTTTGCAAAACTCAGTCCAATAGATGCATATGGTATAGTAAAAGAAAAGAATGATGTGTCGTTTGTTGATGAGAAGGTTGTTTTTGAACAACCTACAGAAGAAATGTACTTTGATGAATCTTGTAGCCATGATGGTCATGCAGAGATAGATGAAACATTTGAATTTTCTTCTATTTCCTCTTAAAATACAGAAAAAGAGAGAGTATTTTCTATATTAGATGAAGACTGTAATGATGCAGATGATACTAAGAGTATTTTCTCTTCTATGGACTTTGAATATACAGTTGAAGAGCATGTTGATTCAGAAGTTTCATGTCTTAATGATGAGAATTTTTTTGAAACCTCATAAGAACAAGATGAGGTATATGAATTGAATATCTTGTTTGAAGAAGACATGTGTGATAAAAAATGCAATGGTACAATGGATCCTGCCAATTCCACAAGTGTAGCATTGATGAAAGCTTTCATAGTAATGATATAGAAGAGCCTGCTGATTTGAAGAGTACTTTTGAGAATTTCAGCATATCAAATGAAAGTGATAGAGTATGCAATGAATTTTCAGTCAGAGAAATCACGTGTAAGCAGCTACAATGAAGAAACCATTGATGGTTTTTAATTTCATAGGGAGGAAGGTAGCCTTGTTGATTGTAGCAGCAGTATCAACAAATAAGGAGATATGTATGCAAGCAGTTTATTAGATGAATCAGTTCAAGTGGTTGGTTATGAGGAGCATACATATGTTGATAATGATGAACAAGGAAATCCTAATTTGTTTGATGCTTTCCCTTCTTCTACTTCTTATTCTGATTTTGAAGTCATCATTGAGTATCTGCATGATGATAACATTGATATAATTGTACATGAAAGTGAAATTACAGAGATAAATATTGGTACAACTAATGATGCTCTTTATGATGAGTTTGCACTTGAAGAATGTGATTGTGTCAACCACATGGATGCATATGAAGACCTCTTTTGTAGATCTGAAACTCATAGTTTTCCTCATAGGAAGTATGCTTTAGATTGTCATGTTGATGCAGCAGGTGGTGGTGTTGAATATGATACTTCTTGTAGCAATGAATGTGTTTTAAATAGTCATTATGAGGAGTTTGCTGCAGAAGTAAACTCTGAGTCATCTGAGTCTACTCTTGAAACTTATTTTTGTGAGAATATAACAAGTGTTGACAATCTTGTCTATGAGCTTGAAGTAGGAAACATTGTTTGGGATGCTGGCATTTCTTCAGAATGCTATGATTTGAATGTGGATGAAGGTATTATTAATTGTGGTGAATCTTATTTTCAGGACATTGAGACATATGGTAATGTAATTAAGCTATGTTTTTGGGATGATGATACACTTGACTGTGATGAAATCCAGTTAAAAGAGTAACAAATGTGTGAGTATCCTTTGCTCAATATACAAGAGGATTGCACATTGTTTCTGAAGGATGATCTCTTTTCTTACCATAACCATTTTGAGGGGGTTAGTGAATGTGATGAGACTGTGTCTTCACATAGTCTTGGTCATCATCCTCATGTTCTGACATTTTCCACAAGATCTAAAAGTGAAATGAGTGGTAGTGATGTGGCCTATGTTATTTGGTTGCCATGTGACAATAAAGCTAAATTCAAAGGCATCCTCACACTTGTGTTTGCAAAAATGAAGTCACTCATATTGATGCAGTATGACAAAGGCAGCTATGGATTAAAGGTGATCATCCTTTTTAATACATTGGTATTTGACAAGGGTAATAACTGACTTCCCTTTACCATTTGGTGGCCTAGGGCTGCCAAATGAGGTTAAAAATTAAAAAAAGACTTTGTTTCCCAATGATTCTCGAACCTAGTCTCCTCTCCCAAAGATCTGAATTCTTGCTATGCCCATAGGAGACATACATCCCCAAAAAGAGCCACTATTGGCACCTTCAAATTTTCAAATTTGAAGTTCCCATATTGAAAAAATTGCCTTTCCACACTCAGAAGTGCCCTTGCAAAATCTACCCAAGTGACCTACTTTGGACGGTCACAATTTGGAGCCAGTTGATTTTCATGCCAAATGGATTATTGCTCTCCGTTCTCCCTACATTCATGTACTCCCTAGTCCGATTTTAAAGCCTCGTGATCTGATTTGTTATTTTTACTAGGCCAAAAGCAAATACAGTTTGCTTTGTTTTGCACCTACATTTTCATAAACTTTTCAAGGTGGTCAAGTTTGACCCTCAATATCTTTTGACAAATCTGGATTGAAGGGAATCCATCTTACACACATATTTAGTGCACCCAAACGACCTAGTGTGTTTAGTGGCAGCTCCTCTGATGATGATTTGACATTTTTTCAAAGTGGCAACTGGGTGAGCTTTAATTGGTTTTGAATAGGTGCAGTTGCTAAAAGTCCAAGTAGGCAACTTTGGTATTTAATATCATTCACCTCATGAAGATTTTTTCCATGAAATTTGTTGCAATGAATTCCTAGGTAAAATGGTAACATTCCTACTCATTTTCAGGCTCCCAAGATAAGTTTTGATTGGTTATCTAATCATTTTTTATTGCAACATGGCCAAAAATGGTGTCCCAAAAATTTTCAAAATTTGAAAATATAAGGACAACCCATTTCTTTTTTTGGTATAAAACCTCTATAGTTCCATTTTCATTCAGATAGGAGGTCATTTAATGTACTATTTTAATATACTTTTGTTGTAGCAAACACATCCCGAGGGACAGTTTAAAAAGGAGGTACTTGATTATTGATGGCTGAGAAAAATTTAAGGAAATGGGTTTTCTCTAAATAATTTATTATGGCCACACACAAAAAATATCAGCTCCAGGGGTCACCATTTGTGCACAGTGAAATTTCTCCATTTAGGCTACAAGCGTAATTAAAATTTGCCCATTTTCTAATGTTTTCAAATGTTAATATTTAAAATATTTTGAGTATTTTAAATATTGGGAAAATGCAAATAGGCATTTAGGGAAAGAATAAAGTGCATTTCAAATGTTTGTAAGGAAAAGAGAGTTTAATTCTTGCTTTCCATTGGTTGAAATCACGATAGCACAACTTTCATTGTGCATGACAAAACTCATCACCCATCCACAATTATGAATGAGATTGAAGGAGGCAATCCATGATGCCTTGGTTTGAGTGATGAGTCTTCATTAAGATAGATTGAATGAAAGGTTTGAGGCAGAGGATCGGATTTTATGATTTTTCAAATGCACTTGGCACGAGTTCTCCATTCACGACAGTTTATTGCAAATCTCTATTGTGAATGCGGGAATCAAAAATCAAAGTAGCTATCCCTGAGTTTGAGAAATAATATTTCATTGGAAATTTTCAAATGTTCATGGTAAAAAAGGAAGGTTTAATTCTTGCTTTCCATTGGTTGAAGTTCACAGTCCAGACCATATTCATGACTGCACGGGAAAACCCATCGCCCATTGTGGTTTTAATCATTTTCTCCTCTATGTATCAGCGATGAAAAAACTATTTTTATTTCCATCACTTATCGCTATTTAATGTCTACTCTTCCACTTTGTATCAATGATGGGCGAGGCTTCTTTTTCTCCATTGCTCATCGCTAATAGAAGTCACCTCTTCCTGAGTGCATTAGCGATTAGCGATGGTGTGCTTTACTCGGGCATCACTAATTATTTTTTTATTTTATAAATATATGGGCAATGTGCAATGGTTGGAAATTTTGTAAAGCTTGGTGGGCCCAAAAGTTTCATAAAGTTATAACTATGCAAAGGTGAAATGCATGGTAAGTATAAGGTGCACAGGTAAATTGCTTTGCTCGATTAAAATATTAAAAACCTTTGTATATTAAAATTAAAACAATAGTCTTTCTTTGTTGGGGATGAAATAAATAAAGGCCTAGGTAAAATAATTCATTGACTTGGATTAAATCTCTCCCATCGCTAATAAGTTCTCACTTCTTACACCAAAGTGGAGATATGTGATGTTGGGTAGAGATTTGTGCAACATGAGGGTGGGATCCCCATAGCTTGTGTTTAAATATTATCATTTGATAAAAAAAAATTAACCAAAGGAGATGAATTTGTGTGAAAATTAAAAACTTTTGTGCTAGAAAATATTTAATATGTAAAATGCAAAAGATAAAGAAGGCACGAGAGATAATTTTGTAATGTGAACATTGTATTCACTGTGCAACGTGTTTTTGCTGGAGATGAGTTTTTACATAGAGGACCATTTTCACACAACTGGGTGAAAGATGAATAGGTAAAAGGGGAGATTTTTATTACAATAAAGGGTTATACAAGCCAATAGAATATTCTATACAATAGGGCTTTTCTTCAACTTGGGTAAAAGGAAAACAAAGAGAATGATGACTTTTCACAAAGAGGAATATTTTTCTATTGCAGGGCAGTGGAGTGAGAAGCAAGAAAATAGAGAGCAGGTTGAAGATTGTTTTGCAAGCAAAGGCAGTTGAAAATCAACGAACCTAAATGTGCCAAGTGTCTTCTTCAGATGAACATTTAGGGTTTTTGTTTTTCCTTAAGTCTTGTCTTTCTGCTCATTCTAAGGAGGTTGTTTTGTAATTAGTCATAGAGAATATTGTAATAGGAAGAGAGAACATTTCAAAAGTTTTTTTTTTGGTTGGAGTCTGTTAATATCTATGTAATTTTGATTACAATACTAGAAAAATAATGTTGAATGTTTCAAGTCTGATACTATTTTACTCTCCTATGTATTGGTTTTGCAAGTTATGAATAATATAATCAAGATTATCTTATTTGTCTCCATCAATTTTAGATAGATGTGTGGTTTTGTTCTTGTCTATTAATTCAAAGAATTAATGTAGGTACTCGAATATCGTTGTAAGTTAGTATTGAATTGAGTGCTAGGATGCTAGTAATAAGTAAATGTTAAGACATAATGTTGAAATGTTGTAATGCAACATTTTAGGGCTTCATATACTATCAGATGAAAATTGTTATCAGATTATGTATGTGTTTGAGTTGACTTCGTTCCAAGGATGAGGCACTGATCTAAGTGTGCTATTCATGGTACATGTGTTAGTTAATACAACAATTGATCATCTTTTAAATCAAATATGAATCTCAGTTCATTTGTGTGTTGATCTCATTATATTACATTTCTCATGTTTACATTAGACATTACTATAGAGGTCAGCCAAGCCTTTATAGTATTTTTTCTATAAAGAAACTAAAGGAGAAACATCTGTTCATAGTGTATTTGGTACTTCAACACACAAGTACCTATAAATATATTGATTGGGATTACCCTCCCAGGTTCAACAAAGCCTAAAGTGCAGGAGAGAAAGGCGTATCAATGCAGTGATTGGCTCTTCAACCTAAGCATTACTAGCTCGACAATTAATGACTTTGATTTTTTCTAAGTACAAAGCCTTAATATTTTTTCCCCACTATCCTACAAGACCCATGGTGGACCTGACTCTTTATTCTATGAAACTGCGGTGTCTTGACATGTGTCCTTGGTGGGACAAAGCATAAGACATGCAACCAAGAGATATCTATAACTAGGGTTCAAAGCAATAAAGTGATCAAGTGGCTCCCACACACCTGCACCACTCAGGAGGTGACCTCATCTATTTCCTGTGGGAATGTGAGAAGATGACATGTGTTTATGGAGTGATGAGTGATGGCTAGTGGAGTATGACATAAGTGGACAGATGGTATCATCCTGCTATTTTAATAGAGGGTTAGTGGGTACATACATCAAAATTTGGGAAGGAGATATAGACACTAGATAAGGAAGGAAAGAGGGAGGGCGAGGGAGGTTAGAAAGAGGTGAGATAGAGAGAAATATAGAGAGTGTGTTAGGGAGTGATGGAGAGAGAGGGATAGGTGAGATAGAGAGAAGTAGAGAGATATATAGGGAAGGAGGGAGGGTGGGAGAGAGGGAATGAAGGGAGAGGTAAAGAGGGATAGGTGAGATAAAGATAAGTAGAGAGAGAATGTTGAGATAAAGAGGAGAGAGTGAGAGATGGAAAGAGAGAATGGTGAGATAGAGAGGAGAGACTCAAAGAGAGAGGGGGATGGAGGAGAGAGAGAGAGAGAGAGAGGAACAAGTAGGGAGGGAGATATAGGTGAGATAGAGAGAGAAAGAGAGACAAATAAATAGATCATAGAGAGTGATGGAGGGAGAGGTAGGTAGAGAGAGGGAGAGGGGAGATAAACATAATTAGAGAGGGAAGGAGAGGTAGAGAGAGAGAGAAGTAGAGAGGGAATGAGGGAGGGAGGGAGAGAGGTGAGCTAGAGAGGTGTAGAGAGAGTGGTAGGGAGTGGTAGATGTACAAGTAGGTAGAGGGGGATTAGGGAGATAGAGAGTAGAGAGGGAAGGAGAGGGATAGGTATAGAGGGAGAGAGTGGGAGGTAAGATAAAGGTGTGAGAAAGATAAATAAAGAGAGAGTGGTAGGAAGTGATGGTTGGATCTAGATAGGTAGAGATGGAGAGGGGAGATATAGAGAAGTAGAGAGAGACGGAGAGGTAGGGAGGGAGAGAGACATGAGATAGAGAGAAATAGAGAGAGTGATGGAGGGAGAGGTAGGTAGAGAGAGGGATAGGGGAGATAAAGGTAAGTAGAGAAGGAAGGAGAGGTAGAGAGAGGGAATGAGGGAGGGAGGGAGAGGTAGGGAGAGAGAGATAGGTTAGATAGAGAGGTTTAGAGAGAGAGAGTGGTAGGGTCAATGGATGGAGAGGTAGGTAGAGAGGGATTGGGAGATAGAGAGTATATAGGGAAGAAGAGAGGGAGGAAGAAGTATGGAGGGAGAGAGAGGGAGGTGAGAGAGAGGTGAGATAGAGAGTGATAAAGAGAGTGGTAGGGAGTGATGGAGGGAGAGGTAGGTAGAGAGAGGAAGAGGGGAGATAGAGAGAAGTAGAGAGGGATGGAGGGAGGGTGATAGAGAGAGAGGAGGAGGAGGAGGAGGAGGTAGAGAGATGTAGAGAGGGAAGGAGGGAGAGGGAGAGAGAAGTAAGATAGAGAGAATTAGAGTGGGAAGGGGAGAGAGAGAGAGAGAGGGATGGATGGAGATAGTGAGAGAGAGGTCTAGATTGTAAGGGATAAATAATGACTCAGATAGTGAGAGAGAGAAATGATACAGCATTCCAATTACTAAAATTTGACCTCCTAATTACTGAAATTTGACATGCTGATTACTGAAATTTGACTATATAAAAATTATAAGATCTTCCAAAAACTAGAATTTTCATTATAACTCCGAGAGATCTTAAACCAATTTCAAATATCCTGAAACTATATACGTGAAATATAACTTAAATTATAAGGAATTAAATGTTCATATAGACCATAGAGATCTTTCATGTATATAGTTTCCTTGAAAGACAACAAGAAGAAAGAGAGAAAAAAAGACAAGAAAAAAAATCAATGTGGAATAAAAAGTGAGCACGTTATAATGTGCTTGTGTTTTGACAATGCATTCACAAAACGTGCTCATGTTATAACTTGAGCGTGTTATAATGCACTCACATTATAATGTGCTCATGTTTTGTCTTGATTTGGTAATCCCCAAGCCTTTGGCTTGAATTTTCTTTGGATTTCTAACCCAAAGGCTTGGAGTGCCTTCCTAATGTCCAAAGACTTGTTTTTACATATTTTGCAAAATTTCACATAATCTCGTTTGTGCTAACCATCAATTTTGCATGTGTTTCAAGGTCGAGCAAATCAAACACCTAGGTAATGTTAGTCTCTCTCTTAACTATTTAACAATGTATTTTTTTTCACATTTTGACTATGTTAAGGATTTCATCTTTAATTTATTTTGTTTGTGTGTTCATTTTTTGTCAAAAACCAATGTTTGGTATATTTTACTTTATTTTTTAATCATTCATTGAAATTTCAAATAGATTACATTTTTATAAACTAGAATCCATTCTACTCATATTAAAAAAAAATGATTTTCAATTAGTTTTCAAAAATTATAGGGGTGGCACGGCCAAATTTTAATTTTTTGGGATGTGTCCACTTTCAAAATTAGTAAAAAATCATATATTCATTAAAAAATAGTAGAAAAATCAAGCATAAACTATATGTTAGCTAATTTCTCATCAAAGCAATTTTAAAAATACTAAAAAAAAGTTTACCTTTTGAGGGAGCCACAATAGACAATATGCAATGTTTTTTTGATAAAAACAACACCAATTTCTATGGCTCCCTTTCTTGAACCCCTTAATCACTACCATTTTTTTTTTAAATAGTAGTTTAGAAAGTAGAATCAGAGCACTGCGATCCTTGTTTTTGTTGCATCTAAATTTTTTGAGTGTAACTATCCTCAATTTCTCATCCAAGATCACTATTCTTTGATTTACAAAAAAAAGTGGCCACTTAAGACCCCTTTTGGCCCCCATCTTTCTACAGCTACCCTAGGCTTGTAACTAGATTATGCTCAACACGATTAGTTCTGAAACTAAAATTTGTAAAGAATGAAATGGTGATGAATCTAATAGGTGTGCAATATGACATGAGATCCCTTACTATCAAATACATTAAATACCCTACAATGAGATATGTATCAATGATGATAGGGTACAAGATATACTTTACAAATAGAGAGAACTTTATTTCTGCAACTGTCATCAATACTTTATATGAGATGATAAAGAAAGGTGTTGATTATGATTTCTATGAGTTGTTAAGGGAATGACTACTGGAGAATTTTTAGAAGATTAAGGACTCCCAGTACCCCTTCATGTTTGGTACCTTGATCATTTTTTTACTATTTTACTTTCTTAATGAGGTTCCAAAAACTAGGAACACAGTCTTGTTGAAAGAAAGACTAGTGGCTACTCAAATCAGAGACCACCTAATGATATTAGATGATGAAGACTCACAAAATAAATCATTATGGGGATTCTTCAAAACCTTCCAAGAGAATATGCAAGCTAGAGAAATATAAAAATGACATTATCTTCATGGTGAGTAAGGATTGTTGCATAATGGAGGTTGTTGAGCCTAGAATTGTGTGGATCCCAGAAATGGGATAAGAAGTTTTAGAGGATGTAATTGTTAGTTTGGATGACCATAAGATTAGAAGGCCTAGAGACACCTTTGAGGAAAGATTTGGAACACATCAGAAGTCCAATGTTGTGCACATGCAGTAGAGGGAGAAAATAATAAATAAAATTATTGAAAAGATGACTGCACAAGTTGTGGAAATGATGGGCCTATCAAAGGACCAAGTGGAGAAATCCAAAAGCATGTTTGGATCTTCAGGAGGTGGATCTAACATAAGAACTAGTATAACATATAATCCCTCTCTAGTTACCCCCAAGTCCTCTGAGATTATTCCCTCTATCAATAGAAAAAAGAGAAAGGAGTCAACTAGTACTCTAACAAAACAACAAAATGTGCCAATGAGAGAAAAGGCTACTTTGGTGGAGCAGAAAAGTGCCCCATAGAAGAGGAAAGTGAAATTAAAGGAAATGATAGAAATATACATGAGTTTTGATGAAGAAGAAGAAGAGGAAGAATAAGAACCTATCACAAGAAAAAGAAAATCTAAAGTATCACAAGCAGAAACTAGTGCAAATAAGGTTGAGGTTGATGTTGTCGACACTGATAGTGAAGTAGAGGTGGAGAAAGAGAAAAATAAATCTGAAATTTATGTGAGGGAAAAGAAAGCTAAATATAGTAAATGAGAGAAGCCTCTAGAGGCTATGAAGAAAGAAAAGACGCCTCCTATCTAGAAACATAATGGAACTGGATGCTTTGGTAAGTAGCATACGAGAATAAAAAAATATTGAGATTGTTGCAATGTACCTCACTTCAGATGATGCACAGAAGACAACTATTGAGGAATCTAAATTGTAAGGTACATTATTTTTCTTGATGTTAATATGTGAAATAGTGAGGAAATATGTGTTAGAAACACAAAGGCAGACAACTGAGAGGGGCGTGAATCAGTTGTCACAAAAATTATACATATTAAACTTATTCTCAGATTTGAAAAATAAACATGAAAGCATAAACCATAACCACATCAAAAACACACATAACACCAAGATTTTTACTTGGAAACCTTGTTAAGGGAAAAACCACAGTGGAGGTTAATCCACAAGTTTATAACCTATTAAAAGTATTACAAATGGGGAATGCGCATGCATTTAGGCACATTTCCTATAGCACACTGCTCATACAAAAGACTCACTACCCAAAATAAGACTCACTGTATTACATTCACATTCAAATTACATCCAAAATATTTTGAACTAAGAGAATAGCATCTTCTAATGCCTTATTATAGTTTTGGTTAAGCACATAAACATTTTCATCTGCTCACTCTTCTTCACACTTTACTTCTACCTTCAAAAGATTAGAACATTGTTTGCACACAACACACAACATACATCACACACCATACCATCAAATGGTATAAACAATCTATCATATATATCTACAACTAAGGGTAACATCAACTACATGTTGGCCCAAAAAAATATGAAACGTGTACAAATTGTAGGCCCAAATTAATAAAAAATTTATCAATACGGACCAAACAATGTCAGCCAAAACATAGTAAGGACCCAAAAAAACATCCTCAAATACAAAAAACCTTCAAAACTTATGCCTCAAAGATCTACCACACTACAATCACCCTGTCAGCCATGATCATACAAAAATGAACTCCCAAAAGAAAATCACCAATCGTGAGCACAACGATCAATGTGAACCAACAACACAGATAGAGCATGATCTAGAAACATCCACAAGCATCATGAATCACCATAGAAGCATCCACAATAACTCAATTTACTAGAATCACATCATCTTCTTTCAGGAACACCAACTAAAGCAACAAAACAACTGTCATATATAGATACTTATAACTCAATCAAATCTTTATGTGAAACTCTAAAAATTCATGTGGATAAACTAGATATACTTGTCAAAAAACCTTTTAATCCGCAACCTCTTATCATCAATATACTAAGCTAGCCACCATACTAAACTTCACTGCATCACTAACAACCTGCAACTTATTTTATTACAATTTTCTCAATATCCTCAACATATAAAATCTTAAAGACATTAATGGAAATAGTGTTGACATCAATGACAACCACATATTATCAATATACAACAATCTCCCCCTTTGGCATTGATGGAAACACATGATTTGAAAAACACCATCAACGATACTTTCTCTTAGAACTTTCTCCCCCTTAGATTTTGACTCTTTTCTCCTTAACTCTTTCACAATTTTTCACATGAATCTTCTCCCCTTTTGACATCAATGAAAAATTTACACATTATCTTTCTCCACACAAGCTCTTGAACCACATTTTTCAACATCTAACTACTCCCCCTAAGTAGTAGCTACCACAACATCAATCTAGATCACAAGATATGACTATGAAATGCATGGACTGATGCAAGTCAATGCATCTTAATTCTGATTAGGAGGGCTAATCACCCCTAGCTTCCCTATGAGATACTCAAAAGTATCCTTAAATCCAAGCTTTAGTAAATACTTGTCCAATCTGGCATACCATGCTCTTGGGGCTTGCTTAAGTCCATATAATGCTTTCTTCAACCAGCAAACCATATCTCCCTGATCAGTCAATTGAAATCCATCAGGTTGCTCAATATACACTTCTTCTTCTAGTTCATCATTTAGAAATGTTGACTTGACATCCATCTAATAAACCTTGATTTTTTTGTCAGCAACATAAGTAAGAAATAGTCTCATAGCTTCAATCCTAGCAACAAGATAAAAAGTTTCTTCAAAGTCAATTCCTTCCATCTGATAATATCCTTTACACACAAGTCTTGCTTTGTTTCTAACAACTTCACCTTGGTCATTCAGTTTATTTTGAAAGACCCATTTAGTTCCAATTACATTTTTGTCCTTAGGTCTAGGAACAAGAATCCATGTATTATTCTTCTCAATTTGTAGTAGTTCTTCTTTCATTGCTTCAACTCAATTTTCATCTTTGCATGCTTCATTGACACTATTAGGCTTAGTCTTTGAGATCAAACAATATTCTTCTGCAATTGATCTTCTCCTAGTTTGAACACCTTTGTTCTTATCACCTATAATCTAATCTTCTGAATGATTTAGTCTTTCGTACCTTGGAGTCTTAGGGTATTCTTGAACTTTAGGCTCTTGTGATCTCACTTGTGCACTTTCACTAATTTCTTCCTCTTGATTTTCCAAATTCACTAGAATGATCTAAACTTGATTCAGAATCTAAACTTTCTTTCGTTTATCTAAACTATAATTCTAATTGTTTGAATCATATCCATAGGTTCTAGATGGTCTAACCGTGTCTTCATCAACCTTGACATTAGCACTTTCAATTACTTTCCTCAATCTCTTATTGTAGCACTAGTAGGCTTTACTTTTAGTAGAATAGCCAAGAAAGATTCCTTCATCACTTCTAGCATCAAACTTTCCTATGTCTTCATCTCTTTTGATATAGTATTTACTCCCAATTTTTTTGAAGTATCTAACAATAGGCTTATGACCAAACCATAGCTCATAAGGAGTCTTACTAGTATCACCTTTGACATGTACCTGGTTGAGAGTGTAAACGATAGTACTCACAGCTTCTCTTTAGTAGATATGCAGAACATTTCCTTCTAGCATCATGCTCCTAGAGGCTTCTTGAATTGTCCTATTCTTCCTTTCCACAACTCCATTTTTCTAAGGGGTCCACGGGGCAGATAACTGTCTCTTTATCCCATGCTCTTCACAAAAATAATTAAACTCATGGGAAGTGTATTTACCACCTCTATATGATCTCAAACATTTAATCTTTAGACCTGTCTCTATCTCAACCATAGCCTTAAAAATCTTGAATTTCTCTAGAGCTTCAAATTTTTCCTTTAAGAAAGTAACCCACATCAATCTAGAATAATCATCAATAACTAACATGAAATACTTGTCTCCTTGTAAACTTTTGACTCTAGAAGGACCACACAAGTTAGTATGCACAAGCTCCAACACTTCATTTGAACAATGTTGTTTTCTCCCGAATGAAACTCTAGTTTGCTTCCCTAACTGACATTCATTGCATATAGCATTAGTAGGTTTTATCAACTTAGGAAGATCTCTCACTACCTGAGTAGAACTTATCTTGATAATATCATCAAAGTTTACATGACACAATCTCCTATGCCACAACCAACTTTCATCAACTTGAGCAATCAGACAACTTTTATCAGTAGCACTTAGGTGAAAGATATTACCTTTTGATTTTGTACCAGATGCAATCACATTTTCAGAATTCCCCAATACACTACACTTTCCATTTTTGAATTAAAGATTGTATCCCTTTTCAACCATCTATCCAACACTTAAGATATTATGCTTCAAACCTTTCATATATAGAACATCATCAATATTATGCTCACCATCAAGAGAAATGGATCCTTTGTCATCACCAAATCTTACAACACCACCATCATACTTTTCCAAGCACAAAAAAGTTAATTTTATCACATGTCATGTGATGAGAGCATCCACTGTCAATCACCCATTCATCTTTTTCTTCAAATCTAGTAGCAGAGCTTTCTCCATATTTATGCAATTAGCAAATTTAGTAGGTACTGGATCATTTTCTTTCATACCAATAAATACCCATTCATCCTCACTTAAATTCCCTTTATTAGATTCATCATCTGTCACACCTTCATCAGTAGCATAATAACACTTTCCTTGGAATCTAGGCTTGTTAGGTTTTGACTTAGGAACTCTTTCCGGACACCTTGAAGCAAAATGAACTATATTATTGCAAGAGAAACACTTAAGAGGAAATTTCCCTTTATACTTACCTTCTTCTCTGGCTACCCTCTTGACAATAAGTGCTTCGTGCACATCTATTTTTCTCTCTTCTTCTTCAATCCCTCTCATTTCTTACTCATACATCAAAATTTTTCTATAAGAACTTTCTCCCGGATCATATCTTTTCTTATCTTTTCTAGAGATAGTAGCTTTGAATATAGATTGTCTTAGGAAGAGATTCACCAAACTCACTTAACTCAAAATCAGCAAGCTTACCAATGAACATGTCTTTGGTTACATTTGTCACAATCTGGATCTCCTCAATAGCAGCAACTTTGTGTTTGTATGCAGTAGGCAAGGATCTGAGCACTTTAGCAACAATCTTTGGTTCTTCCAATGTTCCACCAGCACATCTGATACTACACACAAGTTCATTCACTCTCTGCATAAAAGAAGTGATGTTCTCATCTTCACCCATTCTCAACATTTCGTATTTCCCTTTTAGGCTTTGCAACTTAGCAATCTTCACATGGGTATCACCTTCATACAAAGTTTCCAAATTTTTCTATATCTCATAAGAAGTCTTCAAATCTATTACATTTTTCATCTTAGAATCAATTAGAGCACTCAACAATGCTTCCGTAGCCCTAATATTGTACTCAACTTCCTTAACCTCACCTGAAGTAGAAGGACCATTCTGTGGTATGATATACCTATTCTTTGTAATTTTCTAGTAAGGTTCACTAATGCATCTCATATGACACTCCATTTTATTCTTCCATAGAGAGTAATTAGTTCCATCAAATCTAGGACTATCTTTCTTATATGCCACTCTGATCAAGAGTTGTTAGCCTATCTAAATGATGTAGAACAAAATGAAAAAGACAGCAAACAACACTTAACACCTCAAGATAGGGTTACATTAAACTTAAACAAAATAAAGATAAGAAAGTAGATTTTTACCTTGTTCAAGCTGCTCCTTGGTTGGCCATTTGATAAGCGATGTTTTGTATGCTCCTTGATGGAAAGATGGATGAAAAATGGACTCAAAATGATCTATGTAAGATGAGGAATGCAATGAGAAAAGTGGGTAGTTGGATGGATGAATGCAAGTGCAATAGATGGAAGCTTGAAAGTATGCAACAATGGAGGTTTTGGAGAGCAAGAGTGCAAATATGAAAGCTAGAGCTTGAATGAGAATGCAAATTATGTGAATGCCTAATGTGTGAAATGAGAGAAAATCTCTCATTTTAAGAGAAGAATTCTCTAGAGAAATGGACTGTTGAGATCTTGCCAACATGGGCAAGAGGAAGGGTTGTGGTGAGTTGAGGACTCACAAGCCCTCACATCTTTCCATGTGGAGGATGAAGTGTCATAAGGACAAGTGAGTTGGAAAAGGTGGTTAGGAGAATAAATGTGAATTTTAAATTCACATGAGAAGCACCTTGTAGATAAGACAAGGTTCTTTTGAAGGAAGCTAAAAAGTACCTTGTGGATAAGACAAGGTCCTTATAATGGAAGGTTCTTGGCTCCATGTGACTAATGTGACAAGTGAGGAGTTCTAAAACTCCTAACAACTACATGGGGAAGAGGAGAGTCTTGAAGGGATAAATGTGAATTTAAAATTCACATGGGGAAGAGGGTCTAGGCTAAATGTGGAAAATGTGAAGGTTGACCAAAAGGTATGCTAAATGTAGCAAAGGGATTAGATTAAGGTTGTGAAAAAAAGTGATTAAGAAGATTAATAGAAGATTATAAGCAAGTGGGAGAATATGGAGGATGTGACATTAATCTTGATTAAGGTGTGCACATCCTAATCATGGATTAATTAAATTAATCCAGATTAGAAGAGGGTTATGGAGGATGTGACAAGGAGAGAGAAAAAGGGGAATTTAAAAGTGATTTAAATTCAAAAGGTTAAATGACCAAACTAAATAAATTGATATGTTTATTTAATTTAGAGAGATAAGTATGAAAGGTAAAGTATTTAATTGTTAAATTAAATACTTTATGAACCTTAGGAAAAGGGGAGATATTAATTAAATACATCATTTAATTAATACTAATGGAATAGACGCATAAGACAGATTTGACCATGTGAGATTGGTCAAATTTGGATGTCTACATTTTTCCCCTCTTTGAAATATTGTTAGAATAATAGTGTTTCGAAGAAAAATAAAATGTAGATGACCCTATAGAGGAAGTGACTAGAAAATGATGCCCCAACATAGGAGAAGTTTCATGAGTTTCCCAAACAGAGGGGAATGACAGGAGATGCCTTAATCTCACAAGGAAATGACCATGACAAAGGAATGGAGTAAAATGGTAGGGTATGCCCCCTAGACAGGGCGGTTGGGGGTAAAAGGGGACTTGGGAAACTTCTCAATATGAGGAAACAAAAGGTATAGTTGGATAAAGCTCAAAAAACCATGAAGATTGGATTTTGAACGGAGCTAAACAGACACACGGTTTGCAAATGGAGGCCCTGGGAAGTTAGAGGATTAGTTGAATTACAAGAGGTTTAAATAAAGGGTAAAAATACCCTTCACTAAAAAAAGTTTTAAAAGGAGGGAAAAGGTTATATAAGGTATTTTGAGAAATTACCACTCCTCATTTGCACACCTAGTAGTTGAGTGAGAGAGAGAAAACAAGAGAGGAAGAAGTGAGGGGACAAGGATGTTAAATGATTGCAACTCTGACATCATCCACCAGGGGGATGAGGTACGACAGTTTTACCATGAGCATGCAGTTCCATGCCAGGTTAGATTTAAAACCCACTTTGTGATTTTAAGAATTTTATGATGTATTTTTGAGTTTTAATGCTTTTAGAAAATATGGGTTTTGGGATTGGGTTAGTTGACAAAAATGGGTTGAGGGAAAAATTTTGATTTCGCTGAGCAGGTAGGCAGAATCACCTATTAGAGGTGAAGGAAAGGGGGGGTGAATTTTCCCAACAAGAGGGTAACTACACCAAGAAAAATGAAAATAAATGCCCGAAAAAGGTAGAGGGACACAAGGGTAAGGTGAATTTGCCTTGGGCACAGGAAAATCCTCCCAAAAAATTAAATGACAATCAACTTGGTGACCCTGCCCTAAGGAGGGGTGACCCAACCCATGGTAGGGGCGAGCCTGCCTGAGGAAAGGGTGACCCCACCTAGGTGGGTTTTACCACCCCTAGGGCGGGTTGGCCAAAGCTGAGGGCAAGTCTGCCCATCCCAGGGCGGGTTCACCCTAGGCTAGGGTGGGCTCACCCCAAACCGGGGTGGGTCCACCTCGGGGTAGGGCAGGTCCACCATGGGCTAGGGTAGGCTCACCTCAAGCTAGGGTGGGTCCGCCTCGAGCCAGGGTGGGTTCGCCCACTGGCTAGGGTGGGTCCACCCCTAGCTGGCGAAGGTCCACCCGTGGGCCAGGGCGGGCTCACCTGCAACTTGGGCGGGTCCACCCAAAGTGGGGGCGAGTTCGTCCAAGGGGTGGACAGGGAAGAAAAGAGAAAAAAAGACTGGGTAAGTCAGGGAAAGTGGGTCTAGAAAAGGAGAGGGAAAAATTAGTGAAAAGATAACCTGAGGCTGAGAAAAGGGAAAAGACGAGGAAAAAGAGATGACTAACATGTGATATTGTATGGATGCAGAGCTTTGACAGCTTGTAGACACCTACGAGGCAGTCAAAGGTGCTACCAGCAATAATAGCGTCCATGAACAAAGCAAATCAGAAGTCTTTGTCATAGGTGGGATTGCTTCATTTAGTAGGGCAACCTACCATTAGAGTGCATCAAGCAATGCTTATAGCATTGATAGAGCGGTGGAGTTCAGAGACATCGACTTTCCATCTCCCAATAGGGGAGATGACGATGACATCAGAGAACGTATTAAAGATACTGAGGCTGCCTATAGCTGGCCACCTGGTGAGTGCGATGAAATCAGAGGGGGCGAAGCTGGATCATACCATGTGGGTGTTGTTTGAATGAGTTGACATACCTATACAAAGGTAGAGGTTGGATGTGGACCGATGCATGGCATTAGGCATGCCACCATTACCTCTATACCTATGTGGGTTGATTAGTGGATTATTGCTACTAGACTGGAGTGGGCATTTTTGTAGCCTGAGGTTTATGGAAGTCGTTCAACATATGGTCGAGGGGAGAGAGGGGTAGTTCCCATGGGGTACATGTGTACTAGCATAGCTTTACAGAGACATGCACATCACATGCTACCGAGAGCACTCAACGTGACACATGTGACACTATTGTAGGTATGGGCCTAGGAGCACATCAGTGTCTCTAGGCCAAGAGTGGTGAGAGTAGGATTGGAGGATGATACAACACTAGTAGCTTGGTGGTATGGGCTAGAGGATGGTTGGGTATGGCACTATGAGGGCCAGGAGGATCTAGATAGATGGAGGAGGACATTGGATGACCTATAGGAGGAGCATATAGTGTGGAGGTTGTACATGACATGACAGTTTTCAAGATGGAGGAGAGATGAGGTAGGGCATAGAGGCTACTTCTACACTAGATGCTTCATAGTCGGGAGGGACCCACACACAGTGGAGGAATATAGGCCAGATAGAGCAACCAAATAGTTTAGGATTACACAGGACATTCCATGCGGACCAAAGATGTTTCATCCGATTACATGAGAGCGGCCATGGGGAGAGCCGATTTTGTCAAGGTTTGGAAGAGAGCATTGGGAGACATTATAGTTAGTACCCTATCTAGGTAGGACTGGGGGTGACATCGATGTAGGAGTGACAATTCAATACACCACATGGTATCTCCATCATCAACCCAAATGGATTACTCTAGAGGAGCTAATTATGGGGGCACTAGGGTTTGGGCCAGAGGAGAGGGAGGAGGGGACAACAAAGGAGAAGATAAGAGGTAGCTGGAGCAGTGGAGCAGTAGGGGGATGTGAGGGTTGCAGGATAATAGGATAGAAGAGAGGGTGAGGCAGGGGCTGTAGGGCAGTCAGAGAGGATGAGGAGGAGGAGACGACAAAGGAGAGCCCATGTTTAGCTTGAGGTAGAGTAGAGGAGAGGTTAGGTAGAGGTGGAGATGATGGATGCGAGGTATGACATAGGGGTGGAGGTTGGTGTTGTAGGTTAGTAGGAAAGATGATAGGGAGAGGTTGGGACCTTAGGGTAGTAGGAGAGGGTTAGGAGGAAGAGGAGGAGGCCACAGAGGAGAGCCCAAGTGGGGATCAAGGCAGAGGAGCATGGAGATGAGGTTGATGTGGAGATGAAGGATGAGGGAGAGGAGACTGAGGCACAGGTGATGGATATGGAGGTGCATGATATCCCCCCATTGGCCATGGTACCACCAATACCAGAGGGGTCGTGGAGAGATTATGGATAGTCAAGTAGAGGTTGAGAGATATAGAGGTGGCTAGATTCAAGCTAGAGGTAGAGGTGAGTGGGCTACGAGAAAAGGTAGCTAGAGCATGGGGAGAGAGCGAGAGGGTTTTTAAAGATGTAGCCTATGCAGTGTTGCAACATGAGGAGGAGCTATGTGCAAAGAGTGATGGGCTGTGAGCCGAGGTGAACTAGCTTTGAGCAGAGGTGATGCAGCTGGAGGGGGAGGTATCCAAGGAGCATGAGGAGGTGATGGCTACAAGATAGGAGTGGGACAAGTTAGAGGCAGTGATGGCTATATGGCAGGCGACAGGACATGGAGAGCTAGGAGGAGTGATAGACTAGGCATCATCAGAGACCCTGGCACAGGCTAGGAGACACATGGATGATTTGAGGATACAGGTGGAGGGGCTACGAAGAGAGAGGACTAAGCTAAGATGGGAGCGAGATGAGCTCTATGAAAAGATTGACATAGTAGATCACATAGTGGGAGACATAGGGCTGATGCAAGAGAGGGAGGATGCTATGAGGATAGAGCAAGATGCAATACAGGCACAGGTGCAGACTCTACAGAGTGAGAGGGATGTTGCATGGATATAGGTGTAGACCTTGCAGGGGGAGAGGGATGTATCATAGATATAGGAATAGATCCTACAAAGGGAGAGGGATGTGACGCATATATAGGTGGAGACCCTACAAAGGGAGAGAGATATAGTAGTGGCATGAACATAGGTAGTAGAGAGAGAGATGCATCATAGGCCCAATCCCAGGTAGTACAGGGTGAGGATGGTGAGACGGGGATAGAGGTGCAAAGATTGTAGGCATAGATATAGGCTATGGAGGTTGAGAGTGATAGGGCCATAGAGTAGGTGTCATAGATGGGGGCAAAGATGGATCAACTGAGGTTGGCACATGATGCATGGGCACAAGAGTGGAAATCCATCTGTGGGGATCGAGACAGATATAGACATGAGTAGAATGCAGTCAGGTATCAAGTTGCAAAGATAGATGAGTATATGAGGGAGGCATCTTTTTGGATGTGTGCTTATTAGCAAGCAATTCTAGATTCGACACAATGCACAACTTGCTATGTCCAATAGGTGCCTCTGATGCCTGCACCATCCCAGTCACTAGGGGCATGTACCCGAGGGTACAACGAGTATTAGGTGACTCCTCTGCACAAAGGGCTAGTGCCCAACTCTCCATAGAGGTCAGATGTGGGCAGCTCACAGTAGAGATGATAGAGGATAGGTGACAAGATTCTAGTTTTTTTTATAGGTGCATGATGGATGTATAGTATAGAGCAACAGATATTAGAGTTGATCTAGAGCCTTGTATTTGTACTTTATTTGATGATATATGTGATGGATATGTACTTTGGTTATATGATGAACATTATGATGGACAATGTGATGGACATTCATATTTTGATCTTTATATATGATATGTTCCTGTCCTTATTGACACTATGTAATGCTTATGTGATGGATGATTTTATTTATGTATGTATTTATGATTGTATTATGGATGAACATTATGATATGATGTATGAATATGCTTATAATGTATGTTGATGCTTATATGGATAGGATGGATGATATGTATGATGACTAACGTGTATGATGTAGGATGTGATGATTGATTTATGACTTGACATGCTATTGGATATGGTTCTAACAACTTATGATGTAGGTGGTGATGTATGCAATGTGTTAATTCTATGGATTAAGATGGAAATGAATGATTACTGCAATGAATATAAGATGCTTAGAATAACCAGATATGATTAGTTTAGACAACTTAAATAAATATGAGATGAGAATGTACATTAAATGAAATGCAATGGACCTATAATGTGGAATTAGATGCAATCAAACACCTTACAAACACTAATGGATAAATGAAATGCAATGTGGATGGTAGATGGCTTTTATTTGCAATCATTCTTATTTTAGCTTATACAAAATAAAGATGTGTGATACATCAATGTGGTGGCCTATTATGAAATTCAATGTGACATAAACATAACTGCCAATAAGGATATACATAGTAATAGGGGTAGATGGGTGTGAAACTTTACCTATCAAGAACCATAAGTATCCTAAGAAGAACAAGAGATGGAAGGTGACTGTTTGCACAGCCAAAATCATAGGTCATAGGTTAGGTATGAATGCAATGCAATGGGAATGATCATGAAATGCAATCCTAATGTAATTTTCCATTTTTAGAGCACTATTTTTTTCTATAGCATAAGACACTAGGTACCATGGTATGTAAACCAAGGAAAATTAGCATCCAATGCATAAAACAAACACAATAGACAAGAAGGATATCCTAACACCCCAAACTCGTGAAGACCTTGGTCGGGCCAAGAATTGGGATAACCATAGGCACAAAAGGATGCCCTAGCATAACAAAATACCTTAGGGATCTTGGTGGGTACTACATGGGACAACCAGAAAAAAACAATCAGAGAAAAAAGATCAAGATATGCCCCTATGTGAGCTGATCAAAACACACCATAATCTAATGGATCATGGCGGCTTTAATAGGTTGTGATAGGGAGCTTAAATGGTAAATAAAAGCTAAGAGTATCAAAAAATTGCAATCAATTTCAAAACATCCTTTTCCATAGGATCAAGAGGATGGATGGGATTGATAAGGTCTATTAGGAAGGATTAATCCTATTGAGACCAAATATGGATACTAAACTAAAAGATCGATTATGATGTAAGAAATTCCAAAACTAATTGGATCTTATGATACGAGTGGATCTCATTTGTGAAGAACCAGCTAGATAGGGACATACTTGATTACACAAATAAAGATGTGAGACACAAGACTGACACCCTAACGACCTAGGGGCTTGGGGGCTGATCAAATATTAGCCTTGCCTACGTGAAAACATAGATCCCTCGTAGTTCAAGAAAAGACCATGGATAAAAGCAAAAAGAGGACCAATGGAGATAAGCGATAGAAAAAATATGACTAGACTGATCAAAAACAAAGCACTGGGGGTGGATCAAATGATTGAACTTTCCTACGTGAAAGTGCAGGGGCAACATAGTTCGACAAAGACCAAAAATACTAACGAGACGTGATGGGAACTAAATTGAGACCGACACAATGGAGGACCCTAGATGGGAGTGAAGGACCAACAAGACAACTAGACTGAGGACATAAGCTCAAATTAGGATAAAAGCTTAGGATGATAGATAGCAGATGAAGCTCATCCAATGCTCAACTAGAATATACCAAGTGACCAGATGATGGATGTGGATGGCAGGAGAGGATTGATGTGATGATAGAATATGAGATTGAGATGGATGGAAGCATAAAATAACTAGGACGCAAGGTAGATAACGATTAAGCCATTTACGAATGGTGTCTGTGATGAGGTTTTCACCAAACATACTTATCCAAGGTGCCACCAAAGGTTTTTTTCACCATAGGATGAATTATTTCTCTTTACTATTTTTGGATTTTTTTAATTTTTTGATTTTTTTATTATTTTTTGATAATTATTTTTTGTTTTTTTGTATTTTTTTGTTTTTTGCAAGAGAGGATACCCCAACTGATTTAATTGTAGAACCTTTTTAGGTGAATGATGTTAATAGGATCCTCTAGGGGCTCTCCTTTGGGTGTAGCTATCCTGTAGGCCCCTAATCCATATTTTGTAGTGATGACATAAGGACCAAGCCAATTTGCTTCAAATTTTCCCTTCTTTTCTTGGTCCTATTGAGTGTGTTGATTCTCCTTGAGGACTAAATCACCAATGTTGAATTGGAGAGGACAGACCTTCTTGTTGTAGCTTCTTTTTAGGTGATTCTAATAATCCTAAAGGTGGTCATATGCTTTGATCCATCTTTCATCTAGGAGTTCTAGTTGATTGAGCCTTGCAACTCAAGCGTCTTCAACACTGATAAGATTCTTCAAGGAGATTCTCAGTGACAGAATTTCTACCTCAACTGGCAAGATGGCTTTGGCACCATAGACGAGGGAATATGGGGTGGCACCAATAGGGGTATAGATAGAAGTGTGGTATGCCCAAAGGGCATGATGAATGTGAAGGTGCCAATCTCAACCAGTATTGTTGACCACCTTTTTAAGGATTCTAATGAAGGTTTTGTTGGTGGATTCTGCCTAACCATTACCTTGGGCATAATAAGGTTTTGACCAATGATGTTGGATATGGAAGGTGTCACAAAGGTGTTTCATAGCTTGTTCCTTAAAAGGCTTTCCATTGTCAGAAATGATGGTTGATGGTATTCCATATCTACAAAGAATATGGAAGAGGATAAAATTGGAAATTTGAGTACCTGTAATTTTTGAGAGTGGCATTGCTTCCACCCACTTGGTGAAGTACTCAGCTGCGGTGATGATGAAGGTATGGCCATTAGAGGATAAGGGATAGATCTTGTTGATTAGGTTGAAACCCCACTGAGAGAAGGGCCATGGTGCTACAAGAGACTACAGATCCTCTATTAGAGCATGTATTAGATTGGCATGTTGTTGACAGGGTAAGCACTTCTTGACGAACTTGCAAGAATCATGTTCTAATGTAGGCCAGTAATATCCTGTGTGAATAATTCTCTTAGCTAGGTCCATGCCATTTGTGTGGGCCCCATATACACCACTATGTACCTCTGTTAATGCAGTATGGGATTTAGTCTCGTTTAGACACTGGAGGAGGGTTCCATCATACCCAAGTTGATAAAGTGTATCACCTACGATGGTGTAATGGGATGTACATTGGATGAAAGACTTACGTTGGTTTCGTATAATATTGGGAGGTAGGATATTGTCGTGAAGGTAGGTGTAGATACCATGGTACCAAAGGGATGTGGGACCTACAATTTCACACACCATCTCACTTTCTAGGATATCGTATGCCAAGGTTAAGAGTTGTTCAAGGAGAAACTCACACTCTATTTTATCTTTGGGCATGTCAATTAAGCAACCAATGGTAGCCATGGCATCTACTACTTTGTTATGGATTCTTGGAATCTGATCAATCTAGATGGAAGTGAAATAATTCTTGAAGTCATCTACCATGCGTTTATAGGGTAGTAGCTATCATTTTTGGTAGAAAAGTCATCATTGACCTGTTTGATGATTAATTGAGAATCACCAAAAACTTTGAGGTGGGTGATATGCGATTGAATTGCAATTCTAAGACTAATAAGAAGGGCTTCATATTCAACTATATTGTTTGTGCATGGGAAGGCTAATCTAAATGACTTTGGTATATAATCCCCTTAAGGGGTGATGAGCAAGATTCCTGCCCCTGATCCATTGTGTGTGTATGACCCATCAAAGTACAAAGTCCATGTAGACACTTTTGTTACTACAAAGACTCCATCCAGAAATTTTGTGGTCAGAGGATAAGCATCTACAAGGGGTGCATCTTCCAGCTGATCAACTATTACTTGTCGTTTAATAGATTTTTGATCCACATATTCTATGTCAAATTCACTCAGAAGCATAACCCACTTAGCCATGCGAATAGTTAGAATTCTTCTAGATAACAAGAATTTAAGTAGATCAACCTTAGAGATGAGCTTTATTAGATGACTGAGCATGTAATGCTAGAGATTCTACGAGCTAAAAACCATGGCTAGGAAATATTTTTCCATTGGAGATTAATTCAATTCATAGCCTACTAGGGTTTTGTTGATGTAATAGATTTCTCTTTCCTTTGATTACTCATCATGCTATGCCAGTAATGCCCCCAGTGCCATTGAAGTAGCTGAAATGTACAATAGGGGTGACTTACTAAGAATTGGTGGCATGAGGATTGGTGGGTGAGCAAAATATTCTTTGATTTTTTCAAAGCTGATTTGACACTATTGGTTCCACTTAAAAGTGATATCTTTCTTCAGGAGATGAGTAAATGACTGACACTTGCTAGCTAATTGAGCAATGAACCACCGAATGGATTGTAATTTACCCTAAAGGCTGTTTAATTGTTTGAGGTTGCGTGGGGGAGTCATATCCATAATTTCTTTGACTTTCATTGGATCTACTTCTATACCTCTTTGAGAGACAACGAAACCTAGTAGTTTTCCTGATGTAACCCCAAAAACACATTTCTTAGGATTTAGCCTTAGCTTATACTACTCTAGATGCTCAAAGATCTTCTTGAGTACCACAAGATGTTCTTCCCTTGTTCTTGATTTCCATAGTAGATCATCAAAATAATCTTCCATTATTATATGAATGAGATCATGGAAGATAACAGTCATAGCTTGCTAGTAGGTTGCCCCCACATTTTTGAGACCGAAAGGCATGACATTATAGCAGAACATGCCCCATGGTGTGGTGAAAGATATTTTATGTTGGTCTTCAGGTGAAATTTTGATTTGATTTTATCTAGATAACCATCCATGAGGGAAAGCATCTTATGTCCTACAATGAGGTCAACCAACATGTTTATGTTTGACAAAGGAAAATCATCTTTGGAACAAGCATTGCTGAGATCACGAAAGTTTGTACACACTCTGACAACACCATTTGGTTTGGCTACAGACACTACGTTTGAGATCCATTCTAAATATTCAATGGACCTTATAAATTTGGCATCCAATAGCTTCTCCAAGTCTTTTTTAACTAGTAGGGCCACCTGGGGGTGCATTTTCTAAAGCTTTTGTTTGACAAGTTTAGAATCAGGCCAGATGTCTAGATGATGTACTACTAAGGTGGGATCAAGGCATGGCATGTCTGAATATGTCCATGCAAAATTGATGATGCCTTCTTTGAGAAGCTTGGAAATGATAGAATGTTATTCCTTTGACAATGCTTTGGCTAAATATGTAATTTTGGGATCCTATTCAATTCCCAAATTTATTTCTTGTGTTTCCTCTATTAGGATGGGCGATCGTTCAAAGAGTTGAGTTCCTACAAGGGGAAGATGAAAATCCCCATCTTCTAGTGCCTCATCAAGGTTTTTTCTATCAGATACACTCTTTGTTTTTACCTTTTCTAGGTCAAGAAGTGCCTTGGGGAGGTTTTCACTAGGTGCCCTTTTTCTATTTTGCTTCTTTTTTACTTTTGTTGTTAGGGTGTTCATCTTCCCCCAACCCCATAAGATGTACATACTAATCTATTGTGGGAAAGGTATCGATTGGTGTGCTACCATGTAGGTCCCAATCTATGAGCTTAGGATGTTTAAGAGATAGGCTAAAGGTGCAGATGTGTAAGCAGTAAAATATGGAAGAGAGGTCGGTGTGATCTACATCATTGTATGCATGTATGATGGATTCCTCCTCTAGTATGTCTTCAAGGAGGTTATTATTCTCACTGATGCTATTAGAAGCACTAGATGATGCTATAGGTCCCTTTTGTTTTGTTTCATGACTTAAGCCTAAGTTTCTTGGTCTTATTGTAGCCTCAATATGGTGTTTCCTTCCTTGCTCTTCAGCACCAAGGTCTCCTCCCTAATAATTGTACTTTTTCACAAACTTAGATGGCCAAGGATAGTTCTCCTGGAAATATTCTTTCAAAGGAAGGGAAGGATTAGGTTCCTCATAGTAGATCCATTGGATTATGTCATCTTCTGGTGCATCTTGTCTTAATCTAGGAGAGTGAAAGGTGTTGGATCCCACATTCAAAACATTAAACGTGATGGTCTTGTCTTCTAGTTTTGGTGTTGACTGTGAAGGTTGGTCATATGTGTGTGGTGAGGGTGTTGTAGTTGCCATGTTCAAGGATGTGCACATCTCATATTCACCACATCCCTTTTCAATGATATGGACTTTAGTGAGGGTGGACTCAGATGTGGATGATGGAGTGGATGAAGTGGTGGATAATGCGGTGGTAGATGATTGGGATGATGATGTCTATGGCAGTCCCATTTCCACTCTAGGACAATAGTGGGAATGAGGAAAATAAGCTTCTAATGCATGACAATATTCAAATGGTTGGGGATCCACATGTATGGTAACTTATACCCCATTGAACGAAAATTTTAGACATTTATGGTATGTGGATGGAACATCCTACATGGCATGAATCCATGGATGACTGAGGAGGAGGTTATAGGGAAATTCCAGATCAAGGACATGACATGTAGTATATTGCACAACTGGACCAAATTGAATTAGGATATATATTATACCTTCATAATTATGCTCCTCATTATCATACACCTTGATTTTGATGACTTGATTATTTAAATCAGCATGGGTGTATCCTACCCACTTTATGAATTTCAATGCACAAAGGTTTAGGGAAGAACCATTATCTACCAAGACCATTTTTACTTTGTGACGATTTACAAGGACCTCTAGATGAAGGGGACAATTATGATTGCAGTCGATGTAGGGCATGCCATTTTGGCTAAAACCCAGTTGATAGGTGGCAGAGAGGTGCCCTACCAATGCTTGAAATTGTGCAGGGTCTATGTCATTAGGAACTTGGGTGTCCTGTAAGGCCTTATTTAGGATTTCTTAGTGTGTGGGGGAAGACTTAAGCAAGGGAAGAATGGATATTTGTGTCGAAGCCTTTCCTAGATGATCAAGAATGTTGTATTGAGAATTCATAGGCTATGGCTGGGTGGATGTGGAGGCTCTAGGGACTGTGATGCGGGTTTAATGGGTGGTGACAACACATTGTGGATCTTTTCCTTTTACGTGTATCATAGATACATGTGGTTCCACTTGTTCAATATGCATGATGATACCTTGGTAATTGAATGGCACATTTTTATAACTGATGTTTTTGGTGTTTTTATTTTGATCATTACTATTGTTGGGCCCTGGGTTTGAATTTGATGTACTAGGACCTTGGTTATTCTTAGGGAAAATATTTTGATATATTTGCAATTGAGCATTGGATGAAGGTGTCGTATTGGCATCCACATGTATGTCACCCCAATATATGAGATCTTGGATGTATGTTTTGAGACTCTGAAACTTATTTAATGTATTCCCTTTAATCTTGTTGAACTCACAATATTCATTTTCTTTGAGCCAATTTGGTTTAGGCTTGGATTCGTCAGGTGGCTTGGTCATAGGATATGTAATCAAGTAATTGGCTTGAAGAAGCCTATTAAACATGGCACTTAGGGGTTCTCCTAGTTGAGTGAATTGACATTTTCCATTCCCTTGATTAGTCTGATTAGATTGTTGGGATGGACGAGGTGCCCCTTAAGGCACTGATATGGCATTAGGCATTGGCTGCTAATGAGGTGGATATTGTTGCTTCTAGGAAGTGTTGGCTACTTGGACATGTTTTGTGTCAGTAACACCATCATTGACAACACTTTTGTTTTTGTTCCAATAATGAGGCTTATCTCTGAATGATTTCTCTTTATTAGAGTTAAATATTTTGACTAGCCCTTTAGCGATGAGGGCTCTCTCAAGAATAGGACCTTTCTCCACAATTTCAAAAAAGGTTGTAACACAATGGAGCCTAAAGTTGTGGGTCATATTTGGATGGGAATTTTTGATGAACAAGGTAATATTTTTTTTCCCGTAATGGGGATTTCATGCAACTGGCTAGGTCTCACCATATTTGAAGATAGCTTGCAAAGGTTTCTCCCTCCCACTGCTTTTCCTTCAGGAGATCTAAGGTATCAATATCATTTTCTAGATTGAAGGAGAAGTGAGAGACAAACTCTTCTAAAAGTTGTGCAAAGGACTTGATAGATCACTTCTTAAGACAAATAAACCAATCAAGAGCTATTCCCTGCAAACTCCTAGGGAACAATATCATGAGGTAATTGTAATTGTGCATGACTTCTTGATAGTGGGTGTAAAACTTTTAAAGGTGAGCCTTGGGGTCTTTGGTTCCTTTATATTTATCAAATTTTGGCATTTCAAAATGCTTTGGGAAAGGAACTAATGAAATGGAGGGATCAAAAAGATAAGGAAATATGTCCTCAAACATGAACAATTGTTTTCGGGTCCCTACTTGTAAGTCCCTTAATGCAGTTTTGACTTCTTCTAGATCTTGATTGACAGGCACTATGGGAGTTGGATTGGATAAACTAGGCTAATTGTATGGAGGATACTATTGATATGATGAGGATGGTACTGACGCAGCTAGATCATAAGCTGGTTGAGGTGTATATGGAGATGTTTTTTGGTACTGATTGGCGTAAGAAAATTGTGGATTGACGTAAGGTGGATAGAAGGATGACAGATTTTGATGGTAAGAGGTGGAAATTGCTTGTTGGTATGGTGGCTACTGTTGATAGTATGAGGTGGATGGGATACCATGTTGGTACTACATAGCAGCTTGATAGTAGGATGATGTGGAAGCCCCTTGCTGGTAAGGCGAAATTTGTTGATAGTAAGATGTGGATTGAGGACCCTAGTGATAAGATGGTTGTTGTTGTGTATAGGATGTGGATGAAGTACCTTGTTGGTATGAAGGTTGTTGTTGAGAGTAGTATGGGTTGGACTAGTAATTGTATGCAATATTGGGTTGTTGCGTGATGTATGAAGGTTGTTGTGGATTAGACTATTGTTGGTATGTGTTTGTGTGCGATTGTAGAGGATTAGTGTATGGAAGCAGTTGAGTCTGCATGGGGTTCTAAGTGGTCACATGAATATTTTGATTAGGATTGGACATAGTAGCATAAGCGATGTATGTGCTAGATGGGTGGTAAAGATACTGCATGAGAGGATTTTGTTGTGTTTGCATTGGAACATGTGTATGATGGGGTGGTTATTACTGTTGTGGCAGCTGCTGATAAAGTGGGCGAGATGGGATATGTTTCTATTGTGGGACTATTGTAGCAGCATTATAGGGTGGTTGCGATAGCTGTAAAGCAGTTTGTGTGACTTGATGTGGGGGTTGTGTAGGAACGGTAATGTGTTGTTAAGGAATTGAAATGTTTTGTTGTTGAATGGTGATTTTCTGCTGAGGGATAGTGACATTTTGTTGTGGGGGTTGTTGATGGGGTGGTTGAGATGAAATAGTAGCAATAATAGCATGTTGTGGTAGTGCTTGTGAAGGGATAGCGGTGTGTTGTGGTGGTGCTTGCATCATAGTGGATTGATGTAGATTAACGAGAGGTTGTTGAAATGTAGGGATATTACCTTGGGGTGGTGGTAGTAGATTATCAGCAGGTGCAGGTCCTAGAGGTGGCATCAAAGTAAGAAGTGAAGGTTAGGTTCACCCCTATTATGGGAAAGTTTTCCTATTAAGTGAAAAGTTAGACAATTTTGACAAAAACAAGCTAGAAAATGATTGAGATAGTGGGCAAGTTTGCCCCTGTTGAGGGTAGGTTCGCCCCTATTGAAAGAAGGTTCACCCTTGTTGAGGGAAAGTTTTCCTATTTAGTAAAAAGAGGCAATTTTGAAAAAAACAAGCTAAAAAATTACTGAGATAGGGGGCAGGTTCGCTCCTATTGAGGGAAAGTTCACCCTTGTTGAGGGCAGGTTTTCCCCTCTGCAATAAACCTGGACTTGATTTAAGCAAAAATAGCTATGGAAAGGACCAAAAACACAACAAACAATAAGTAGAAGATAAGGTTGAATTGACTAAACAATAATTCACTAGTGTCATAGAAAAAAGACAATTCAGATAGCATGATCCTATGATTAGTATGAAGGGTATGGCCAACACAATCCTCTAACTAGGCTGAACAAGGCAACTAGGGATTCCTCGATATACACTTGGTACGTGAGGCACAAACCATCAATACCAACTCATCACAAGCATGAGTTGGGAACCCTAGCAATATACTGAAGGCTCAGACCAAGTCTTCATGTCTATCTAGGTATCACCCTAGCTTCGACGCTCTGCTAGACATGACGTGACTAGATTGAGGTATAGCTTTGGCTCTCCCCCTTTGTATATCCTGCTGGTACGCGTGGTTGCGATCGTCCCTTGGGGTGATAAAATCCCCAATTAGGTCCCACTAAAAAGAGAACACTAATTGTTTTTAGCCACTCCCCAAGCTCACAAGAAGTGCAAGGGGGAAGCTTGAATGAAATAGTGCCCTCTTGGGTGACACAAAGGACTTTGAAAATACGGAAAACAATATGTTGACTCCCCCCTAATTAAAATATGTGCCTAAGTATTAGAAAAATGAAAGAAAAACAACAACTAACTAATAACTAATCCCATCTACCCTACAAAAAATATGTTAGAAGTTTTTCTTTTGGTCTTCAATAAGTGTTAATAGCTAGACAAATGTTAGAAAAACTAGCACAATCACCAACAAGACTAGTTAGGGGTTAGTATTAATCAAAACAATAGAAAATAGAGTCTGTAACTGAACTTTAAACTACCATTTTACCTTGTAGAAGCCTCTTTCCAGGGTAGGTTCACCCCTGTTCAGGTGGGTTTTCCCCTCTATAGGGTAGGTTTGCCCCTCTATAGGGAATTTTTTCCCCTCTGCAGGAAACTGTGAAGAAACTTAGGCTCTACTGCTCAAAAGGGCGACTCTGTAGGGTAGGTTCACCTCTGTTCAAGTTGGGGCCACATTTCATGGGGTAGGTTTGCCTATCCTTAGGCAGGTTCACCCTATTTAGAGCAGGGTCACCCCTGTCTAGGGCAGGTTTTCCTCTCTATGCCTTGAACTTGCAAAATGTCAAAAAATAGCAAACATAAAAATAAAAAGGACCCATTTGTGGGTCTCACCAGGCATACTAGAAATGACATCAAGAGTTGTTAGCCTATCTAAATGATGCAAAATAGAATGAAAAATATAACAAACAACACTTAACACCTCAAGATAGGGCTATGTTAAACTTAAACAAAATAAAGACAAGCAAGTAGATATTTCCCTAGTTCAAGCTGCTCCTTTGTCGGCCCTTTCATAAGTGATGTTTTGTATGCTCCTTGATGGCAAGATGGAAGAAAAATGGACTCAAAATGATCTATGTAAGATGAGAAATGCAATGAGAAAAGTGGGTAGTTGGATGGATAAATGCAAGTGCAATAGATGGAAGCTTGAACGTATGCAAAATGGAGGTTTTGGAGTGCAAGAGTGCAACTATGAAAGCAAGAGTTTGAATGAGAATGCAAATTATGTGAATGCCTAATGTGTGAAATGAGAGAAAATCTCTCATTTTAAGAGAAGAATTCTCTAGAGAAATGGACCATTGAGATCTTGCCAACATGGGCAAGATGAAGGGTTATGGTGAGTTGAGGACTCACAAGCCCTCACATCTTTCCATGTGGAGGATGAAGTGTCATAAGGACAAGTGAGTTGGAAAAGGGACATGTCAGGTGGAGGTACTTGCAAGTACCTTGGAATGTGGAGAATATTTCCTCAAAAAGGAACATCTTGTCCCTATGTGGGAAGGATGTTGACATGTGAGGAATTTTAGAATTCCTCACACATCATCATGGGGAAAAGAGAAGTTGTTGGAGGAATAAATGTGAATTTTAAGTTCACATGATTGGAAAGTATAAGGTGGTTAGGAGAATAAATGTGAATTTTAAATTCACATGAGAAGCACCTTGTGGATAAGACAAGGTTCTTATGAAGGAAGTTGAAAAGTACCTTTTGGATAAGACAAGGTTCTTATAATGGAAGGTTCTTGGCTCCATGTGATAGATGTAACAAGTGAGGAGTTCTAGAACTCCTAACAACTTGCATGGGGAAGAGGAGAGTCTTGGAGGGATAAATGTGAATTTAAAATTCATATGGGGAAGAGGGTCTAGGCTAAATGTGGAAAATGTGAAGGTTGACCAAAAAGGTATGCTAAATGTAGCAAGGGGATTAGATTAAGGTTGTGCAAAGAAGTGATTAAGAAGATTAATAGAAGATTAGAAGCAATTGGGAGAATATGGAGGATGTGACATTAATCTTGATTAAGGTGTGCACATCCTAATCATGGATTAATTAAATTAATCTAGATTAGAAGAGGGTTATGGAGGATGTGACAAGGAGAGAGAAAAAGGGGAATTTAAAATTGATTTAAATTCAAAAGGTTAATTGACCAAACTAAATAGATTGACATGTTTATTTAATTTAGAGAGGAAAGTATGCAAGGTAATGTATTTAATTGTTAAATTAAATACTTTATGAACCTTAGGAAAAGGGGAGATATTAATTAAATACATAATTTAATTAATACTAATGGAATAGATGGATAAGGGAGGCATATTTGACCATGTGGGAGTGGTCAAATTCAGATGTCTACAATCACTATCTCAGATCACATCAAGCAGTCAAGATTCTCTGGAGGAACCTTCTCTGATACCGATTGTTCGAAACACAAGGGCAAACAACTGAGAGGGGGGGTGAATCAGTTGTAACATAAATTATATATATTAAATTTATTCTCAGATTTGATAAATAAACATGAAAGCATAAACCATCACCACATCAAAAACACACATAACACCAAGATTTTTACATGGAAAACCTTTTAAGGAAAAAACCACGATGGAGGTTAATCCACAACTTTATACCTTGTTAAGAGTATTACAAATGGGGAATGCACATGCATTTAGGCACACTTCCTAGAGCACACTACTCAAATACAAAATGCTTACTACCCAAAATAAGACTCACTATCTTACAGTCACATTTAGATTACATCGAGAAGATTTTGAATTGAGAGAATAACATCTTCTAATGCCTAATTATAGTTCTGGTTAAGGACATAAACATTTTCATCTTCTCACTCTTCTTCACACTTTACTTCTTCCTTCGAAAGATTAGAACATTGTTCGCACACAACGCACATCATAGATCACACACCATATCATCAAATGGTATAAACAATTGACCATATATATCTGCAACTAAGGATAACATCAACTACGTGTTGTTCCAACAAAATATGAAATGTGTACAAACTGTTAGCCCAAAACAATAAACAATTTATCGATGTGGACCAAATAAAGTTGGCCAAAACATAGTAAGGACCCAAAACAACATCCTCAAATACAAAAAACCTTCAAAAATTATGCCTTGAAGATATGCAACACACTACAATCACCCTGTTGGTCATGATCATAAAAAAAAACATGAACTCACAAAAGAAAATCACCAATTGTGAGCACAACAATCAATGCGGGCCAACAACACAGATAGAGAATGATCTAGAAGAATCCACAAGCATCATGAATCACCACATAAGCATCCACAACAACTCAAATTACTAGAATCACATCACCTTCTTTTAGGAACACCAACTAAAGCAATAGAACAAGTGTTAGAACACATATACTCATAACTCAATCAAATCTTCATGTGAACCTCTAAAACTTAATGTGGATAAACTAGATATACTTTTCAACAAACCCTTTAATCCAAAACCTCTTATCATCAATATAATAAGCTAGCCACCATACTGAACCTCACTACATCACTAAAAAATTGCAACTTATTTTATTACAATTTTCTCAAAATCCTCAACATATACAACCTTAAAAACATTAATGGAAATAGTGTTGAAATAAATGAGAACCACATATCAACAATATCCAACAATATGGTGGTGGATGTAAAAGGGGTTCAATACAATAACCTATTTCCCTGATTTCATTCAAGGAAATGAGATCCAAAACAATGAAGTGACTATACACCCTTAGGTGAGTCAAATCAAGGTATAAATAAGAAAATTTCATATATATGCAAGGACATGGGTATAAGCTAAATAACACATTGGAGAGAAAGATCAAAATCATAAAAAAACCTCCAAAATTTAAGCTATAAAATGCAAATGAAGAATAGTAATCAAATATAACAAAAATAGAAATCAAAAGGAACAATTGGAAAGGGGAAAAAGAGTTGGAACTTTCACTAGAAGTCACCTTTTTAAGCTCACTGAGGACTCATTCACCCTATGGTGAATGGGTCCTTGCTAGGGTTCCTGAAAAATGATTTTTTGGTTCTCTTTTGTTGTGTCTATACTCTTAGATTCTCGATGTTCACTATTTGACAAATGGAAATTAATTTTGTAGATGAGTTTCCATGATATGATAACTTTTCTCACAATTTTGACAACTTTACAACTTTCTTCAATTTTTCTATTCAAAGGATCTTTCACCTAAAATCAATCCTTATTTGAACCTTGGATTGTAGCTCTGCAAACTAGCATGAAGTGGCCTCAATGTATACAGATCTTGATCATGAAACTTATCTTGAAACAATGCCTTTGATATGCTTTATTAGATCTTGAACACTACGTCACCATATTATCTCAAACAACCTACATGATGCAATAAATCTTTGACATGATGATAGGAATCTTGATTACTGTAATAATCTTCAATAATTCTACCCATGAATGCCTTAAAATTGTTCTTGAATTCTCTAATAATTCTCTTGTGAAAGTACTCTTATCTTGCTTGAAATATTCTAGGATCTTAGGATGAAACATAGTGAAATAACCTCTTATTTATACATATCTTAACATTAATTCCCAAAAATCAAATATCACAAGCTAACATTTGAATGTACATTTGAAATCATTGAAAAACTGCCAATAACATAATTCAAATTTAGGTCCTAGGAGCAAGTGAGGACCCATTTTCCCTATGGTGAATGGGTCCTAGGCCACTTTACTAGGACGCACAGTGCTCAATGTTAAACCTTATGTCATGGAATTTATGAGTGTTAGGTTGTATCCCTTAGAATTTTCAATTAATTAGGCTTGGATTTGAATTAAAGGGGAGTTTTAAGGTAAATTAAACTCAATTAATTAATAAATCCCTAGGTTAGTGTGAAAGTGTAAAGGTACACCTTACAACACCAAAAACAAGTTACAATTAAGTTCATTTTAATTGAAAGGTCCCTAAACATAATGTGAATATGTAAAATACATATTACAACACTAAAATAAGGCATCATTAAGCTCAATTTAATATTATTTATTCATTCCTAAATTAAATGTGAAATAGGAATACTATTTTCCTACACTACATTTAGCCCCCACTTTAGTGTAAGGATGAGTGCAAGTGCAAACTCACACTAAATTAGACATTTGAGACACTTATGCATGCAACAATGACAAAGATACACAATCAAATACCAAGAAGATAAAGCCTAGGAAGTTCGATTGGCATGGAACACATCTAAGACTTTGATTTTGTGCCCACTTCGGGGTAGTGGAACCTCAGATTGTCCACTAGGTGAGTATCCCAAAAGGATGGAAAATGAGAGAATAATATTAGGCTCCCATACCATATCAAAGCTATCCTCCTGACAACTTCAATAAGGTGCCACAAGGAAAGGCTCCACAGGCAAGCAAGGTGTTCTATGCTAGGTGGCCTTCAATTTAGAGTTTGAGCTTCATAGGGCTTAACAAGAAGTCTTATGCTAAACACCTATGAACAAGGAAAGGCTCTATAGGAAAGCAAGGAGTGTTATGCTTGGTGGCCTTGAATTTAGGGTTTGAGCTTCATAAGGTTTAAAAAGTTACATTATGCTAAACACTTATGAACAATAATGCTAGTGAAATATTTTTGTTCTTAGGGATTTTTCTTATTTCATGTAAGGTCTTCTTCTTAGGGAACATCGTGCCTAATGCCTCCAAGAGAGATAAGTCAAGTATAAAAGATTTGCAACTTAGGGAATGTAGTGTGTCACATCACCACTAAGAGGGAATTCATACTCTAATAAATACCACACTCTTAGAGGACATCAAACCCAATGAAACCACCAAGAAAAGGATGATTCACAAGAAAAAATAAAATTGCACCATGAAACATGAGAAATTTTGAAATATATAATCAATGTATTCCCCCACTTTAAAGCAGTTGCTAACACCATTGTTGTGAGAAACTGCTTTAAATTAGCCAATTTTCAATCCTAAGACATGAAAGCTATTTCGAAAAGCCCTATGCCAAGTCATATGTTTCCAAAATGAAGTTACAACATGAAAAATGGAGGGGTTCACCCAAAAATACATTCTCAATGTTGTTATATCTTTGCTACAATGTTGTTATAGAGCTCATAAATGTCATCATTCTCCAAATACTCATAGAACTAGAAGAATGACACATAAAGAGAATAAAAAAAGAAAAATCCTTGCAAGTTAATGTGGAAGAGACCTAAATGTCTTGATGCCTTGCATCATCTCCAAAAGGAAAACACAAGACAAGAAAAAAAGGGGAAAGTGTTTATGACAGAGAAGAATGTAGATACAAATAGAGGAATGCACAAAAATAGAGAGATATACCTCAAACAAAATAGTACAAGGGATCACATTATGCACATGCAATCACATAAAGAAATATGAAAAATAAAACAAAGCAAAAGAATAGTATGGCACATGCGAGTCAACCTATAGTAGGTTTTCTATATCCCAATCTTGATCAGTATATGTAGAAGGTGGACAACTAGCCAAAGGGAAAAAATCAAGCACCAAATCTAGGACAAGGCTATCTAACCCCTTTCCCCCACTAAATGCAGGACAAGGATGAGCCGAGATGGGTTATTAGATTGTGATCCTTGTGATAAAGAGAATGATTTGCAATTAATGTAATGCATGTAATAGAGAGGTTGCTATGATACTACAACTATTGCATGGAAAGGAGAAAATTGAATGTTATGAAACTATGTCATCATAGGAATCATCATTATCAGAGTAAAATTCACTCAATATCAATTTTAATGCACGACCCATTAGTAAGATGCCCAAGATCTCTATTATACGTGCAATAATTCATGTTTTTCTTAGGTATACTACTTCTACTATGAGGTGACAATTTAATCCAACCTTTTCTAAGGTTGTTTTCCATCTCTCATTCAATTTTTGTTTGAGTATGTAGGAATGCCAATTTTGTTGAGTTCGTAAGGTTTTTGTTGCTTGCTTAATTCACCAATTTGTTGAGGTTGATGTTGAGGAGGAGGGCCTAAGATTCCCTTATCATCCTTATGAGGCATTGGTTTTTCCTTAGGAAGGAGGACACTTATGTCAAGAGGAGGACCTTGATATCCTAATCCTTTGGTTTCTTCAATAGGAAGTTTCTCTAAAATTTTGTGAATTTCATGCTCATTAGTTATGTCACATCCTTTTTTAGTTAAAATCTTAAAGCCTTGGCCATATGTCTCTTCTAGGTTGATGCGAGTGTTGGTCACTTTGTTAACATAAGATGGATATGTATGCACTTGATTAGAGGAGATAGGTTCACTCATTGTTGGAAGTTTAGGCTTAGTTTGTGACTCAATTTCAGGATGTAGAAGACCAAACATCTCAAGTTGTGTTGGTTGTTTCATGGAAGGATAAAAGGATGCAATATTCTCAAGATTGTTAAGGAAATTGTTTATGAACTCATGCATGCTAGCATCATCTTTTCCTATGATTTCAACTTCTTGAGAAAACTCATTAGGAGTTGATTTAGCATGGTTAGATTCAATTTCATTAGGATCATTTCAAAAAACACAACTTGAAACATCAACCAAGGAGAACAAGGACTTCCACACATTGCTTAAACACTTATCCATTTTCAAATTTTTAGATTTAAAATAAGGTAATTTTTTTATTACACTATGTAAAGGCCTAAAAATTATGTCTTGTAAATGCAAATTTGAAATTACACAATGTAGTAACTTTATCAAATGAAGCTAGATATGATCAAATTAAAGAAACAATTTTTTTGGAAACATAAATAGAAATCTAAAAAAAAAAAATAGGAATGCAGAAATGAATGCTTTAATGCCCAAAAAATTAGAATATGAGCTTGATCAGAGCCTCATTCACCCTTGGGTGAATGACTCCTAGGTGAGGGTTTTGAAACAAATTTTTACAAATTTCTAAGTAAGTTTCAATAGTTTCTAGATTTTGATATGATACAAGTTTTAGTTTTAGGTTTTTGTGAAATGAGGATTGAATGCAAATGTAAAATGTGACAAAATGACAACCTAGAATACCCAATTTGATATGAATGTTGTTTCAATTTTGAAATTCAAATGAATATGATGTAATTATATGTGAATGATATACAAAATTATTGATTTTTTGTATTTTCAGATTTAAAGAATGCAAAGATGTAATTCTAAAACCCTTAAATGAAATGAAAAGTTAAATGAAAACTAGACACCCTAAATGAGACTCAATTCAATGCAAATAAATGAAAATGAATGTGAGATATAAATCTAGGGTGAAAGAGGAATCCACAATCAAAAAATGCAATGATCAAATTCAGGTTCACCAAAATGAAATAACAATGAAATATGTGGTGGTTGTAGAAAAGGGGTCAATACAATAACCTATTTCCCTAATTTCATTCAAGGAAATGAGATCCAAAACAATGAAGTGACTATCAACCATTAGGCAAGTTAAATAAAGGTATGAATATGAAAATTTAGTATCTGTGCAAGGATGTGGGTATAAGCTAAATAACACTTTGGAGAGAAAGATCAAAACCATCAAACAAACTCTAAAATGCAAGCTATAAAATGTAAATGAAGAATAGTAATCAAATCTACCACCAGAAATAGTAATCAAAAGGAATATCTAGAAAGGGGAAAAGGATGTGTACCTTTTACCAAAAATCACAATTTGAAGCTCATTGAGGACTCATTCTCACTATGGTGACTGGGTCCTGGCTAGGGCTCCTAACAAATGCTTTATGGGTTCTCTTTTGTTGTTTCTACACCCCTAGATTCTCGATGTTCACTATCAGACAACTAGAAATAAATTTTGTAGAGGATTTTACATGCTATGATAAATTTTCTTCTAATTTTGACAACTTTGAAACTTTATTCAAATTTTCTCTTCAAAGGATCTTTCACCTAAAATTAATCCTTATTTAAACCTTGGATTGTAGCTCTGCAAACTAGCATGAAGTGGCCTCAATAGATGTAGACCTTGATTGTGAAACATATCTTGAAACAATTCCTTTGATATGCTTGATTAAATCTTGAGCACTACATCACCATATTATCTCAAACAACATGCATGATGCAAGAAATTTTTGACATGATGATAGGAATCTCAATTGCTGCAATTATGTGTAGTTTTTTAGTATACTAAAAATGCAAGAAAATCAAGCAAAAGACAAAAAAAAGTAGAACACTCAAGATAGGGTGATGAGGAGTTAAAACCAATGTACAAAGCCTCCTATTGTGTAGATTTTCCCATGATGTTTGATTGGATGTGTGCTCACTCAAAATTTTTGCAACATAATGGTTCTCTAGTGGAAAATGGGTGAGCGAGATGAAAATGGCTAAGTGCTGGGATAAATATATTTAGAGGATAATGAGATGAGTGGCTAGGATTGCATGGTGGGGATCAATGGTTGGGAGAGGGTTGACCCAATTAATATTGGATTAAGTTTGTGCACATGTTTAGTGGGTAGGTTAGGTGGGGATCGGGATTGGGATTAGGATTAGGAAAAAGTGATGGAGGATGTGACACTTGAGGGAGTAAATTAAATAAATAGAAATTATTTATTTAATTTATGGGATAGAAGGGGTAATGTGGCATATATAATAAAGTATTTAATTATTTAATTAAATACCTTAGGTATTTAGAGGAATTTAGGGGTATTAATTGAATAATACAAATATTATCTAATTAATGTGAAAAGGAGGATATTTAGATGAAAAGGGATAAATTTGACCAAATGTAAGTGGGAAAATTTAGGTTTCTACATTTTTCCCCTCTTTGAGATGGTGTTACGAAGTAGCATCATTTCAAAGAAGATTAAAAAATAGCACTAGGAAGAAGATGATTATATTGGGGAAGATGCCCAAATCATCAAAGGAGTGACTAGGGAAATGTAGATGATGGGATTGAAGATAAAGATTAGGGATTGAGGATTCCCCCTTGAGAGGACATGTGGGTTCGAGAGAACACGGGTGTGCTCTCAAAATGGATGGGATGATGCGAGGATATACGGGAAGCAAGAAAGCACAAATGGATTTAAGGAAACAGGTGATGTTGTCCCAGTAAAGGTACAAGCCAAGATTGGTTGACGATGAATGGAGTGTTATTGATGATGGAATGATATATCTCGAAACAACATGAGGATAAGGAAGGATACATCCCAATGATGATGATAATATTGTTGTTGATGAAGGAATGATACATCCCAAAACAACACAAAAGGATAGGGAAGGATACATCCCAATGATGATGATGAGAGTGTTCTTGATGAGGGAAGGATACATCCCAAAAAACACAAAAGAATGGGGAAGGATACATCCTGATGACGACGATTGGATTGGACATGGATCTAAGGCTTGTAGCATAGCTGGGGCAATACCAAAGATGTTATTAGATGATTTGTGCTAGAATGAAGGGATTAGGATTGGAGGAAAAGATGCTTAGAATAAAAAATCTATATTATTCTAAGAAGATTGAAGAGATGATGATATGATGAGGAAGATGGGAAAGCTGCTTAGAATAATAGATATATACTATCCTAAGAAGATTAAAGGGATGATGATATGATGAGGATGAAGATAGTGGAGTGATGAAAATAGATAGGATAGATAGGTGAGGGAGAGTGATGAAGGATGAACAGATGAGAAAGGTGTAGGGTGAGGGGATGGGAAGATGAATTAGGAGAGTTGTATAAAAACTTCAATGTAGTGAGCACTTAATTTGATATAGTATGAGATACTATGCACTAGGGTATGAGGAACCACAGTGACTCTGTATCACATGAATGGGACTGACGCAACAAAAAAAGGGTTAGTCCAACATTCCAAAGTCATGGGGACTTTGGTAGGGCCAATGTTGGAAAATGACAAACACAAAGGATGCACCAATGTAACACAAGACCACAAGGATCTTGGTGGGTACTACACGGTATAACCAAGAAGACAAGAGCACATAGAAGATCAATAAATGCCCCTATGTTTACCCATCAAAGTGCACCATGATATGATGGATCATTGTAACCCAAAGTAGGCATAATAGAAAGCTCAAATGATAAAAAAAATAGCCCAAAGTATAAAAAATATCATAATAGATTTCAAATGTCCTTTGCCATAGGATCAATAGGTGGATGGGATTGATGTAGTCTAATTTAGGAAGGATACATCCTGTTAAGACCAAGGGTGGAGGATAGATTGGGTGATCAACATGGCTCGGGATACTCGAAACCAATTGAACCTCATGATACTAGTGGATTTTTTTTTTAGGAACCAAATGGATAAGGACACACTTGATGACATGACATGACACTGAGACACACCCTAAGGATAGACCTAGGGTATTGAGGGTTCATCAAATGATTATCCTTGCCTATGTGAAAGCACAGAGACCTCGTAGTCCGATAAAAGACTAATGAATGACTATGGATAAAAGTGAAAAGAGGATAATGGAGACCTCGATGGATGACAAGGGATGGATGGAAAAATGCCCCGAGAGCTGATAAGCATAGAGGCAACATAGTTTGACCAAATACCAAAGCTAGACAATGGACAAGGGATGATGAGATGAACATGATAAGCGGACACAACGATGGAATTGATATGATGAGAAAAGATAGATAGACCGTGTGGATAGGATGGTTGATATATGATATGTGGATTAGGTGAATCTCATGGATGGGATATGTATCCAAATCATCAAAAGATGAATTGGGGGGAGATATGATGATATATGAGTAATGAAAAGTGATACAGTATTGGGAGGATGTGTGAAAGAGGTGGGAGCAAGGATAGGGTGAGATAGATGGGGTTGGGTTGTGTAGACATGAAAATTGTACCGATTGATCCTATACACCTGATCTTGATTTTACTAACATCGCTTCATCCAAAATAATCTCCTTTGCTATTCATTTAATTAAATAATCTTTATTTGATTCAATTCATCACATTTCACCTCATTATTAAATAAATCATTTTTATCTGATTAAGTCATCATCTTCCATTAATTAAATAGATCATTTTATTTAATTAATCCTATAGTCTCTATTTAATTAGATAATTCATTTTATTTAATTAAATCTCTAAAGTCATTCTATTAAATTAAATAAATTAACATTTATTTGATTTAATCTAACACAATCCTCTTTAATTAGATAAATCAAAATCTTATTTAATTAATTCTAATTCATGTTCCTCTCATTTTGATTTAAATTAATCCAAAAATCTAAGTCAAAATGGTCAAAACAACTAATCTCCTTTGAAATTAATCAAATCCTTATTAATCTTAATCTTAATCACTCCAATCCTGTAGATTTTGAAACTTTCTCATGAAAATCATTTTAATTGATTTATTACATCTCCAATTACATTAAAAAAGGCATCCAAAAGGGAATATTCTCTCAATTTGAAACTCCAAAAGGTTTTGTACATAGAACAAGGCATTTAATTTTCTTACATTTCCTTTGCCTTGATCTAACTTGCATTAACTTCATTTTCTCCTCCCTCCAACTTGTCATTTCATCCATTTTGAAATTCCACCAAATTGCATTTAATTGCACAATGACCAAAATGTGCTCCACCTTTGGCCACTCACATCTTGGTAGGTGGCTCCATGCTATTGGTTGGTGTTTGATCCCACTTTCATCCATTTTTCCTCATTCTCCAACATTCTCATCTATAAATAAGAGGATATCATTTGGATTTTGAATCCAAAACTTCATGCAAAGAAATTATCTTGAGATTTTGAATTTTCTCATCCATTGTTCATCCATTTTTACATTTTCATAGCTAGGTTATGCAAAAATTTCACCAAGGAGGCATCAAATCTTCATCAAATCATCATTCAAGCTTACAAGGGATTGGGAAAGGGTCATTTTCCACATCAAAATGGCACCAATTCCCCCATGGGATTGAGACTTTGTTTTCACTAAATAGGATTTAATAACTTTTGTTTATGTTCTTCATTCTAGTTCTTGTTTTGTGCATTCCAAATAAATGCCATTGGGAATGTTGATTTAACTTGCATAAATGGACTAATTGTGTGTTTGTGTAGGTCTAACATCACCATTCACATTTTGGTGCTAGAAGGAGGGAGAACTTGAAGAATCTAACACATTTTTTGGTGAAATTCTGTGGTTTTTTGAAGTTTTTGTGTCTATAGGAAATCAACACCGCTGACAGAGAAACTACACTACTATCAGTCTAGCGACACCATATAGTGATGTTGATAAACTAAAAAATTCAACACTGAGCCATTCCCACCCAAATATTTGAATTCCAAAGTGCGACACTCAACCATTTCCCTATTGACTGACTATCTAAACTCCAAACTCCCTTGCTTGTCAAAATAGCATCGCAATCACACTCACTGGATTTTCTATAGCCCACTATTGTCAGTCCTAGTGGTGCCATATAGCACCAATGACTTCTTTAAATTGTGTCACCATTGCAGGTTGCACCACTAGAGTTGGGTAAAAGGAACTTTTCAATTTAATTTCAACATTTTCTTTTTCATTTTGGTTTTTTTGGTAAGGAAAATCAGATGCGAAAACAATTCTCCTAAAGTCAAAACCTCAGGGAAGAGTGTAGATACACTTTTAAATTTTACAATTACAGTCCAATTAAGATGCACATGAAACTAAATATCAGAAACAGAGTATTTGACAAACACATATGAACACCAGATTTACGTGGGAAAACCCTTACGAGAGAAAACCCCACCACACCAAGAGAAATCACTTTGTATTACAGTAATGGAGATTACATACAAATGTCAGACTTATCTTTCTGGTGTCTATTTAAAACATCATTAACCATGAACAATCTTGTACAGGAACCTTCAAGTTACAGTCTACACAGAATAGAATTCATCCACTGATACAATCACTCAACAATCCATCAATTCAACCAACCCAACACAATCTACAATCACAGAGTATAACCATGTTGTTCCATGTCCATCAAGCTACCTCATAGAACCGTCACAATGAACAATCTTCCAACTGTTCAGATTCAACTTCTCCTATTGGTCCACGAGACTCCACATAGGATGGTCAAATGGTCAAAAGAGTTCACATTGTGTTGGCATCTCGATGAGACACTAACAGTGCCTTGTTGATGCCCAAAAGCTTCATATCAATGTCACCAAGAGTTATCATTATCACCAAGATGTTCTATCGAGCTTTCATGTGTTACACCGAAGCACCAAGAAGTCAGCAAGACCTATCGCTTTCGCTAGGAGATCATAGTGAGGTCCAAAAGTCTCATAGATGTGAGTTTACCATTTGGCAAGAGTATCATTCTTCGCTAGGACCTCACACTGATTCAATAAGGGTTATACTAAAGTCACATGTTATACCGAGCTCCAAAGAATAGTTGGCAAGACTTAACACCTTCGCCGAGAGGTTTCTCTGAGATCTCTTTTGTCACCCCGAAGCCACCAACAGTCGCCAAGACATATGTCCTTTGCTAGGACTTTACTTTGAGATCTCTAAGTTACATCGAGACCACCATTCACTAAGAGCTATACCAAAGACTTTAACTTCAATGGCAAGACTCACCAATGTCACTGGCACTTCTCCCCAAAGCCCTTTGAGTTATCCCAAATGAATGCAGTCGGTGTGACTTTCTCACATCGGTAAGACTTCTTATCGATAGTATTCCTTCTGGCGAGAGTTTCCCCGATGACTTTAAACCAAATGTTGTCGGTGAGACTTTAACACATCACCCAGACATCTTCCCGAATGAAGCCTTTTGGCCAAGGGTCTCAGTGATAAGTGATAGAATGGCCTATCAGCCAAAGATCTCCATGGGCGGTAAGAGGTCACCCTGAACACTTCTTGTCATAGCGATAGAGTCCAAAGTGTAACCATTCGGTGAGACTCCTCCAAGGTCACAGCGACCTATACAAAACATGGTGTTCCAAACTGCTCATCGGCCATACATAGAAGATGTCATACTGACTTGGCTCCTAAAGAGGTTTCGGCCTGTGATGATTGAGGCATACTTTTCCAACATTTTTTACTACTAACCAGTTTTTTAGCTTCTTTTTTTGTAGTTTAACCAGTTTTTGTAGGTTGGCTTGATCAAAAGTGAAGGAAGGAAACAAAGATGAAGACTCCTCTATGGAATCATTATTTCATTGTATCAAGTGTTTTCTAACACTTTGGGGATAAATTATAATCCCTTTTCTAAGGATTTTCTATCTTTCAAGCTTGAGGACTCAATAAATATCATTTGGGCTCTTAAAAAAAAGGAATAAGAAAAAAGTATTAAAAGGAACCTTAGGAAACTTACTAGATTTTGTTTTGGACTTAATAATTGAACAAGAAAATCTCACATTTCCTTTTGGTGCTTAAAAATAATCCAAATTCTTGCTTTGAAGGATTAAAATGAACATATGCTTTTATGTTTTGTAATCCCTTATCCAAAATAATATCATCTAAAAGATGTATGCGCTTCTCTCATTCCTCATGGTGATCTTGAGAATCAAAAGGATTTTCTTGATATTAAGTTGTATAAGTGATTGCCTTCACACTTCATTTGGATTCCTAAAATTGAACAAAATCTTGTGAGTGTGAGTGGAGTATATCACGTGTGTTCTCTCTTTGTTTCTAAAAAAAGATTGATCAAACTACATATGTGCTTGCTCACTTTTTTTAATCCTTAGAGGGCCTTCCTGGTGGGAAAAATTAATCACCCCATGGAATGACCCAACCTGGAACATGCTAAATTCAAGCAACTTCCACCCAGTATATAAGTGTGGGTACTTGAGGAAAGTTCAAGTATCATGAGGATTGTTCTGATTAGAAGGGAAACAATGGTCTCTTTCCATATGGATGATCCCCCATGAATGAAATTCCTATACTAGAACCCTTTGTCTAAAAAGACCAAAATCCTTATCTATTTGTTGGTGCAAGAACAATCATTTTGAATCTGCCCCAAATTTTTGTAGTTCTTAGTAGAGATGAGAAGTGTGCCATGGGAGATTCATGGGTACTAAAGCTTGGATAACTCATAGAAGTGCATGTCGTGGATGGGAGCTAGTGTGGTCAATATTTTAACCATCCGCCAAGAATAAGTGCAGCTAGATTTATCCAAGTTGGGATTCAACAAATATTGTCTCTTAATTATCCATAGGGTTGTGCATGTTCTTGGAATCAAAACACTTTGCTTAGATCTTAAACACTGGAAAACAAAAATTCAAACATGATCATCAAATTTCAAACAATTTAGGAAGCAAATACCTTTGACAAAATTCAAGTGTTGTTGCTTGCCCTAAGGATTCTATCCTTAGAGGCTTCTAAGAATTTGAATTTACTTCACAATTTTCTCTCACTAAAGTCAACAATAGGGAACTTTTTCCTTAATTTCCTTAATTTCCACATAATGGACTTTGTGGGATGAGAAGAAATTGGGACATTAGACATTTAGTTTGAAAACCTAATCAAGAATTGTTTGTGGTAAAGAGAACTCACTAAGCAAAGATAAGAAACAATTGGACCCCACACATGTGTCCTTCCAAATGATTTCCCGAAGGATCAAAATTTGAAAACCAAAGTCTAAAGGTGTTAGTAAAAAATCTTGCAAGAAAAGGTTGTCTATGCTTTACAAATTTAGAGAAAGATTGACCTTCAACTTTTACAAATGTGCATCAAGGAACAATCCAAGTTTGTATTCATTTTACTATTTTCAAAATCCAAGTCTCTTTCAAAGGTTTGAGTATCTCACACAGGAAGTATTAGCATGTTCTTCAACACCTTGGTCTAGTAAACAAAGTCTTTCTAAGTCTCTTAGGATCAAAGTAAAAACTTTCATCCATTGTTCCAACATCAAATCGAATTCACCTCACAAAAAACTCTTGTAAATCTTGAAAAAAAATCCTTTATGCTAAACTTTGGGAAATCCTTTGAAATAAAAATCCAAATCATCTTGTTTGAATAGGTGTGTATAGATGAATCCTTCTTTACACACTTAGCCTTATTATCATATTATAGACAAATTTACTCTAGGACAACATCCAAGCACTTAGAGTTTATAAGCTCATTATCCAAACCAAATACAAATCAAAATCAAATCAAACATCAATCCAAAAGTCAATTTGTCCCATTGAATCCACTACACCCATACGTTTCACTTACCTTTCAATAACCCAATGACCCATCATCATCTTTTCATGCAACACCTCCATATCCTCTCAACACAAAAACTTCACTCCCTATGACTTCACAAGGAGAAGGTGGGCTATTTGGACTAGAGGGCATCTTTGACCCCTCATCATCATCATTTCCTCAAGGGAACACACCACCCCTTTTTCCACCACTTCCACTTTTTTTGTTGACATCCACACCACCCCTCAGTTTAGGGCTACCTCCTTTACCACCACTCAATAAAAATAACCCCCCAATCATCAATCAAAATATCACACTGAATCCTCCTATCTTGTAATCGATATCGTAACAACAGGTGGAAACCATTCAAGCAACCAAAGAGATCACAACACCATCCATAAAAGAAATCTCCCAAATACCAAGCATATCAATTGCGCCATCCACCACACAAATCCCCATCATCAATACAACACCGCTCATCACAACAACAAACACCATTCCAAATCTGCCACCACCACCACCACCAAGACTAAATGTGGCCAATCAATATAGCATCATGTTGCAAGCAGCACATCAAGCCTATCAAAATGAATTTTAGCAATTCCAAGCGCAACAAGCACAAAACACACAAGCTACAGAGCAAGCCACTTAACAAGCACAAGAAACTCAAGCCACACAACAAGCGCAACAAGAAAAAAAAGCACACCAGGCTGCTCAAACTCAAGCTTTGTTGCAACAACAGTAATCCATCCAAGCTATGAAAGTAGCTCAAGCCACACAAGTTGCACAAGCTGAGGCTCAAGCTCATGCACAAGTGCAAGCCCAATATCAATCTCAACAAGCACAATCGCAAGCTCAATGCTAGGCACAACTACAAGAAGCCCAACAACAAGCCTATCAACAAGCCCTACAACAGTACCAAGCATGGAAAGAAGCAACATTACTAACCCAACAAAAAGAATTGTTGGCATAGTAGTAGCAAGACCAAAAACAAGCATTGTTGGCACAACAACAACAAGACCAACAACAACAAATGTAGGCCTATTAGAAAGCCTTGGTCACACAACAAAGATTGCAACAAACTCCCACCAATGTACCCAACACTCCACTCATCATTCAAACACCTCAACCACTTCAAAGCATGTTCACTCCACCTCCCAATCCACAAAATGATGTGATGACACAAATCAAGTTTCTCTTGCAACAGGTGTTGGATCTTCAGTCGAGGAAAACCACAAAAACACCAAGCAACTTGTGCCCCTATCCATTCGACAAGAGCCTTGCAATGGTAACATTCCCAAAGGGGTTTGAAATCCCTAAATTTGAAAAATATCATGGGATGGGAAACCCTAAAGATCATATCAAATAATTCCAAGTACATTGCATGGAGGTTGCATATGATGATACATATCTGATGCGGCTATTTCCTCAAATTTTGGCCAGTCCTACCATGGAATGGTTCTCTTTCCTACCTCCTGGCATCAAAAGGTTCTAAGAGATTATAGACACATTCATAAAAATTATGCATTCAATATCGGTATGGATGTCAGTCTAGAAGAACTATCTGCTCTTAAACAAGCTAAGGGGGAATCATTTGCTCCCTTCTTGCAATGATGGTGATCCAAGGCCAACATGAGCAAATGGGCCATGTCAAAAGAACAAGTTTGCACCATCATTGCTAATCTTGAAAAAACCTTGGCATTCCATCTTAAAGTGTAATGTATCGCCACTTATGACCAACTAATCCCTAAGGTGCTCAGCATCGAACGAGCCCTTATTGTACAAGGGGGAACACTCACATATCTATAACATGAAGATAGTCTCACTTCCACTAGCTATAACGAAAAAAATCCCACGTGGGTGAAAAATAGAAATGTTACTAATGATGGTGTGGTCAATGCCAAGGTCGTAATTAGTGCCCAAAAAAAACACCCAAACCTACCAACAACCGCAAAACAACAATAAAAATAACATGCAAGCTAATGTGGTATCACAACAACCACCCAACAATTAAATCAATAATCTAAACAATCAAGGGGGACCAGTCCTATGAAACAAAAATACCCACTAAATCGATCATGAAGAAACTAATAAATGAAAATCTCATCAAAATCACCACTTATGATAACTATCAAGAACCCCAAGTAAAACCACCATGGTACAATGAAAAAACCTTTGTGATTTTCACAAAATCAAGGGGCACACAACAGCCAGCTGGATGAGGTTGAAAAATCTGATCCAAGTCCTCATCGATGACAAGGTTATAAATGTTGAGCAACCAGCTAGAAATTAGGACTTAAAAATATACACGAATCTAATGTTGAATCATAATCAAGGAAACAACTGTGGAAAGACTAAGTATGCCAATGTGAACCATGTATATGATCATGTTGTCACATCTATACCACCATTGTTGGAACATCATAGCCACATAGGGCATCCACCTCCAATCCAAAATCTGCTCCTAATGGCTACAATTTCCTAGACCAACTGAAAAGAACCCCCACTCAGATATCCATCATGGAGTTGTTGAAGATATCACCTACACATAGAAAAATCCTATAGGAAGCATTGGCTTCATCCACTGTCTCCACAAATCTTGATGCTAACCAGTTCCAAGCTATGGTCAGAAATATCACCATCCCAAGTCTCCTAATGTTCTCTGATTAGAACTCCCCTGTCCAACCATCTCACAATTGTGCACTCCACCTTGAAGTCTTGGTTCATAAAAATAAAGTCAAGAAGGTCTTGGTGGATGGGGATGCAGGTCTAAACATATTTTCCCTCAAACTAATAAAGAATATGGGATTCTTAGAGGATGCTATTGAAAAGGGAAAAGGCATTACAATCAGAGCATATGATAATCAAGAAAGGGTGTCTCAAGGCACTATTCAGCTCCAAATTCAAGTAAGACCCGCCATTATGGAAAACACATGCCAGGTCCTTGACCTTGATCTACCTTATAACATTATCTTGGGGCATCTGTGAATCAATGGGATGCAAGCAATCACATCAACCTTCCATCAATGCATCAAATTCCCATATCAAAACCAAGAGGTCATGGTCCATGGTGATCCCGAACCCTTTTCCTACTGCAAGAGCCTAGAAGAAAAATATTATAAAATCTCCCAAGTCCAAAAGAATGATGAAGGCCCTACCACTCCATATGTAGAACCAGCTACATTAGCCTCCACTTCTGAGACAAAGACACCTGCCATTCTTGATATATTTGAAATCAAAGTCATCATCCAAGACAATCGGTATGGGGATTATAAAATGAAGAAAAGTGTGTTCGTCATAGGGGAGTTACCTCAATCTCCTAGGACTCACGGGAAACTCCAACCAGTTGAAACACCATCTCATACCTTCAAAGAAAACCCCTCAAGATTTAGGTCTTGGGGAGATCTAAATCAGGAAATAGTAGATGAAAGAGACATATCTAATCTCCTATATCAAGATAAAATGCCTATACCTGATCTTCTAATGGACTAGAGTAGCAAAGGACTACAAATGATGCTTGGTATGGGCTATGACAGAAACATGAAACTTAGGAAAAATGATAACAGTCTATTTGAACCCCTTGTCACTAAGAAGTGTATAGGGAATCTTGGCCTCAGATGTACCCCTCTGAAGGTGACCATACTTGGAAAAGCAGCCCTGGTTAAGAAATTAAAAACTCCCTCTCAGCTATCAGCATCCACCCTTCAATTACCAATATCCACAGGTCTTCCCTTAGACAACTTCACCTTTTATGTAACTGATGTGTGTAGTAGTGATGAGGATCCTATAACTGACTTGCCTATGCTTTTTGAATATTCCTCCTTTCTCATGATTAGTACCTTGTCTTTTGAGACCAATGACCATCAAACCCATGAAATAAACTTAGTATATCCCCAACTCATCGATTACAACCAACGAGGACCATCGATCCTAGACACTTTAAAAAATGATGAGGCACTCTTGAAATTCATGGGACTATGGGACAAAATACCATATGGAGATCACAAGGTTGGGTTTGACATCATACTAGACACATAAGCCTATTATGGGGAAACAATTGAATCCTTCAGTCGCAAAAGTGAAAATCTAAGAATAATCTCTAGGGCTTTGAGTGAAAACCATGCTGTGGCACTCTCTGACCTAAAAATAGTAAAAATAAAGGACATATCTAATGGTGAAAACCTCTCTAAGGAATTGGAGGATGAAGGATTCAATCTTCCTCTCAGTGTAATACATCAAGAGAAGTCGATAGTCCTAGCAGAGAAGTGCAATTTAGACAACTTAGGAATAGAGGAACTACCACACATAACATTCTATGTTGAGTCACTTCTCACAGAAGAATAGGAACTTTTAGCTAAGTTCCTAAAAGAAAGAAAAATAAACTTTGCATGGACCTATGTCGACATGCCTAGGCTTGATCTAGAGGTTTTGGTTCATCAGCTAGCTGTATATCCTAAAGCAAAGCTATTTAGACAAAAGCTCAGGAAGATGCATCCCCAGATAGCATTGTTGGTCAAATGGAATTATAGAAGCTCTTATATGTAGGGTTCACATGGCTGATCAATTATCCAAAGTGGGTCTCAAACCTTGTACCTATTTCAAAGCCCACTAGGGGCATCTGCATCTACACATATTTTAGAGACCTCAACAAATCATGTCCCAAGGATGAATTTCCACTTCCAAATAATGATATGATCATGGGTATGATTACAGGACATGAGATGTTATCATTTATGGATGGATTCTCTGGCTACAACCAAATCATGATAGTAAAAGATGACCAACATAAAATGGCCTTCACCTACCCATGGGGGACATATTGGTGGAATATGATGTCATTCAGATTGAAGAATGCAGAAGCAACCTATTAGAGGGATAAGACACTAATATTTCATGACATGATCCACAAAACTATGGAAGATTATGTGGATGATATAGTGGCTAAATCCAAGAAAAGACAAGATCAGATAGAAGACTTGGGCTCCATATTTGATAGGTTAGAAGAATATAAAATTAGACTCAATCCAAACAGTGTGTCTTTAGAGTATAGTCAGGAAAGCTCCTTAGGTATATCATTTCTATGAGAGGAATTGAAATAGATCCTACTAAGGTTAAGGAAATTCTCGAAATGGAGGCACCAAAAACATTAAAGCAACTCTGAGGCCTACAAGGATGACTCCAGTCCATCTATCGATTCATAGCACAACTTGTAGAAAAGGATGTCCCCTATACTCACCTACTTCACAAGGGGGTAGTGTACAAATGGGATGAGAAGTATGATCAGGCCTTCAACAATATCAAGGAGTACTTACTCATGCCGCTAGTCCTCATCCTGCCAATTCCAAGCAAACCCTTTTTCTTATATATATTAGCAACAACAATAGCTCTCAATGATCTCCTAGCACAACATGATGAAAATGGAAAAGAGAGAGCTATCTATTATATCAATAGGACTATGGTGGGACATGAGATTAAATGTACATCCATTGAAAAAGCTTGTCTGGAAGTTGTATTTGCAGCACAAAAAATTAGACATTACATGCTAGCCCATCAAATAAAGCTTATCACAAAGATAGACTCGCTCAATTACCTGCTTTCTAAAGAATGCTTACATGGAGGACATATAAGTGGGTTATAATCCTCACAGAGCATAACATTGAATATGTGGAATGCAAGGCCATAAAATGACAAGCAATTGTAGATCAACTGGAGGAGGCGCCGATATACTCAAAGAATCCACTTGTCTCATAATTCCCTGACGAATCAATCTTCAACTTAAGTGTAGTAGATCATTGGAAAATTTACTTTGATGGATCCTACATGTAACATGGGTTAGGAGAAGGGATTTTTTTCATCACCCCACAAGAGGATTGCATTCCAAAATCATATAAGATATCATTTCATTGCACAAATAACATCGTAGAATATGAGGCTCTTGTCATAGGGCTAATAATTGCAATGCAATGACAGATAATGATACTCAAGGTATATGGAGATTCACAACTCATAATCAACTAGTTCAATAATGAGTATCAAACAAAGGATGACAAGCTAACTCCATACAAGAAATTGGAGGAAATCCTTAAGGAGTCCTTCATTGATATCACATTCGAGCAGCTACCAAGAGAAAACAATAGAGTTGTAGTTGCAATGGCTACAATTGGATCACTCCTAGATATCCCACACAATGTTTCAATTTAATAATTCCTCGTAGAGAAGCTTCTTGTGCCTACATTCGAGGTACTAGAGTCCAAATTTGTATGCAAAATCGTTGGTCCTAGTGATCCCTAGTACCATGATATATACACTTACCTAAGAATAGGAGTCCTCCATACCGACATAACCTCGAACCTCAAGAGAGCCTTTGTCAAAAAGGCATCCTATTTTTTCATCCTAGGAGATACCCTTTACCATAGAAGCATTGAAGGAACCCTGTTACATTGCTAAAATGTTGAGGCATTGACTACCTTAACCAAGGTACAAAATGACATATGTGGTTCACATTCGAGCAGTATGACCTTGGCCAAGAAACTGTTGAGGACAAGGTACTATTGGCCTACAATGGAAAGAGAAGCACACAACTACGTCTGAAGGTGTCCATAGTGTCAGCATCATGGGGATCTCATCCATGCACTAGCTCAAGAGCTCCACCTGATTATCACTCCTTGGCCCTTTTCATAGTGGGGGCTCAATCTCATTGGAAAAATCACTCCCACCTCATCCAGTGGACATACTTTCATCATCACTACCACTGAGTACTTCACAAACTAGGTAGGAGCCATTCCATAACCTACATCACAGGAAAGAAGATATCAAAGTTAATCCTAAACTACTTAATTTTCCATTATGGTTTCCTTGAAGCCTTTATCTCATATAACAGGACACCTTTCAAGAATCAAGATGTTCGTGACCTATGCGACAAATTTAAAATCCAACATCACTTTTCCAATCCATACTAGCCCCAATGAAATGGCCAAGTTGAGGCTACAAATAAGACCATCTTAAAAATCCTCAAAAAAATGGTCAATGAAGTTGGTCGTGATTGGCACCTCCAATTGAATCCTTCCCTATAGGCCTACTAAACAAGCATCTACACACCAATAGGTGCCACCCCCTTCTCCTTGGTCTACGAATCAAAAGCCATATTACCCATTGAGATCGAGCTCCCATCCTTGAGGATATCATTGCAAAATATCATCATAGATGAAGAATACTGGGTATCACGATTGAATGAGCTAGAATTACTAGATGAGCGATGCATGGATTCCTTAAACCATTTGCAAATCTACCAAAACTGACTCAAATGGAGCTACAACAAGAAGATTGGGAGTCAAATCTTCCAATTCAAAGAGCTTGTGCTAAAGGAGAACCAGAAGAATGTTCCAAATCTAGATAGCAATGGAAATTTTAAACCTAATTAGTTGGGACCCTTCGTCATCACAACAATTTATAAGTCAGGGGCATATTAGTTATCAACACCAAAAGGGGAACCTTTGTGGGAGCCCATGAATAGCTCCCATCTCAAAAAAAATTATGCCTAATCTTCCAAGGTATAAAACAAAAAATACAAAAAAATCCAAAAAAATTAGAAAAAGGATAAAAAATAGTAAAGAGAAAAAAATTGTCCTCTAGTGAAAACCACTTCAGTGGTGCTTTGGGAAAGTACCTTGGTGAAAACTTGGCAAACATGTGCCTTGTGTAAATAAGCATGTTCCATCCACCAGGATCTCCATGGCTCGTTCATCCATCCATCATGCTTCCATCATCCATCGTATCCCATTTCTCCATCCATCACCTGTATGCATCTGCATCATAGCTTGGTCCTGTGTTCATGTCATGATCCCTTCTAGTAATACTCAGTCCATTCTTAAGGTAAGTTTGTCCTACCTATATCGAAGTAGTCTATTGCTTCACATTGGGGTCACATTCACAAATAGATTGGATTTGTGTATAATCTTGAAGTCTTCCCAAAATAAAAAAATCCAAAAACATTGAGAAAATAAAAAAATCCAAAAACATTTAGAAAATTAAAAACCCAAAAAGAGAAAATAAAATAAAAAAATCCAAAAACATTCAAAAAAATTTCCAAAAAAAAAATCAAAATCCAAAAACATTCAGAAAATCAAAAAATCCACAAACATTGAGAAAATAAAAAAAATCCAAAAACATTGAGAAAATCAGAAAATCCAAAAACATTGAGAAAATCAGAAAATCCAAAAAACATTCAAAACATATCAAAATCCAAAAAACATGTCAAAAAATAAGTCAAAAAGGTCAAAAACAAAGTCGTCTGGTTAAACTACGTCTTCTTTGAGCTTTGAACGTAGGCAAGTTTGATCTTTGATCATCCCCTGAGACACTTAGGTCAATCCTTTAGGAGTCCATCATGATAAACTAGCAATCCATTTGTCCATATCTCATCAATAATCAAGTTTGTGTCAGTCAAAATATGTGGTCCTTGTGTGTATAATGTGGGAAAGGCTAATCTATTGTTCAGCCCTCGAGGCCCCTAAGATAGGTCTTTAGGTTAGTCTCTTGGCCAAAATCTCAGAAAACCCCAAAACAATGGAAATTTTGAAAATTAAAACATTTGTAAAACATCTAGAAAATACCAAAAAATAGCCTCAAAACATTTCAAAAACATCAAAAACATCCAAAATATTTGAAAATTTTCATCCATCCCATCTCGCTTTCACCTGAAATAAACATCACTCATAATAATCAATCATCACCCCCAACCTTTGGTGAAACAATCAGAAACAAGTCTAGTAGGTTACAAAGAGAAAACTCAATCGTTAAGGTCGCAAGTCTAGGTTAGTAAGTAAACAAGTTCGTCAACTCTTGGTATCAATAGCCTATCATCCAACCAATCCCAAAATCATCTGATAACATCATGTCCTAGGATGCATCCTTCCTACAATGGACATCAACATCAGGCATCACTGTAGTTTAGTCTTGGCTAGCGGTATGAAGAACATTGGCTTGTTTGTTTACTTTATCTTTGTCTTTTCGCTTATCTTATTGTGCTCATCTTTGTCTTTTGGCTTATCTTATTGTGCTCATTTTGATGACCTCTTGATGATGTCCAAAAAAAAGGGATTCAGAGAGAAAGAAATGGGGCAACGATCATTATCTTTCTATCTATTGTGCTTGTTGTATATTCTTGTAATATAACCTCAGTCATGCATGCTCTATTTGGATGTAGGGAGGGTGTTTTAGGTGTCTTTTTGACCACATAGGAAGGCTTTCCTTTGTATGTTTTGGTACGAGATGTTTGAAATATCTGAATTACACTTTTAAATGAGGTTTTGTATGTCAAGTGTGAATAGGAGTACTCTTATCTAATTATCAAGTCAAATTCCAACACACTAGGTGCAACGCCATTCTGGTTCTTTATACCTTGATGCATCGTGCCTATGTGTATTATCAAACATAAGGTAAATGTCCCTTTTAAAGTCCCAATTCTTGGTAAGAAAATCATCATCATCATCTTTAATAAAATTGACTTGTTGGATTCTCTTGTTTCTTCTTGCTTCTCTCCACGCTAACATGGTACCATGATAGTCAGTCACAAAATCATTGCTAATGCATCTATCCTGTATCCACAAACCATCAACATAATGCATATTGTATCATGACATATAGGAAACATTGATAATCTCACATGCATTGCATTTCATCAATGCATAATATAGATTGGTTATTCTAATCATGTCATAAACCATACATTTACATACATTACATAAACATAAAAGCATCATCAGATCATCACAAAAGCATCATCACATAGGAATCATCATTAAATGCATCATCACATAGGTATCATATTAAAAGTGTCATTACATCATATCATGTACATTATCATATGCATCCATATACACATCATACATGAGAAAGATACTGAAAAAGAAAAGGAATATATCATAGCATATAACATCATCATCCATATAGATCTATTAGTCTAAGAAATTGCATATCATAACATATGCATCCATACATGATCATCATAAAAAGTGCATAGAAAGATATTGAAAAGGAAATGCATCCATCCATAAACACATCCATAATCACTGCATCACATTGTATCACATCATATAAAAGCATACATCGCATTACATCACAAATAATAAAAATCATACATGCATCATATAAGATAAGGTCATCTCATAGCATATAGAACATCACATATAGAAAATATGATACATCCACACATCATGCAGAAATAAGATAGAACACATCATATATTGGATCGAACCATATCATCTCATATATTATCAAAATAATAAATAAACTGTTATGGTACAAATAATTAGGATCAAGTATGTCATTTCCCATGGGGCTATAAAAAATGGAGCCCGTGGAACTCAAAAAGAATGATGTCCCTAATCAAAAAATATGAGGCTAGCCCTCCTAGCTACTCCCCTCACCCAACTGCCTATTGAGATAATCTCTGGGTGGTTGTTGGTCTCACTGTTGTTTGTCCGCATCCCTCTAATCATGTGCCTGGTCTCTCTTTCCCCTCTGATTTAGAGGTGGCCCACCTCCTCCTCTTCCTCTTTTTCCATCTCCATCTCCATCTCCATCTCAATCCCCATCCCCTCTGCCTCCTCGCCCCTGCCTTGGCCTTGCTGACTGGCCTCTAGGTCTCCTCTGTGGTATCAATGCACCGTGAACTGTCAATCTCACATGAGGATGAAACCAATCTTTGTAGGCATGTGTGGTCCCTGTGTCTACTAGCCCCTAATCATATGGCCATGGCTTGGCCACCAGCTGCCTAAAACTATCAATAGCCTCCTAAGGAGGGATCATGCAACCCCATGTTGTCTCTCTCGTAGTACATGCAAAGATCACCACATACTGGTCATCGAGATGGTCCTACACATTCCTAAACTATCAAGCAACCCAATCTAGCAAATAATATTCTATCATCTTGTGCTCTCTGCCCTGCATGAGACAATCTTGCCTAGCAAAGAATAGTTGTTGTACATCAACGTACTAGGTAGGCATGCCAAGCCAAGGCCTCCAAGTGAAAATGGCCATCTCATCTATAACCCACTGCCAATGATGGATGCTAGTTGCCCTATATGTGTGAAAGTCAATCCACCTCTATATCTCTTTATGATTGGGTCATTTGGCTCTATATAAATGGGTTTGACTCATGGGTGAAGCACTGCAATGTGCTCCTAGGCTCAGATGTGCAATAATGTGACCCCTGATCTGATAGCCCTGCTATCGCAGTATGAAAACTTGTGAAGATCATGGTAGAGGGAGGCCAACATCACTAGACCCCATGCAAAACACTCTCTCTGTCAAAGCATCCGGTCATAGGCAACACCCCATCCTAGGCTGAAGAATCGATTGCGCCGATCTAGTGCCACAAGTCCTGAAATGATAGTGGCCACAATCAATCTAAGTGTTGGCACTGAAGTCCTGTACCACTTTAGTTTGATCTAACCCTCTGAAAAAATGATCTCATCTAAGCCCATAATCTTGAAATAGGCATCTCTCTTGGTGTCCACATCATAGATGACCCACTCTCTATGGATTAGCAAATGAAGAATATGCCACACATCCTCCAGGGTCACTATCGCCTCGCCTATAGGGAAGTGAAATGAGGATGTCTCACTGTGCCATCTCTTTGCCAGTGTTGTCACCATCCCTAGGTGTGTCCTGATGACTAGGGAATACGCAATGCACCAGAGCCTAATCGCCCCCAGGTGCTCCTAGAGAACCTTGTGCAAGCCAAGATCCTAAGTCAATTTTCTCATAATCGAAGACCTGTGCTCCCGTGAATGGACCAACTCCATGTCCTCCTACATCATAAAGGTCACCACGTCAAGTTTCATAAAAATTGAGATTCTATTTGGAGTTTGTGCAACCAAAATAGAAAATGTGTCGTTGTTTGCATATGTGTTGTTTGAAGGTTCCAAACTATGCCGCTAGAACCCTCTAAACTCCAAACTCTGCTACCATGGTGCATTTTGACCACATGCTTGTTTGACCCCTAAGCCTAAATTCCAAATTGTACCGCCACAATGCAATTTGCAAGTGCAGCAGACTTTGACACCTAAACCCTAGTTTCTAAACTAGACCACCACGGCACAACTTGCACTAGTGGCACACTTTAAGGTTGCGCAGTGCCAATTTAAGGCTTTCAGTGGTGCTAAACAATTCCGCTTGACTTGTTTGACCTTTAGACCCTAATTAATGCTCTCAAAAATTGAAAAACAAAGTTGGGACAAGATGACAAACCGGTGGTACACTCACATGCACTCATAAATGTCATGGAAGCACATGTTGTACCATCTTGATCAGTGCTCAAAGCTCAAAACACAAGAATCTCTAAAAGGCTATGTGTGCAAATGAATTGGAAGTTGCCCCTTGAAGCCTATTTAAGCTTGAAAGTTAGGGTTTTGACCTTGTTTAGCCATCCAACTAGAGTTTTGGACCCCTGAGCTTGTCTTCACCCAATCGAGGGTCATTTTGCATTGGTTTTTGTGTTTTGGAACGTTTTGGGCATCCTAAACTCTTTTCGGACCCATCAAACACCTTGTCCTCTTTTTTTGTGAGATCACCAAAAAATCCAAATTTTTGTCCAATCTCTCAAGGGGGTAATATACTAGCATAATTTGTTCACTAGGACAATAGTGGGGCATCTAAAAAAATAAAGAAATTTTTTAATTTTGATTATGACAAGTTTATTCTTTGAACCAATGCAATGGGTACATTGCTTGAAAGAGGGGAAAATGTAGATATGAAAAATGTACTGATTGATCCTATACACCTTATCCTAATTTTACTAACACCGCTTCATCCTAAATCATCTCCTTTGCTAGTCATTTAATTAAATAATCTTTATTTGATTAAATTAATCACATTTCACCTCTTAATTAAATAAATCAATTTTATCTGATTAAGTCATCATCTTCTGTTAATTAAATAGATCATTTTATTTAATTAATCCTATAGTCTCTATTTAATTAGATAATTCATTTTATTTAATTAAATCTCTAAAGTCATTCTATTAAATTAAATAAATTAACATTTATTTGATTTAATTTAACACCATCCTCTTTAATTAAATAAATAAAAATCTTATTTAATTAAGTCTAATTCATATTCCTCTCATTTTGATTTAAATTAATCCAAAAGTCTAAGTCAAAATTTTCAAAAAAACTAATCTCCTTTTAAATTAATCAAATCCTGATTAATCTTAATCTTAATCACTCCAATCCTCTAGATTTTTCAACTTGCTCATGAAAATCATTTTAATTGATTTATTAAATCTCCAATTACATTAAAAAAGGCATCCAAAATGGAATATTCTCTCAATTTGAAAAATCCCTCCAAAAGGGTTTATACATCCAACAAGACATTTAAGTTTCTTACATGTCCTTTGCCTTGAGCCAAGTGGCATTAACTTCATTTTCTCCTCCCTACAACTTGTCATTTCATCCATTTTGAAATTCCACCTAATTGCATTTAATTGCACAATGACCAAAATGTGCTCCACCTTTGTCCACTCACATGTTGGCAAGTGGCTTCATGCTATTGGTTGGTGTTTGATCCCACATTCATCCATTTTGCTTCATTCTCTAACATTCCCATCTATAAATAAGAGGCTCTAATTTGGACTTTGGATCCACAACTTCATGCAAAGACATTATCTTGATATTTTGAATTTTCTCATCCATTGTTCATCCATTTTTTACATTTTCATAGCTAGGTTATGCAGGAATTTCACCAAGGAGGCATCAAATATTCATCAAATCATCATTCAAGATTACAAGGGATTGGGAAAGGGCCATTTTCCACATCAAAATGGCACCAATTGCCCCATGGGATTGAGAGTTTGTTTGCACTAAATAGGATTTGATAACTTTTGTTTATGTTCTTCATTCTATTTCTTGTTTTTGCATTCCAAATGAATTCCATGGGGAATGTTGATTTAACTTGCATAAATGGACTAATTGTGTGTTTTTTCTTTGTGTTTGTGCAAGTCTAACATTTCCATTCACATTTTGGCACTAGAAGGAGGACGAACTTGAAGAATCTAACACATTTTTTAATGAAATCTCATGGTTTTTTGAAGTTTTTGTGTCTATAGGAAAATAACACCGTTGACAAAGAAACTATGCCACTATTAGTCCAGCAACACCATATAACGACACTAATAAACTAAAAACTGCATCACTGATCCATTCCCACCCAAATATTTGAATTCCAAAGTGCGACACTCGACATAGAGGGGTGTCTTTGTTGATCCTAATCAGGGATTATGAGGTTAGTATTTTTATGATGTGCATTAAAGATAGGTGATGGAAGGATAAAAGGGTGAATAGGATGAGATGGAGGAGGTTATTTTGGGATATAAGGGCCCAAAATGGACTTAGTACATGGAGGATGTGTGATGGTGGATGGAGGGACATAAGGACCTAAAATGGATTTGGAGGATGAATGAGGAATATGGATGGTTTTTTTGAGGTAATATGATGGAGGAGGGGGGATGTCAACAAATGGTTTGGTGGAGTGATCGGAGGATCCTCTTATTCTTTTAGATGAGGATTGTTGATGATTTATGGAGGTTGTACAAACATTTTTGGATTGTGAGTCTTAAAAGGTATATCCAAGACCTCATGTATATGGGTGTTCTTTGACCTAGATGGGCTCTAAAATACCTTTCTCATGAAGCCCTAAACATTTTCCTTGATAGTTATGCTCTTGAGTGTTAGAATTGTGAAACAAGCACAAATCCATGAGCCACAAGATCAAACAAAAAACAAATACACCTTCCATGCAAGAGATCTGCAAAAAATATGTGCAATATTCTTCAACAAGAAAAAGCTAAAAAAGAGACTTTCAAAAATATATGAAAGCTATAGATAATATCTAAGAGATATTTATAATAAGGGTTGAATGCTTATAAGAGCAAAGCCCTAAATGAGAAAGGGATCATATCATGACAAGTGTCAAAATAACATGAGATGTTACATAATGATCTAATATTAACTCAACTAATAAAGCATTCCTAAGTTTAGCTAAAGTGTGTGAGAATAAATTAGACTAATAATCAATTAAAGATTAATTAATTATTAGCTAATGCAAGATAACTCTAACACTCCCCCTTAATATGAACTTACAGAGTAGCTAAAAACCCTAAAGAGAATAAAAATAAATTTCAAAGTTTTGTAGTTGGAGAATTTTTTCTAGCATCACTATATTACAATCCTAAGTTTAGCTTAAGTGCATGAGAATAAATTAGACTAATAAACAATTAAAGATTAAGTAATTATTAGCTAATGTATGATAACTCTAACACCCCCCCTTAAGATGAACTTAGGGAGTAGCTAAAAACCTTAAAAATAATGCATGATGGGTCCTAGAAAACAAGGCCATGAAGGTACCCATGTACAAATAAAATATCTCTATAATGTGGAGAAATAGAGAAAACCTCATGGAAAAAATTCCACTCCAAAAAGAGATGAAAGCCAAGTGAAGGACTAAAGAAGCCTCCAAACAAGACAATGTCTTAAAAAATAGGAACATGTAGAACATCCATATGCACAAAGTTGTAGAATGCTATCAAAGATGACTAATATGGTACCAAAATGAAGAACCTCCTCTAAAACAAATGATGATGAGGATTAAGATAACAAGAATATACACAAGTGCCCTCAATGGCACTAATCGAATCAGATGGAAAACAAAGGAAAAACATCTTAAAGTTGAAGATACAAATATCAAGATCAAGGAGACTATATTGCATGAGTTCCCCCAACGACACTACTTGAATAAGATGGAAAAAAAAGGAAAACATCTGGAACTCAAAGATACAAGTGGTACATGAATCTACATGAGTGAACCCAATGCCACTACTCAACATACAAGATGCAAGTTGATAATACAGGTACCAAATAGTCTAAAGAACACTAATCACATGTGAGAGAGACAATAATCTGCATGAGTGTCCTCAACGACACTACTCAATTTAGATGGAAAACAAAGGAAAACATCTACAACTCGAAGATACAAATGACACAAGTACCAAAAGTCTTTGATCAAATGAAAAATGAAAGGTTTCCTCCAAAAATAGGAATGCAAGAGTGTTCATATGGTAAGTGCTTCATCTCATCGAAATGCATGGGTAACCAGTCATTGCATCTACCTAGTACATAGGAGAAGATACTGTATACAAAGCTCAATCCAATGCGAAACCAAGGAAGCATTAGCACCAAAAGTAGAAACCCCCCATAATGCTGAAAAGAGAGAGCCAAGATAGGAACACTAAAACTGTGTGAATCCAAGAAGTGCATGTAGGAGATACAACCTGCAAATAAAAGGTGTGCAAACTAAGGCACACATGCATGAGGCATGAATCATTGGGATTCATTGTTTTCGTGGAAGGGACACTCACTCGACAAAGGTGTGATGGAAAACAAAGGAAAAAAATCAAACTCCCCATGGCACTTTATAGTACAGTGTGAATACAAAAGGCACAACAAGATGTGCAAAACCCCCAAAAAATATACACCAAATTGACACTTTATCTCAGTGATTCTACATAATAAGAATGTGCATGAAAAATATGTCTACAATGCCCAAATAGGACAAAAAACTAGAAATACATATAGAACAACCAAAAATGAGTCATCCCAAGCGAACAAAAAATTTCAAGGAGCTCCAAGTAATTCACAAAAGTGCAAAAACAAAAAAAAACCTGAATAAAATGTACTTGAAGAGAAATCTAGAAAAATTGCATGGATAGAAGTGAAGAGATCTAAAAGATGGTTCCAACACTGCTAAGATCATGAAAAATGGAGAAACTGGTCAAAATTTATGAGCTTAAGACTAAAATAAACTTCTTTGACTTCAAATGGTTGTATAATGCATCAAAAGTAGAAATAAGTGATGGGACCCACACCACTGGAAAGTTGACAAAATCAGCTTTCCAACGATATCTCGTTTGTTGAAAAACAATATCGTATGCCCTAGTTATGGAAAAAAAAAAAAACCCTTTTAGGGCACCAAGTGGGTCAAAGGGGCCAAGGTATAGGTGTTCATACTGCTAACATTATCTAATGTCAGCATGATGTCAGTGAAATATTCTAGGAATATTCCCCATTGATGGAAAAAAAATCCATTCACCTAGAAACAATTAGTTGCCAGAAATTGTGCAATTTGACAAAATATTCGCAAAAATATTCCTGCCTTGAAAAAAAAGATGTTGCCAGGAAATTTCAATGCTGGCCTAAAAAATGGAAAACTACCAGAAAATTTGATGTTGACCTAAAAAATGGGAAACTGCCGATTTTTTTTTTACAGCGGCTGACTAGTTATAAAGAACATCGCCAATGGGTTTTGTGTTGCCAGTCGGCGATTCCAAAAGGTGCCGGAAAGTATGGTGGGACCCATAGGCCTACATGTGTAGGCCCAGCCAAAACTTAAAAAATTCGCCCCTAATTTTTTGATTTTTTTTAAAACAATAAAAACTTTACAATATTTTTTTTAATTTTCTAACAAAAAATTAAAGCTATAAAATTTTAAAAAATTACCAAAACCTCTAAGAAAAAATTTCTCAATCAGCATGTAAACAATTGTACAAAGCCGTATGGGAATTTTTTTTTGCCTCAGAGGTCAACTGCTCGAATTTTGACGATTTGACAGTCTATCTTATGGTTTCTAGGCCTTTTGAGCATGATGGTGATGTCTGTTTAGGCTCAAAACACACCAAAAGTGTAGCTACCCTCCGAATCTCCAAAATTTGTAAAAAAAATAAAGGGGATTCAGATCTAAAGCGTACAACCCTCATTGAAGAAGAAAACCTCATAAATCAAGAAGGGGTTAGTTGAATCCACACTCTAATACCATGTTATAATTGTGAAACAAGTACAAAGCCATGAGCCACCAGATCAAACAACAAACAAATACACCTTCCACACAAGAGATCTGCAAACAATATGTACAATATTTTTCAACAAGAAAAAGCTACAAAAGAGACTTTCAAGAAGATATGAAAGCTCCAAATAATGTTCGAGAGATATTTACAATAACGGTTAAACTCTTATAAGATCAAATCCCTAAATGAGAAAGGGATCATATCATGACTAGTGTCAACATCACATGAGATGTGACATAATGATCTAATATTAACTCAACTAATAAAGCATTCCTAAGTTTAGCTAAAGTGTGGGAGGATAAATTAGACTGATAATCAATTAAACATTAATTAATTATTAGCTAATGCAAGATAACTCTAGCATTGAGCATTCGATCTATGCTAGGATGCTTGTTATTTTGGAAGGATGATGTGAATCCATTATTAGGTGGAGGAGGATGGGTGGCGTATACGATTTTTTTTTCTTCTACAAGAAAACCACCATGGATGAGTGCAATGGTACCAAGATGATATAAAAGTGGTGTTGGGATGGTAAGGTTAGGTAGTGATGGAGGGTCATGAGATGGAGATGATGGGATGGAAGCATCTTGATCAAGAGGATTGAGTGATAAGGGATTAGGAGAGGGATTAGGTGATATTATACGATCTAGATTTGTGGCAGTGGGTGATAAGGGCTCATGAGATGGAGTGGTTAGATCTTGAGTGCCAAGGGGATCATGGGATGGACTGGATGGGGGATTATGATATTGATGCAGAGGAGGGGATATGTTGGTATGCTTTGGATCAAGCTCTTTGCATGACTCATTATGTGTGGGAGGTATGATGATGGAGTGTTGGAGGGACTCCTCAAGTGGAGGAGATGTAAGGATGGAGAATTCATGTTCATGGGAGTGGATTGGATTTGGGTTTCTTCAAGGGATTGGGTGGATCTAGGAGTAGAAAATGGGAATTCAATAGATTCAATAGGTTTTATGGTTTCAATGGTTTGGGTGGTGCTAGGGGTGGTAATAGTAATGATAGGTGTGGGATGGAGAAGGGTTTCATCACTAGTGATCGTACATGGGGGAGTGGGGTAGCATGGTTCCATGACTTCAATATGTGGAGTTGGGGATGTATTCTTTGTCATGAGTCCTTGGAAGACTTTTGGAGTGAGATACTTGCATATTGTAGGCTTAGCTAGGGTGATGGGAATAGATGAAATATTATGCATGGGTGGAGAATTAGGATTATGGATTGGTGGATTAGGATTAGATGGATGGATGTGATTGGATGGAGGACTAAGAGTAGGTGGAGGATTAGGATTGGTGGGGGGATCAAGATTAGATGGAGGATTGAGGTAGGAGTATTGGGATGGTGGATTAGGATAGGAGGACATGGATGGTGGATTGATGTTGGAGAAAGTGGATGGGGAATTAACATAGGAATATTGGGATGGTGGATTAGGATGGGAAGATTGGGATGGTGGATTAGGATAGGAATATTGGGATGATAGATTAAGGTGGTAAAATTGGGATGGTGGATTAAGATAGGAGAATGTTGATGGTGTATTAAGATAGGAGAATGTGGATGGTGGATGAGGATCAGGAATTGGAGGATAATAAGATGGAGGGTTTGGACTAGGGGTGAAGGTTATAGAATTGTTGTGTGAAGATGGAGGGACATAGGAGGATATGGATGGAGAAGAACATGGAGACATCGATGTGAAATGATATGGGTATATGGGTGATGCATAAGAGGGAGATGTAGATGAAGGATATAGAGAATATGTGGATGGGGAAGATAATGGATATCCCTTGTCAAAGGTAGCATACATATTGCTAGTAGGTGTGGATGAAGGCATGATGGGATTTCTTGGATGACTTATTAGATTTTGGATGATTCTTGGATAAATATTACTAGAAATGATAGCATCAAAGGGATCTATATCATACTCATCTTGATCAACAAGACTTTCATTATCATCATCAATGTAATTGGGATTTCCCTTGACTACTACTTTTGGTTGCATTGATGAAGGATAAGGATTTTTTATGTTGCATTGGATGGATATGGATTGAAAAGATGGGAATAGATGATTAGAAGGAAAGGAGAGATGATGAAAAGATAAATATAATGGATTAGAAGAACATGGAAGAAGGGGTCATAAAATTTGTTTTGATAGCAGAAGATCTTGGATGTGGATGGACCAAAGCTCAAATTAGGATGTATATTAAGCTTTGCTTGAGATTTGATTTAAACTCAAATTAAGATTAGGCTGAAGCTCAAATTAAGATGGAATTTAAGCTCAAATTCAGATGATTGATGGATGTGATGGGATAAAATCTTAAGTTCAAGGATACAACTAAGATGATGGGATGATGGATAGGTTTAGCTGACTCATTTCTCAAAGGGGATGATGTTTGGATAGATTGATGAGGATTGATGAGATTAAAATGATCATTTGGAGAAAAATATGTAGAGGAAAAATGATTGGACTATGATTTCCAACTGAGGAAGTTATAGGATAATTGTGACACAAAGGATTGACTCTCTAGATTTTGTATGGGAATTAGAACCACCTCTATGAATGACAAGATCACCTCTCTAACTCATAGGTTCACCTATATATTTGGATTCTCAAAAGAAATAGGCAGACACGAGACATGATATCGCCTATCTATGGTTTGGGATCACCACTTTCTTCAAATGTATGGAAAAGGGAGACATGGGATCACCCCTATAGACAACAGTTTTTCCTATCCTATAGGTTATACGGATGAAGAGACGGGAGACTCAAACTCAAGTTCACCTCTAGGGCCGACATATTCACCTATTTAGAGAATAGGTGGGAGTGGATATGCCTATCTAAGGGATGCATGAATGGGGATGATAGAGACTAGATGAAAACTCACCTATGAGGTTGGTAGAATTTCCTATTTAAGGAATAGGTGAATGGGGGATGGTATAAAAATGACATAGGATCACCTATGAGGATGATAGGTTCACCTATTCTAAAGGGTGTATGGACATGAATGATAGGGAGATGCAAACATGGAATCACCTATGGAGATGACATGATTTCCTAGTCCAAGGGGATGTGTAGATGAGGGAGACATAGATGAGACATGGGGTTACCCCTACGGACAATAGGATCGCCTATTCAAGGAATAGGTGAACAAGGATAACACGGATGGGGTTAGTAGGATCACCTCTTCAGGGAATAGGTAGATGCAGGGTCGCCTAATTAAGAGACCCACAAGAAAATTTTCTCCTAATAAGGGCAAGTTCACCTAAAGGATGACTAGATTAGACTCAAGACATGAAATCACCCCTTTACAGGGTAGGATCGCCTATCCACAATGCAAGTTCACCCCTAGAAGAAGCAAAATCACCATTGAGGGCAGGGGAATATTATGGAAAAGGAAAAAACATGAAAAACAACAATCAAAGGGCTAGACTGACTCAGACTAATGACAAGCATGGGTATCACACAAGAAGACACTCTAGATAGCAAAAGCCTAAAATTAGGGATAAGGGTTTTCTAACTTGATGTAGGCCCACCACCTTGAGGGGACACCCCAAGGTTAATACTCCATGATATCGGGGTGGTTCTCTGGATCACCCTTCTTGTGAAGGAAGATAGCTAGAGATTCAGTGGCATAGGGTCATCAATAGACAACACAGGCTCACCTTCACTCTCTCTCTTACAGACTATCATAGTCCACCACGAGGATTTCTATCTCAACCCAAGGGAGTATGTGGTGAGTAAATTCAAGGTACGGTGCACATACCTTGAACTACACCATCGTGACTGAACACGGGTCTCTATCTAGACTGAATAGGCTATCTTATGCATCCTTGATACACTAGGAGGGTGTGTGAGGAAAAATTGTGAACACCAGCCCATCACAATTGTGGATCAAGAGCCTAGTGAGGTACTAGAAACTCAAACCAACCATTCATGTCTTATCTAGGTATCATCGTAGCTTCAATGCTTCATTAGACACGACATGACTAGATTGGGGCATAGCTTTGGCCCTCCCCTCTTTATATACCTCATCGGTAACACATGGTCAAGATCGTCTATTACGTGATGAAATCATAGGAAGGTCTCACTAAAGGGAAGGAAATACTTGACACTTTTTCTAGTCCCCAGGCTCACACATAGCACAAGGGTAAAGTGTACGCGTACTAGTACTCCCTAGGTAGACTAGACTAGACAAGAACGAGTTGCGATTTCTCATCACCTAGGATCACTGAAACATGCAAGGGGAGTGGATACATCAACAAGTCACTCCCAAGCACAACAAACAAACTAATTGACCCTTTAATTAAATCTACATGTGCCTAAATTAGTATGAAAAATGACACACAAACTAACTAGAGGTCTTTGAACAATCATCCTAAAGAGGATAAGTTAGTATTTTTTGTTCTCCAGTCTTGGACAAGCAAGGACAAGCTGCACAAAAAGATGATTAGATGGCAAAAATAAATGATGAAAAATAGAAGATTGTTAGCCCAAGGGGGTGGAACACCCAATCCAATGAACAAGGGGGTACGGGGGGGACGGTCCGATCGCCCACGGAAGGGGTCTAGGGGAAAATCTCCTAGAATTTATTTTTTTGAAAAGGAAACTATAAAGCACTATGAAATTTATGCCAAAATTTTGGATTCTTATACCTTCTATGGACCACATAGATTCCCCCCTGTGTGTAGTAGATTCACCCTTGTAGGTTGCAGGTTCACCCCTATAAAGTACTGTTCACCTTTGTCAGTAGGAGTGGATTCACCTTTGCACCTAACACAGTCGCCTATTCAAGTCACAAGTTCACCTATCTACAAATTCTCCTATCTAGAAAGAGGTGGGAGTGGAATTTCTTGTGCGGAGAAGGGGCGAGAGTAAAATTTCCCTTTTAGGGAGCGAATTTTCCCCTATAAGTCAAGTCTGAGATGCCTGACTGTAGGATCACCTCTTCTAAGGAGTGATGGGTGCGCAATTGCCACTTCAACAAGTAGATTCACCCCTAGAAGTGTTTTTTTGAATTAGTAGTCATAAGTTCACCCCTCTAGAGGAAAGGCATATACACATTCACCTATGTCAATGCATATTCTCCCCTATGTTAGGAAAACTCACCCATCGAGGTCGGGTTTCCCTTTTTGCATGAAATCTAAACATACAAAATGTGAAACAATAGAAAAATGTGAAAGAAAATCCATGATATGGGTCCCACTAGGTGTGCCAGAAATGTGTGTAGTGTTTTTAATCTACTAAAAATGCAAGAAAATCAAGCAAAAGACCAAAAACAAGCAAAAAACTCAAGATAGGGTGATGAGGAGTTCAACCTAGCGTACAAAGCCTCCTATTGTGTATATTTTCCCATGATGTTCAATTGGATGTGTGCTCACTCAAAATTTTGGCAACATAATGATGCTCCGATGGAAAATGGGTGAGAGATGAAAATGGCTAAGTGTTGGGATAAATAGATTTGGAGGATAATGAGATGAGTGGCCAGGATCAATGGTGGGGATCAATGGTTGGGAGAGGGTTCACCCATTTAATCTTGGATTAAGTGTGTGCACATGTTTAGTGGGTAAGATTAGGAAAAAGTGATGGAGGATGTGACACTTGAGGTCCAAGTAAATTAAATAAATATAAATAATTTATTTAATTTATGTGATAGAAGGGGTAAGGTAGGGTAGATAATAAAGTATTTAATTATTTAATTAAATACCTTAGGGATTTAGAGGACATTAGGGGTATTAATTGAATAATAGAAATATTATTTAATTAATGTGAAAAGGAGGATATTTAAATGAAAAGGGATAAATTTTACCAAACGTAAGTGGCCAAATTTAGGTGACTACAACAATAATCTTAAATAATTTTTCCCTTGAATGCCTTGAAATTTCTTTGGAATTCTCTAATAATGCTTTTGTGAAAGTAATCTTAGCTTGCTTGAAATATTCTAGGATCTTAGGATGAAACATAGTGAAATAACCTCTTATTTATACATATCTTAACATTAATTCCCAAAATTTAAAAATCACAAGGTAACATCTGAATGTACATTTGAAATCATTGAAAACCCACCAAAACTATAATTCAAATTTAGGTCGTAGGTGAAAGTGAGGACCCATTCACCCTATGGAAAATGGGTCCTAGGCCACATTCCTAGGACACACATTTCTCAATGGTAAACCTTATGTCATGGCATTTATGAATTTTGGGTTTTATCCCTTTGAATTTGCAATTAATTAGGCTTGGATTTGAATTAAAGGGGCCAATTAAGGAAAATTAACCTCAATTAATTAATAAAGCCCTAGATTAGTGTGAAAGTGTAAAGGTACACCTTACAACACCAAGAAAAAGAAACAATTAAGTTCATTTTAATTAAAAAGGCCCTAAACTTAATGTGAATATGTAAAATACATATTAGAACACTAAATTAAGGCATCATTAAGCTCAATTTAATATTATTTATTCATTCCCAAATTAAGTGTGAAAAAGGAATACCTTTTCCTGCACTACAATATGAAGGATATAGAGGATCAAATTCTTGAAGATTTGAAAGGAGTATTGTATGTAAGAAGAGAAGAATTAATGAATGAAGATGAAAAATTGAGAACTTTTTCTTTAAAGAAAGTTAGTGCTACCCTTTTAGATGAGGATAGAGATAAATTATCTCAATAGTATAATAAAGAGTGTAGAACTAAGCAAGGGTTCACTACCCTAATGAGCAAAGACAGATTATTTTGCAAGGCTCAGGAATGAAATAGTTGAGAAGGTTTCCAATTTTTCAAAGAGCTTAGGTATGACTTAGGACAACGAAGGAGAATTGCATAATGATTGTGCCATAGAAAAATGGCCCCTTGTCATTTTCATGGCCTTTTAGGTCTTGTTTCATGATGTTTGATCTATTTTTCTTTGATTTTATGTTGTAACACGGCTTGAATATGTATATTTAGGTACTAAAATTCAAAGAATGATGTCTTATGAAGGTATTGTGAAGTGTTGTAAGACATTTCTACATTCTTCTAGACTCTATTAATTACAATTCACCTAAAAATCACCTTTTCATCACTAAACAAGTCCTATTTTAAAGTGTTGTAAAGTCTTGTAACAAGCTTTCATGCTTTTCTAGGCACATCTTCACTATTTATCCCTTTCTCATTCTTTATTTGGTCTCTTTATGCCCTCATATGTCTTAATTAAGTGCATTTTTGAATATTATCCCAACAAACAAAAATAAATACAAGATAATTCTCGGCACCCAGTTTCAAGTCCTAAGTGGGACCCATTCACCATGGGTGGCGAATGAGTCCCCCTTGGCCCCAAATTAAAAAATTTTAAATTTTCCTTTCGGGTTTTTATTTAAAATCACTTAATGTCGGCCTATGATGAGGTATGAACAGATACAAGATTGTATAAATAAGTGATTTTCACCTTATTTTACATCTCTCATTCATCCTCCAACATTCACAAATCATATTCAAGTAATCTCGAGAATTCAAGCATTTATCAAGAACTTTGAAGCATCCATTGAAATTACTTCAAACTTGCATCATAAAGGGTTTGGTAAGTTGATAGAATTTGCATGTTGTTAGTTTATCATCCTCTTTTATCTGATTGTTTCATTAAGGGTTTCATTACAAAAAGTGAGGTTTGACCAAGGCAAACCCCTATTTGCTAACCCTCAACCATTTTTCCCCTATTGCATGTGTGTTTGCATAATTTTATGTGCAGATTTAACAAGATTTTTGGTGTTGAAGATTGGTTTACAAATCAACTAGGTGCTTCAAGTCAACTCAAGTCTATTTCAAGATTGGAGAATGTTTTGTATCTGTTTCCTGCAAAATTGACTTTGACAACCCAACAATCAGTAATTTTCAGATCTGGTGTTGTAGAGTTGTCTCCTAATTTTTTAAAATTTGAGAGGACTGAAAATCTGAATTTTGTCATATTTTGGATCCCGATAGTTAGAAACCTGTTTCTGACACTTTTTCACCAAGAGGTGGATTGATTCGCCACCCCAGGTGAATGAGTCCCACTATGAAATTTTAGTGATCTCAATAAACATTCACAACATTCTAGATTCATCCAAAAATTCCCAGGTGCACTCTATTTTATCCTATTTCATTCTATTCTGCATTATTTCTTCATTTACTTCATTATTTACATATCACAGTGTGTTTTCAAACATAGCATAAATCTTAGTTTTGCATTCATAATCATTCAAATTATGCTATGTGCAATGTTGCCTAGGATAAATGAAGTAAACTAGAGGCAATTAAAAGTGAAAAACCCTAGAAGAGCTAGAGTAGTCCATAAGAGCCAAAAATCAATGGTTCAATGATATGCATGTCCCAAAAGTTAAAATTTCAAAAAATGCACATGTAGATGCTCTAAAGCATTAGCATGATGTATAGAAGGATAATGAGCAAAAAGATACCCCTTTGACAGTAGAGAATGTGGGTCTAGAACAAGAAAATGTTACTAATAACACTCTTCTAGTAGGAGAAAACATTGTTGCAAAAGATAAGCATATTGAGATGCAAAGGGAGGATGCATGTAAAAACCATAACTCCCTTCCTTTGAAAACAAAATATAATTTTGAAGAAGAGGTTGTACAAGACAACACAAAGATCAACAAGGCACAAAAAACAAAAAAAACCTCCTTTGGATAATGATGCAAAATCTATTGATGATGAGAAGAAGGATGAGAAAATGTCTAACAATGAGAAGAATGATGAAAAAGAAAGAGACAGAATTGGTGACAAGAAAAATGCGAAGGAGAAGAAGGATGAAGGTAATGTGAAAATGGTTGGAGAATGTTTTTAAACCTTTAGAGATTCATTAAAGAGTTTATTGAGCATGCAATTACAGTTCCAACATTTTTTTTTCTAGATATTACAAATTCCAATGTAGTATGGGCAAGTAGATATAGAAAAGATGTCCCCTCTACATAAGTTACAACTCAATGATGCATTCCAATCATCCATCAAAAAGGATATCTTGCAAACACATTAGAAGAGTGTGGATCTAATAGATGAAGCAATGAAGGTGCTATAGGTGAGTCTTCCTAGAGTAAGTATTGATAATTCTTTATCCATTGTGAAACTTTTGAAACTTTCACTTGATTCTTTTAAAGACTTCTATTTGACTTCAAGAGAAACTAGAGGAGGTAAATAAGAAGGTGAATGATAGAAGGTTGGAAGATATGATAGACAAATGTGCCACTATATATGGAAAACTATAGAACAACCTGAAAGAGGTGCAAAATTGTGTTGAAGAGGCCAAGGATTTATTTTAGTTTTTCATGAAGTGGCTCAGTTCCACTAAAAACATAAAGGTTGAGATGGATTTCATTGAGGAACATATTGATAAGGCATCCACTGCCTATGATCTAAAAAATGATGCATATGGATCCAAAATATTATCAATTAAAAATATGAATGAGCAATTCTTCCAAATGTAGGAATAAAAAGAAAAGATTATAGTGCAATTTGAATAGCTCAAAAACTTGGTGAATGCAAAGTTCACACCCATATTCAATGCTCTGAATAGTGTAGAGAAAGCAATAAATTTAAATCCAGTACCTAATACTCCAAATGAAGGAGAACTCATGGAGTTTGAGGCTCTAAACCGCATGCTTGGGTTGGCCAAGAAATATTGGGAGGATGACAAAAAGGACTTGTAGGCGCACCTTGCAAAATTACAGGTGTTATACACTTCTTTTGGTTGATCTATGTATATTTATTTTCTATATATGCATTTTAGGTTTCATAGTTAGATTTTGTTGTATATATGCAAAAGTTTGTAGTATATCAGTGCAAATTTTGATCAGCTTTGATGGATAACACTGTTAGGCGGATTTGCTTAGATTTTTTTAATAAGTTTGTTACTCTCATGCATATATGTTTATATCACTTAGGGGGATTATGTGAGAAATTCAAGCAAAATAATGTATATATGAAAGCTGAGAAGGAAAAAGAAAAGAAAGTATATGTGAATGATATCAAAAGAGGAGCATAGAGAAGAAGATATGTGTGTGTCCTTTTCCCTTGATGTTAAATGGGGAGAGTAGTTTGGAGAAGACATGGAGAATATTTCACGCATATTTTCATCAATGACAAAGGGGGAGATTGTTAGAAGTTTGGGGAAATTGTCATTGATATGATTGTTGGCAACATGAGCATGAGCTTATACAATGTTTTCATTGATGTCAAAATTGTGGTTTGATGTCTACATTGAGGTATAGTTGGTTGGTGAAGCATGAGTGAGCATGGAGATGGTAATCCAACAAAGATATGTGGAGATTTTTCTCTAGTGCAAAACAAATATATTGAATATGTGACAATCCAAAATATAGTTTTTAGTGTATAGGGCATCAATTTTTCAGTCCACATTGGTTCACCTTGAGGTATTTTTTTCTACGGTTCTAAGAAAATTTTGGTACATGTTGGAGGACCTTAAATCCAAAGTTTCATTTCTTTATGTCCTTCAATGAAAAATTTATGGTTGATAGTATATTAGGTTTGCTAGTCACAATATAATTAGAATAAAGAGCTTGTTTGGAATAGTCTACATTCCACCGTGGAATAATATTTTGTTATGTGGATTTATTGGAGTTTTTATAGGTGGAAAAAGAGTGTGTATTCTAAGTGTCATTTGTTTTGGAGGTTTGCATGTCAGTTTGTGGATAATTATTTATTGTATTTTGGTGTCATCTTACCATTAGTACTGACCTAATATGTTTGGGGTCATGCAGAGTTAAAAGAAGTGTTGATTGGTTATGTGGTAGAAATTATAGGTCCATGCCAATCTATTTGGATGCATTACAAGTTTTGAATTAAGGCACAGAGTGAGTTTGTTTGAATCTTGAGCTGACAAGTTATGTTATGCACAATAAATCTAATTAGGTCAACCTAATTGATGTTGTATGTGTTTAAAAATGTAATGGATATAAATGTCAATTCATTTCAGTGTTGTAGAGATGTGAGATGTACTGTAGAAAATGTGTGATGCATGTAAAGCAAAGAATAGTGTGGAAGTTGTGTAGTATGAAGTGTGTTGATTCAATATATTAAGCTCCAATGGAACTTTATTTCCTACATATTGTAGATGAATTTGTAGTGGTTCAAATCTTGATACTGAGCCACCCCTCTCTTCTATTTCTCTTATTCTCTAGATAGTGAGTCCATTAGATAGTGATTCCACCTAGAAGTGAGCCTTTCTATAATATGTTATGACTAGTTATAATATATTATGAGCTAATGCTCATCGTGGTTTTTCCCTTTCATGGTTTTTCATGATTTCTTGCCTTAATATAGATTGAATATGATTCTTGAAATGAATTTTTAAATTTTTAAGTGGTTTCAGAGAATACTGATTCACCCCCTTCTTAGTATTCTAGGTGTTCAATAGCATATAGGTTTAATCTCTTAAAATATTAGTAGATATCATTTTTTTTACTTCCACTTTTAACAATAAATTGTAGAACCTTCTCATTCACCCACATCTATAAGTAGAATAAGAGTTCCTTATCCTCTTCAAGAAGCACTTCTAAGTTGATGGTATTGGGTTTATGGCTGAGGGTATAAGTTATAGGGTTTATGGTTGAGGTTATAGGGTAAATTTCTTAGGATTGAGAGGGAGAGAGAGAGAGAGTTATCTAGATAGGTTGCCCAAAGGAGATACCTAAGAGAGAGAGGGGGTGGGAGGGATAGATGGAAGGAGAGACTTGAGAGGGAGAGAGAGGGATTGAGAGAGACTTGTCTAGGTAGGGTGGAAGGTATAAAGGGACTGAGAGACCCAAGAGAGAGATAGTGTGGGAGGGAGAGAAGGAGGGAGGGAGGGAGGGAGGGAGAGAGGGGGGGTTTGGGAGGGAGAGAGATAGGGACTAAGAGAAAATTTTCTAGGTAGGGTGGGATGGATAGAGGGAGTGAGAGACCAAAGAGAGAGAGAGAGGGGGGGAGATACTTGAGAGAGAGAGAGGGAGAGAGGGAGTGGGAGAGACTTGAGAGAGAGAGAGGAGTGAGAGAGAGGGAGAGAGAGAGAGGATGATAGAGGGAGGGAGAGGAGAGGGAGAGAGGGAGGGAGAGAGAGAGGATAGAGTGTGTGAGAGAGAGAGAGAGAGATAGGGAGAGGGAGAGAGACTTGAGAGGGAGAGAAGGAGAGAGGGAGTGTGAGAGACTTGAGAGAGAGAGGGAGGGAGTGAGGGAGTGAGAGAGACCTAAGAGATAGGGAGAGAGGAAGTGGGAGAGACCTAATAGGGAGAGAGGGAGGGAGAGACCTAAGAGAGAGAGGGAGAAAGGGAGTGGGAGAGACCTGAGAGAGAGAGACTTGAGAGAGAGAGAGAATCAAGAGAGGGAGAGAGAGGGAGGGAGATGGAGAGTGTGTGTGTGGAAGAGAGAGGGAGTGAGAGATACCTAAGAGAGAAATAATAATGATAAGATTACATGCCTCAATGTCATGCAAAGAATTATCAAGCCATGGTTGTAGCTATATCTTATGGCTTCGATGATGTATTTAAAAGAGAAAGAAGCATTCTCATCTTTGATTTGGGTAGAGGTATGTTCGATGTGTTGGTTCTTTCTATTTGAATGGGTAATATTACTGTCAAGGCTATTAGAGGGGATATGCATTTAGGAGGTCGGGATTTTAATAACAAAATACTTAATTACTATGTACAAAAGTTCAATACAAAATACAAGTTGGATATCAGTAGTAGTGCCAAAGCTAGAGAGGGAGAGAGTATAAGATATAGTATATATAATATATAATATATAGTATATATATTAAATATACTATATGTTATATTATATAATATAGTATTTATATTAAATATACTATAATATATAATATATTATGATATATTAATATATAATATATTTATTATATATAAATATATAATACATTTATTATAAATGAATAATACATAATATTAGTTTTATGTATTATTTGGTTTATAAAAATCAAACTCAAACACATATCTGTTATTTATTGTATAAGATTTGAAGCTTCTCCTATGCATACATATTAATATATAATATTATTTATATAATATATACCTTAATAATAATAATATATAATATATTAATTTAATATATTAATATATATTATATATTATATAAATATATATAATATATTAATATAAAATAAATATATTATAGATGGGTTTGGAAGGGATAGATAGTTTTGGGAGGGATAGAGAGAGGTAGAGACAAGAGAGAGACTAGAGAGAGAGAGATGGAGATAAGGAAGGGAGTGTGAGATGAGAGAGATAGGGGGAGAGAGAGATACTTGAGAGAGCGACCTAAGAGAGAGAAAGGGACAAGGAGAGAGAGAGGGAGAGAGAGATATAGAAAGACCTAAGAGGGATATGGAGAGAGAGAGACCTGAGATGGAGAGAGTGAGAGAGAGTGGGAGAGACATGAGAGATAGAGAGAGGGGGAGTGGGAGAGACCTCAAAGAGAGAGGAGGGAGGGATTTGTGTGTGAGAGAGAGAGAGTTGGAGTGGGAGAGACCTGAGAGAGAGGGAGGAGAGAGAGGTGAAAAGGGAGAAAGAGCTAAGAGGAAAACTGAGAGAGAGTGGGAGAGACATGAGAGAGAGAGATAGAGAGAGAGGGTGGGAGTTGGAGAGACCTAAGAGAGTGAGAGGGGGAGAGGGAGATAGAGGGAGACATAAAGAGAGAGGGAGAGGAGGGGGGAGAGGGAGAAAAACCTAAGAGGGAGATGGAGAGTGAGAGTGAGTGAGAGAGAGTTAGAGAGACATGAGAGAGAGAGACATAAGAGGGAGATGGAGAGAGAGAGAGAGAGAGACAAATACTTCAAAGGGAGATGGAGATTGAGAGAGAGTGGGAGAGATGTGAGAGAGAGAGACCAGAGAGAGAGAGAGGGAGATCTAGGGAGTGGGAGTGACCTAAGAGAGAGAAAGGGAGTGGGAGAGAGAGGTAGAGAGAGAGAGAGAGGTGAGAGATGGCTTGGAAGGAGAGAGGAGGGATATATAGAGAGAGATGGAGATGGAGTGTGGTGTGTGTGTGTGTTTGTGTGTGTGAGAGAGAGAGACCTAAGAGAAAGAGGGTGAGAGGGAGTGGGAGTGATTTGAGAGAGAGAGAGGGAGTGGGAGGGACCTAAGAGAGGGAGTAGAGAGAGAGGGGGAGAGAGAGAGAGAGAGGGAGGGAGAGTGAGATAGACTTGAGAGTGAGAGAGGGATGTAGAGAGGGAGGGAGAGGGAGATGAAGATGGAGGGAGTGTATTTGTGTGTATGTGTGAGAGAGAGAGAGATACTTAAGAAAGACCTGAGAGAGACCTGAGAGAGAGAGGGGGAGTGGGAAACCTAAGAGGGAGAGAGGGAGAGACCTAAGAGAGAGAGAGGGGGGGAAGCAAGTGAGAGGGAGAGACCTAAGAGGGAGACATGGAGTGGGAGAGACCTGAGAGAGATAGAGACTTGAGAGGTAGAGATCACTCAAGAGAGAGAGAGGGGGGAGATGGAGAGTGTGTGTGTGTGAGAGAGAGAGAGAGGGAGTGGGAGACCTAAGAGGGAGAGAGAGATCAGAGAGAGGGAGTGGGAGAGACCTAAGAGAGAGAGAGAGAGAAAGAATTTTGGTAAGATTGTAGGCTTCTATAAGAGAGAGGGACCAACCACACCAAGGTTCCAAGTCATGGAGAGCAAAGAGTGTAGGGCTTCCCTAACTTACCTTATGCTAACATTTGTTTAGGACAATAATTGAGAATGAGGAGCACTCTCAAGTGCTTTTGTCACTCTATAGATCTGAAAGTCTAAATGGGGCTAGATGATTTGGTTTTTGCATTCTAAACTACACCTTAGAAATCTCTCTGTCCAAGGACAACAGTATGGGTTTGGGATGAGAGCACAACATGCTAGCATCTCTTTGGCATGCTAGCATCTATATGGCCAAAAAATATAAAGTACAATGTGGAAAGAACAAAAACCTACCAACTACCTAGATGGTTAACTTTAACAAAATAAATAGAAGTATGAAGTACAAATAGTAGCTTCATAAATGATAAAGCAAGTAGATGAAGACAAGGGTGATGAATATCAACTCACTAAAGATCTAGTTTTCCAATGAGCTCTACACACACGTTAACCTACACACAAGCAAGAGAGAAATTTTTTTTTGGTTGTATTAGGGATTGCCTCAGTCAAACCCTTGCTTTGGTGTTTCCATCTCCATGAACAACTATAAAAGCCATGAACTAGAAAGTATGATAAGGAAAGGAGAAAAGAAAGTATCAAACACTACAAAAGATGCTACGCTACTCTACAAAACAACAAAAGGAATAATAGAGTGAAATGATACCACCTCCACCCAAAGGCACTCAAGGCCAATGAAGAGAGAATGCAAGGAAAAAATCTTGGAAAAGTTGACATGATTGCAACAATGATGGAGGGAGGTCTCACAAGACTCCAAACTCATAGCTTCTATAATAGCACCACATGTACAAGGATAAAATTGATGGAGTAACAAGCTTGCTTGCTACAATTCTCAATGGAGTTGTGAAAAATGCTTGAGAGAATGTGATAGATTGGTAGAAGATCTCTAGAAGCCTGTATGAATGAACAAGATAGCCATTTCAAGGCCAAAATGGGAGAGATAAAGCCATTTTCGGGTTGGTTGGTCGACACAGGGGCATTACAATTCAACCCCAATGAAGAGTGTAATGTTTCTATGGACTCTAGAGGTAGGAATCTTTCAGGGATGACAATGTACTGCATAGACATCCACACACCATGCTCACATCCTTGACAAATATTCCCCCATTGATGCAGAAAATAGGCACCAAGTGGACATAAGGAAAGTGGGTGATGTGGAATTACACCTTAAGATTTTATTTTCTAAGGTGAGGGTATGCAAAAGGGGAATTTACAGAAGGGGTGCAAATTCACTCCTATACATTTTTCCTCCACTTAGCGAGCACAAGTATCAATGAGGTTTCAATAAAGTAGATCAAAGAGTTAGGAATGTATACCTAAATCATCAAGGAAGAAGACCATAATCTAGTGAACTCAAAAGCATGGGGTAGGAAAAGGAATCCATAGTTACTCTCTCTTGAGGAGGTTCAAAAAAAGGGACTTCATAGCTTTGTGGAACTACAAAGTTAAACAAAGTACAACAAAGGCCCATAGATGAACGAGGGAAAAATATTGCAAGATTCAAGCACTTCATAGGTCCTCAGATCTGCAAAGAAGGAATTCTCCCAAGTACTCTCATGAAGGAAGCCTAATGAAAGGGGATTCCATAGAGTTGTGCTAAAAAGCAGCTTCATAGGTGCACCTATAAAGCAACATGTTAATCCGTAGATAAAATATGTTAAAAAAAAGAAGCCATGCAGGAAAACAAGTAGATAGTCATGAAGATAGTCAAGAAATTGGAAAGCTTTCAAAGGGGTCCCTCGGGAACCCTTTAAAAGAAGAGGGGTCCACTCAAGGGATGCACTATTTGAAAGTGCAAGAATATTTTTTTGTAAATCAATTCACCATCAAGGAATTCTTTCAAAAGATGTTCACTTCATCAAGGAATTCGAAAGGAAGAAAATTCCCCCTCACGAGGGGAAGGTTGAGGATTTTCCTATAGGAAAAGCTCCTCCCTCCTTGGAGGAATTTTTTTTCAAGTTCTTTCTTTGCGAATCCATGACAAAGGAAACACATTCCACTTGGGGTCCTTGTTGAGAATGAAATTTTTTGAAAAAGTTTGCAAATATTTTTAAGAAAATATTAATTGGCTACGAATATGTTTTCTAAAAATCAAATTTGACATGGTAGCCCCCCTTAGGATGTTGTGTACTGAACACAAAGGCACATGGCATCCGAAGGAGAGAAAAGAAAGAATGAAAAAGTGATGTGGCCCACAAGACATAGCAAGATGTCACTGTGGTGATGTTTTCACACACACAAGGGACATCACATGAATACCACAACATCACAACTCAAGAAAAGAAGAGAGAAAGATAACAAAAACTATAAAATGAGACAATAACATCACAAACAAAAGGCATAGGAGTGATTTGATATTTTGGTGTCAGATCTGCTCACAAATATATATGTATAGTAATATTATATAGATGAACTTTCATCAATCCCCTACTATATCAGACCATATGAAGAATGCATGAGAAGACAAAATTAAAAATTAAAAAAATGGGTCAACATGGAAGGGAAGCCTAAATTCCTCCAACACTTTGCATCATCTCCAATTTGTCAAAAATAAACACATATAACAAAGGAAGAATGATGGCACAAATAGAGGAAGTTTTACAACACATAATCACTCTTGTATCCAAGCACCTACAAGGGTGACAAGGGTCATCTAGGGACACATAACACAAGCACGGGGGAGCTCAAACACACACACACGCACTCTACACTACAAATAAAGAAGAGGCACCCCCTAACACTCATCAACCAAGAGGTCATTAGTCTCCCAATCTAGATCATTATATGGGGAAGGTGGATGAGCCTACAAGGGTGGAATATTAAGGGGGAAACCCTCCAACCCTCCCACAACAAGAGCCAAGGAAGAAGGCCCTACAAGGTCTTCTCCACTCGATTCTTGTAGAGCAAAGGTCAACAACTTCATGAAGATTGTTGACAATGCCAGGACCTCATCCAAATAGTTTAACATGTACTTCACAAGAGTTCCATGTGTTACCTAAATGGACGAGGAAGGCAGTTCCCAAGATTCACTGCTAGGCTCACTGAGTGACTCAGGAGCAGTGACAAACTCAAGGTATTTCAGAAATTGCTCCATCACTAGGATGACACATGCTAGCATAGGACCACCCTATGAAGAAGGTGAACTCTTCTTATGTCCCTAATTTCTAGCGGGGCCATCCTCCACCTTTTTCTTTGTCAGAGGGTGTGAGACCCCCACAGATGAGGAAAAAGGCACAAAGGAGGAGAAAAATGCAACAAAAACAACCAAAGTGTTTAGCATGTCCACGGGCTTCAAGAATGATGGGATGTCTTAGAGGGAAATCAAGAGAGGAAGCTCCACCACAAGAGCAATAAAAACCTACACCTTTTTAGGGTCAAGTGTATTCATGCCTACAACAGGAGCTAAAAGTATAACTGAATTTGATTGAACTAAAGTAGAGGGGATGAGAGAGGAGGAAATAGTAGGAGGCTCTAAAACAGGGGTGATTGGCTCCCCTTCCTTCCTCTACAAAGTGGCCTGTTCAACCACCAGATCCTTTTGCTGACACTTGCACTCACATGCAAGGTGATTTTTGTGACTCCGAGAGCTAGAGATCGAAAGATGAGATGGAATAGAAGGATCCTAGTCAGCCATCCAAGTGTCCATCACAACCATCTTCAGAAGAGGGAGAGACTCCTGGACAAGAGTAGGAGGGAGATACTAAGAAGAGTTTGGAGCAATAGTAGGGGGAGTTAGCTCTAGTGCCTCAGAGGTGGACCTCTTCCCATTCACTACCTTGGGAGTAGGAATGGTAAGAGGTCGCTGAGGTTGAGACATAGAGGATTCCCCATGGGGACCCTTCCTTCTACCATATAGGTAGGGCCAAAATCCATGAGGCATAGTAGGAAGGTTCGATATCTAAATATTGGATTTATGCTAGAAAGCACCATCAGACTTCTTATGAAAAATCCAAGAGTAGTCATCCAAAACTCCTCTTTGGAAAGGGGGAAGAAGCACCACCCCAAGAATGGGTGGGCCTCCCCTTTCCCTTTTGAGAGGATGGGGTAGATTGTTGTTGCACTACCAAATAAGTCACTTTCATCTACCCCTTACCCTTGGTTTTGTACTTTACATAGTTTGGGTAAAGCAGGTCCATTCTAGGTGGAAGCAAACCAATCGAGGCAGGCCAAAAAATGATCCAATGAATAACCCCCACGGGACAACAATGGCTGATATCTAGTGTCATGCACAACACCTTCATGGGAGAACTTTAAATATTTGTGAATAATGGAAGTGATTCCAATAATGGAGGCTAGCCACAAGATGCCCAACTTCACCCTGAACAGATCAAATTCTAGAAGAACATCAAAGGTTGTATCCATAGCCCTAGGTCCAACTAGGACAGAAAGAGTTATAGAGCTATATGGCTTGAGAGAGAGGTCGTCATGCGTATGTATGGTAGAATTTGTTTCTTCAAATTCCTCCCTCTATAATGAATTTAACCATAATGTCTCCTTTGTAATAACATTCACTCGACTTGCAAGATCAACTAGGACTCCTATCACAATGTTTCCATTGAAGCGAACATGAATGTATAAGGGAGAGGGCTTGCTATTCAATGGAAAGTCCTATGAGGTGAATGTCACATCTAGCAAGCTAGTCGTAGGCTACAGGGGAGTAGTAATTGAAACCATATTGACATACGTTGAGGGTTAAGGAGAAGCATAAAAGGGGTCAATACTCAATTTCATAGAATGAGACGAAAAATGGGTTTGTATAAATCTGCAACTCATTATTGACCTTTGCTACTGATTTATTCATATTTTTTTTTGTCCCATCAAGATGAATGTTACTATAATCGAAGTGATCCTATATTTCATGACGTAGGCACATACAATGCTCAATATCATGCTCATTAACCCGATGGTACTAGATAAAAGAATTCACATCATACCAGTTAGGATAAGGTTCCTTAAGAGTTCATTCAAAGTTATGATCTTATCCTTAAAAAAAAATTACAAGATGGAAGAATAAGATTTTTCCAACTTCATAAACTTCATGTTGCATCTAAGGTCGTGATCATTAGTCATGGTGACTACATTCACAATAGCTTTACCTTTATGTGAGATAGACACAATAGACTTTCCTTATAAATGGGAGTGGGAGGAAGGTTCCCTAAACTAAACTATCATTTTATGATACTCTCACAACATGACACACAAATGTGCAAAGGAGGGGTATTTCATTAGGGAAAAATTCTCATGTCAAGCTCTCTGCAGGTTTCCTATAGACACCTTTTGCACATTGGAGTCAAGCAATGGATATGAGATCTATGAAAAGAGCACTTGGTATCATGCTATGAAGTTATTTATCTTCTTGTTATCTCCCTACTTACATAGGATGATATCTAAGAAGGTCATCTTTAGATCAATGTTAGCCTAGAACTGATGGAGAAACTGATTCATGAGTTGATCAAATGAGAATATAGAATTATCAAGAAAGGAACACTACCACTTGAGTGTTGTGTGATTGAGAGATCAAGGAAATATTTTCTCCATCAAAGCATCATGATGAAAGAAATTTGTACACATGGTGTTGAAGGCTAACACATGTGTTTGCAAATCCCCTTTGCCGCCATACTTTTCAAATTTAGGGATCTACATTTCTTGCAGGAAGGGAGTACATAGAATTGCTACCAAAAATGGGCTATGTCAAAAGAAAGGTTGAAAATAGGCTAGGAGGAGGCTTGGAAAAGGCTTGCCAACTAGTTTTGCATTTGACCCATGTTTTGAATAAGAACATTCAAAACATGGTCAGAGGATGACAAGGACCCAATGGAACCACTAGAACCACCTCCAAGCCACCACCACCAGTAGGGCCTCCATTAGAGTCACCTCCACTACTAAAGCCACCACCATGGCCTCCACCAAAGCCACATTTTCCAGTGCCACGTTCACTACCAAATCTGCCACCACAAATTCCACCAGGGCCCCCACCAATAGGGGCAACAAGAGGGGTGAAACTAAAACCAAGGGTTATTCTACTCGCCTTGATGGTAGGGGGATTTTGAGAAGCAAAGGAAACACTAATCGAAGGGTTTTTTTTTTCATGCATACATACATGGTGGGCATTAGGATGCCTATTTGTCTCTCATAGGTACCAAGAACTTCCCCTCAGGTAGTACCTGATCTAGATTTATATGAGGAGATATAAGTTTTTGTTAGATCAGCAAGGCCACATAAGAACTCTATACTTATCTGATCCTTTCCCAACATATGTCTCACCTTGCTAGAAAGCCTATCAGCCCTTTCCATGCTTGGTGCTCTCTCCAAATGCTTCACAAGGTCTAATAATATGCTATCTAATGCTAAATTTTCTTTCATAGGGATATGCATAGCCTCATCTTCGTCCATAGATAAAGCTATAGGGGATGTTGGATGGGTAGGAACATGAGTGGTCTCATCTATGAAACTAATCTCATCAAGAAAGCATGTAGGAAAACTAGTGGTAAAGTTGGTAGCTAGACCAGTGGAAAAACTAGAGGTGAAACTAGAAGTGACCTTCACCTTCTCCATCAATAGGTGTCACACACTTCTCCTAACAACATATCGAGAATTCATGGACTAGGTTGTTATGCTCATAAGCCTTCACAACACTCAAGTTTACAATAGTCACCAAGTGCGGGGGAAAATTCTCAGCACAGGAGAATGGATAGACATTGTTCACATCGGGTTCACCAAAAATGTAAGAGGGGGACCAACCACACTAAGGCTCTAGGTCACGAAGAGCCGAGAGTGGAGAGCTACCCTAACTTACCTCAAGCTAATGGGTGTTTAGGACAAGAATTGAGAATGAGGAGCACTTTCAAGTGCTTATGTCACTCTATTGATCTAAGAGTCTAAATGGGGGTAGACGAGCTAATTTCTAGAGTCCAAATTGCACCTCAAATAGCTCTCTCCAAGGACTATAGCATGGGTCTAGGATGATAGCGAGGTGTACACTGGTGTCTTTTTGGTGCACCAGCATCCGTACAACTAGAAAACTTAAAGTACAATGTGGAAAGTCGAAAATCCTACTAACTTCCTAGCTAGTTAACTTTAATGAAATAAATAGAATTATGAAGTATAGAAAGTAGCTACATAAATGATAAAATGAGTAGATGAAGATAAGGATGATGAATATCAACTCACTAAAGCTGTAGTTCACAAGTGAGCTCCATGCACATGTTCACCTACACATAAGCAAGAGAGGGAAAAATGTTGGGCTATATAGGGGTTTGCCTCAGTCAAACCCCTACTTTGGTGTTTCCACCTCCATGGACAACTAGAAAATCCATGAAGTAGAAAGTATGATAAAGCAAAGGAGAAATGAAAGTATCAAACATTACAAAAGATGCTACACTACTCTATCAAACCACAAAAGGAAAAAGAGAGTGATGTGACACCACCTCCACCCAAAGGAATTAAAGGCCAATGAAAGGAGAATTCAAGGCATCGAGCTTGGAAAATTTGGCAAGGCCACAACAGTGATGAAGGGAGGTCTCGCAAGACTCCAAACACACACCTTCTATGGAAGCACCACATTTACAAGGATGGAATTGGAGTAACAAGCCTACTTGTTGTAATTATCAATGAAGTTGTGAAAAATGCTTGAGATAATGTGATAGATTGCTAGAAGATCTCTGGAAGCCTGATTGAATGAATAAGATAGTCATTTCAAGGAAAAAATGGGAGAGATAGAGTTTTTTTTGGGTTAGTTGATGGACATGAGGTTATTACAATTCATCCCCAATGAGGAGTGTAACATTCCTATGAACTCTAGAGGTATGAATATGTGAGGGATGGTAGCATGCCACGTAGACATCCGAAGGCCACGCTCATGTCCCCAACAAATATTCCCCCACCAACACACAAAACAAGTGCCAAGTGGATGGAAGGTAGGTGGATGATGAGGAATTAGGCCTTCATATTTTATTTTCTAAGGTGAGGGTATGCAAAAGGGTAATTTACACAAGGGATGCAAATTCACTTCTATATAGGTTCAATATTTTTTAAAGGTTTAGGGTTTAGAATTGTGAAAAATATAATAGATATCTATTTCAAATGGATATCTATTAGAAATGGATGTTTTTTTCAAATAGATATCTGTTAGAAATGGATATCTGTTTCAAAAAAATATCTGTTAGAAATGGATATCCGTTTCAAACAAATATCCATTAGAAATGGATACCTATTTAGTAAATTATATAAAAAACAAAAATGGGACCGTTTTGAGCATTCCAACAGTCCTCACATTCTCTTTGTCACTGAAATCCTATGTTTTATGTCTATATCAGACAAACTTTAGATTTTGGGAGATTCTTTTGCATATTTTTAACCTTTACAATCATTTGTGTGCTCCTTTTTTTTGTGCAATTGGGAGCAATAGTCATTGTAAGAGAAAAGGAAAAAGAAAACTAACAACAAATCAAATTGAAGCATATAGAGTAAAAGATAGAGAAAGTCATAGGAAAAGAAGACAAGGTATGAAAAATAATCAAGTTTAGGATTCTCCATCATTAAATGTTAATTGAAGTGAAGATGAAATAGAATTTGAAACATATTGAAATTGAAAATGAAAATGTTGAAATTGAAAATGAAAATGTTCATAATATTGAAGAAGTCAGAATTGTTATTGAAAATGTTGATAGCATTGAAAATATTGAAAATGAAAATGTTAATAACATTGATAATGTTGAAAATGAACCTTATGTATCATCTAATTACATGAGAAACCCTAAATGGTTACTTGAAATAGATGAGAACATAATAGATAATCTTGATGGAAAAAGGTCATCATGAATAGTTCAATTTTGGGATACCAATATGTTCAATCAATACTTTTCCCAATAAGATTGTAACCAAACATTGTCAACATTTTGTGCAATTTCTAAAATCTTACAAAATGAGACCATTATTAAGAAATTGAAGATTCATGTCACCAAAACTTCGAAAAAAAAAATATTATTGTAAAAAATATATTTAATGCTCTAACTTCTATTGGAAAGGCTAGTAAGGAAAAAGATAAAAGAGCTTCTCATAGAGTGATCACAACCTCACTAGTAAGCCATCATTTGAGAAAGGCTCGGTTAATGAGAAAAACTTGTATTGATTTAAATCTAAATAGTAAAACATTGAATAGAGCACTCTCAAGAAGAGGAAGACTCGATAGTCCTCTTCAAAATGATACATAAGCTTTTAGTGGGAGGCTTCCACATGTTAATAAGAAGCTAATTGATAATGTAAAGATGCAAATTGAACAATTTTGGAACTCTCACTCTAGAGTATCACCAAATGTAAAGGATGTTTTAAAATTAAGAATTGGTAATCGAGATTGCACACCGCATCCTAAAAATTTCTTGGAATGTAGCCAAACAATATTGTACAAACAATTTTATGAAGAACATCCAAATTTGCAAATCTCACAAAGGGATTTTGAGTCTTGCAAGCCATTTTATTGTATACCTATTAATATTCATAATACATGTTGTAAATACCACATTGAGCTTTCAATGTATCATGTATTATTATGTTATATTCATTCTACTATGCATACTAATGAGATATTGTAGGAGTTTCATGCAATGCAACTTCCCAATTCATCAAGGACTTGTTAGATTCATTTTTATGTGTTAGAGGTGATGGTTGCTTATTTTATGGAAATGATTGTTTAAATGAAATGTGTTTGCAATGTGGTGGTTTATCAAAGTTTGTAACATGTTTCCATGAGGGTAATGAACATGATTTTGCTAACAAGATTGTTGAGAAGAAAAGGATTTGAGATAGTAAAATACACATTGATGAGTGGAGGTGAAGGTTCTAGATGTGAGTTAATTACAAGAAAGGTAAGTATTACTGATTTTATTTTTGATTTTAAGAAAAATATTTTCTATAAGTATGCAAGGCATAGCCACAAGTCGCAGTGGTTGGATTGGAAATTCAGAATGTGTAAGGACTCTTTCCCAATTGGAACTATTGTATCCATAATTGATTTTTCTGAAAATTACACATTGCAACCATAGAATGATGTACAATCACAATATTATAATTCTATTCAAATTGTTATTTTTGTCCACATAACATATAGACATGCCCCTGATAGTATAGAAAAGGACAAAAACATAATCAAGGATTACCATTTTTACATGAGTGATGATAGATCTCATTCATCTAAGTTTGTGCAAAATTGTTTTGAATTTTTTTTTTGAGTTCTTCCAAGAAAAAGGTATTAAAATGGGTCGACATCTCATTTAGTCAGATAACTACATAGGGAAATTCAAGAATTCTTGCATGTTTTATTGGTTGAGAAGGATGCTTATAGAGAAGGGTGTACTGCATTGGATTTTTTTGAAGCTGGGCATGGAAAAGGTGAGCATGATGGTGCAGGTGCATGTGTGAAGAGAGCTCTGGTTAAAGAACAAATGAATATTAGAGACCTGTGGTGCAACATTCATTGATGCATGTTCTATTGTTGATTGGTGTACTTATGCATTATCATGAGGAGGTACACTTGATTCACAAGTGTGTAGGTTTTTTTGATTGGTTAAGGAGGGCACAATGGGAGAAAAATTGGAATTTCAAAGAATTAGAGAATCTTCAAAGATGCATTCATTTCGAAGCTCAAATGTGGGTGCATGGACCATATGGACATGAGAGTGGGTTTTTTTTTGTCAAAATTGTATTTAGTGCGATTGGGATTAATGCGATTCAAGTGAGTGGGTAGATACATGGATTCCATAGTACCTAACCCATTTATCTATAGTGTACGAATTGGCTATGAAGGTAGCCACCCAAGATATAGAGGCCTAATAGAAAGCACAAAAGAGAGAGAAAATAATATGACAAGAATAAACTGTATTCTGCCAATAATATAATATAATGGAATGGTACAATGCAATGCTAGGAGACCCCTTGGATATATAGCCAAGGTGAGAACATAGGAGGGCATAAGATTATGACAAGTGTCGTAATCTTATGACATGTGACAACCATGAAGAGTTATCACTCCATCTAAAGTGGAAAAGGATAATGTGATAATCTCCACAAAAGGTGGATCTCCCACAAAAGGTGGAAAATCTCCAACAACCTCCTATGTGGTCCCTAAGTAAACTTAACTAAGGTGTAATCATGACCTAGGATAAGGTACAAGACATTTAATTACACCAACACCCCCCCTTAAGTACAACTTAGGGAGAAGTACACAAAAGAAAACAATGCAAGATGGGTCCCGGCTACTAGGCCATGTTAGGTACCCATGTACACACAATGCAATGAAATCTCTTACAAGTGGAGTAAAGATAGAAAAACCCAATGGGAAAAAAACTACCCCCCAAAGAGATGAAATACAAAAACTATGAACATAGCATGAGAAGGAAAAAACCCCATGTGAGGAAAAGTCCCCCCCATACAAGAGAAGAAGAGAGACAAGGTAGCCCCCCCTCAATGTACAATGATCACCCATGGAAGATGCTCGAGAAGGAATGAAGAAGCTGCTCCAAAACTGTCGAACAACGTTCCTCCCCTTGGGAAGAAACAATACCAAAGGTGTATGAATGAAGTCTCCCCAATCCACAAGTGAAGAAGGAAGAACCCTCAAAATGTAAGAAGTCTCTGAAATATGCTCAAATGTCCCTGTGTTGATGCCGAAAGATGCCTTCCCCAAACCATGTGAAGCTGCAATGGTGTAGTCACCTCTTGGAACATGTGAAAACCCCTTTGCAACAACACTCTGATCCGTTGAAAAAGACAACTCAAGATCTAGCAAGGATGTAGGTAGAACATACTCCAAAGACGAGTTCTCCTCAAGAGAGAAAGTGGCCTCCTCCAACTCCTATAAAGATGCATCCACAATCACATCAACCTCGAAAGACTGATCATGTAGAGGAGGGTCAGAGTGTTCCCTCGCAACAACTGAAGAAGAATCACCTTCATCAAAGAGAAGATGTAAAGAATCAAATGTGTCTCCCAAATCTGCAATGTAGGATTCCACAAACAAACCACCAATGTCTGTCAAGTAGTCATCCCTTGAAGCTGTTGCTGGAAGACAAGGTATGCACTACTGCACTGAATCACAAGGAACTGAAACTGTCAGAACACAAGTATCATCAGGTACATCAGTCAATGTAGAAGATGGAGTATCAACAATAGGCTCAAGAACCTTAGGACTAGTGAGCACTCCAAGATTCAAGTAACCATACTCAATCTCCTCAAGTGTGTCCACACTAGGGTGAACTGAATCATCAATAGGAGCAAAATACGAGAAGGCGTAGAACTGAGAACGATCATCAACCTCCCCAACTGCAACAAGAGCCTTGCTATGCAAATCTCAAACAATGATAGAATTTGGTGTGAACTCTACACTCTTTCCTGAACCACTATGTGTAATCTGATAGATGGAGAGGATATTCCTTGACAAAGTAGGCACACATAGAACATCATTGAATGCTCCACCTTCAACATCAATAGAACCCTTCCCACAAACTGCCAAAGATGTGTTGTTGGCCATCAAAATGGGTGGTGATAAACAAGAATCAAATGAAGAGTACATATCCTTGCACGAAGTCATATGATATGAAGCTCCTGAATCAAGGATCCACTGATCTGAATTGGAATCTGCAACTGCAAGAAATGCTTGCCCCTTATGTTTATCATATTGAGATGAAGAAGAAGGAGATGAGCTTGATGTTGTTGCCATGAGAGTTGTTCCTTTTCCCTTAGAAGAAGTGGAAGGGGATGAATCCTTCTCTTGATATGCAGCTGGCAAGTTGATGTTGTTCTTCTTAAGGATGTGTTTCAACTCATCAATTTTCTTAACATGACAATGATGCTCATCATGACCAATCCTTTTACAATATGCACATGTTGGTTGCCCCCTCTTGCTTGAATTGTTGTACTTCTTTGAAGAAGATGAAGTTGAGCTTTGTTGTGGAGGAGTGGATTGTTTATTCTCTCCTTGTGGCTTTGGTGAAGATTGCTTTTGGTCCTTTCCTTTGCCTTGCTTATTGTTTCCATGATTGACCACCAATGCTCTTGAAGTTGAAGACTTGAGAATGCCCATTTTCACCAACTTATTTTGCTCAAGAATCAAAAGATCTGTGAGAGCCTCAAAAGATGGTGTTGTGAAGTTACTTATTGTCAATCTTTGAGTTTGAAAACTTGAAACAAAGGCTGCATACTCAACTGGAAGTTTATCCAACAAGTTGAAGACCAATTGATCATCTTCTTTTTCAATACCATAATCTTTTAGTTGTGCTCTTAATTCATTTGCCTTAGTGACATAATCCTGAATTGTATCAAAATCCTTGGGATCAAGGCTTAAGAGATCATGTTCAAGTTTGTATCCCTTAACCTTATCAACCTTACCATACAAAGGAACAAGCTTATCCCAAGCTTCCTTAGATGTAGTACATTTATCAACATGAAAAATGAGATCATCTGAAATGAACTTTCTTAATGTACCCAATGCCATAGAAGTTTTAGTAAGCCAATCCATAAATGCTGTTGGATCTGCCTTAGGATCTGAAGGTGCTGTTATGGTTCCATCAATGTAATGAATTAAACCTTTTTCCATTAGTTTACTTCATGCACGTACTTTCCAAGTACCATAATTATGTGCAGTTAAGAGTGGAACTTTAGATGAAGCCATGATGCAATGCAAGAGCACAAGAGAGAAAATATGAATAATCACACAAGAGAAACACTCCCCCAAATTCACTCAATCAAAGTACCCCCCCACAAATAGATGATTTTGGCACTTTATAATGTAGTGAATGTACAATAGGCCACTTGCAACTTGGCTAAGTGGGCTTATGATTTCTAATTTACAACTTACCAATAAAGAGGCTGATAATAGACTAGAAAAAATAAGCAAAGACCTAAATCCAGATCTATGCAATACAAGTGCTAAATAGGCCAAAAAGGACCATATGCTGAAAGTAAAAAATCCACTCAAGATCGCTTCAAACTGATTACAGATTCAAGAAGTAGACGAAAAATCATGCACTTTCAAAAAAAATGGCACCTGAAAAGGAGTTTGTATGAGTCTGAACGAAGCCTCTAAAGTTGTAGAAATGGTGACAAGACAGGTACAGTAATGAGAAACTGAAAATTTTGGAAAATATGTCCATCAAAATCAGAAACCGAGTAAACCACTGTGAAGTACACGAAAAATTAGCCCAAATAAAAAAAAATTGCTTGAAAAAAGGAGCAAAAATGAGCGAGATATGAGGCTCTGAAGTCGGACTGCAAATTCAAAATGCTCAATGGTGAGGGGGGCAAAATTTTTCAAAAACTGATGACGTCATCGATGACACCTGCTGACATCAGCAAAACATGCGATTAAATTTAACGTCCATATGACCGTCAAAAAATATAACCTTAAATTTGATGGCTCGTTGCCCGTCAGCCGCCGGTGATTTTTGACTTGCGCCGGATTTAATTGAATATCGCCGGAAAATTGAGCGAACTGCCGGAATTCTTTTGGAGGCCGCCGGTAGAAATTTGCAGCCGGCCGCTGGAGTGATGTGGCCGCCGGTGGTCGGGGGTGGGGCTGCGGATGGTGCGGGAGCCGCCACGTGGCAGGGGGTGGATGGCGGCGAGGGCGGGGTCGTACCTTGCAGTCTGCGGGTACGGCCGCTGCAAAAATAATTTCTCCTCCCTTTTTTTGATTTTGATTTTTTTTTTTTTTTCAATTTTTTGTTTTGATTTATTAAAAACTTTACAATAAAAATAACTGCGAAATAAATGAAATTTTTGAATGATTTTTGAAAAAAAATTCGCAGAAAATAATTTTTATATTTGTTTTTTGAAAAATCAAAATCGTACCATCACTGTGCAGGTAGGCCGTACGACCGACGTGCAAATTTTTTTTGCCTCGACGGACAACTTGCTCTGATTTGGACGATTTGGCAGTCGATTTATGGGTATTTGGCCCTTCCGAGCACAATGGTGAGGTCCTTTTCGGCTGAAAATGCTCCAAAGTGGTAGCTACCTCCTAGATCTAGCAATGACCTCCGATCTTCAACCCTTTGCAGATTTGGCCTCCAATGTCCAACTGAGACGAAACAAAAGGAAAATCTGACTATCTCGGACACTCCGAATGCAATGGTGAGCTCAGATCTAATGCAACAAGCTCCCAAAATGCACCTGCAACACAAGGCCAAAAATGGAACCCTCCAAGAATCTCTCCAAATGACTGACTAAAGACACTCCAAAAGCTCTGATACCATGTAAGAATTGGCTATGAAGGTAGCCACCCAAGATCTAGAGGCCTAATAGAAAGCACAAAAGAGAGAAAATAATATGACAAGAATAAACTGTATTTTGCCAATAATAGAATATAATGGAATGGTACAATGCAATGCTAAGAGACCCCTTGGATATATAGCCAAGGTGAGAACATAGGAGGGCATAAGATTATGACAAGTGTTGTAATCTTATGACATGTGACAACCATGAAGAGTTATCACTCCATCTAAAGTGGAAAAGGATAATGTGATAATCTCCACAAAAGGTGGAGAGATAATCACATGATGTGTCCACAAAAGGTGGAAGTGATGAGGTATGAGATGTCAAGTCCACAAAAGGTGGAAAATCTCCAACAACCTCATATGTGGTCCCTAATTAAACTTAACTAAGGTGTAATCATGACCTAGGACAAGGTACAAGACATTTAATTACACCAACATATAGCACAATCCTCTTTAGAAGATGAAATGAAAAGTTCACTTGACTATGATGATCTTTTATATCTTGTACAACCAGGATATGTCTATGTAGTTGTAACAACACCAAGGAATGGAGAGGGATCAGACTATTGGTTGGCACAATGTGTATAGGGAAAGAAGAAGCTAACACAACCAATGACAAATGATCATGGGTTTATGTATCCTACAAGTTTAGTTGTTTCTATAACTTGGTTGCATTACCACTTCATCATCATTTAGGTTGTTTAGAATAATATAGATTTGTTATTCTAAGCATCTTTTCTATTTTTCATTATCATTTAGATTTTCTAGAATAATAGAGATATGTTATTCTAAGTATATTCAGTTAAACAAAGAAATCAATAAAAGTGATTAAAAAACTAATGATCATACAGGTTTAGTTGTTTTTGGAACTTGGTTGTGAGCATATATGATTAGAAAGAATGGAATATGTGCATTTGAAGACTATGAGGAACACAAAACCATTCTCATGTATTTGTTCCTTGTTATAACATTAAATGTTAGGTTATTGAGACATAATTCTAAACCAAAAACAAAGGAACTATGTACAATTAGTACTGTTGATCATGAAACATTACTTGATACTCTTAAGGTAAGAGAGGACCCTTCATGTACACTTTAGTAGAAAATCATTTGTTGTATGGGATAGGTATGATTTTGTTCAGAATAATATAGATTTGTTATTCAAATTATATTTAGCTAAACAAAGAAACTAATGAAAGTGATAAAAACTAATGATTATATAGATTTGTCATTCTAAGTATATAGCGATGTTCATGGCACAATGGACCATGGAGTTGCTACAACAATAGCCATTTTTGATCCTTTGGTAGAGGTATGCGAAAAATTAACAAACTTAACATTATATTTTCTCTTTTATGGTCTATTATTTAAAATTTTCATGATACTTGTATGTAGTTTAATTACTATCTTGATGGTTTCTATAGGTGCTTGTCACTCTAGAATGTCAACATGCTACTGTTGTGGAAGAGAGTGATGATTATTTGTTTGTGATTATTTTGTTATATTCCATTTGACAATTTTTTAATTTCTATATATTAATATATATAATTCTTATTCTATCAGCTGCATCTCCAGATGAGTGAAGAGAGGACTAGTTGACACATTCGAAAGATAAAAGAATCAATAGAAAATATATCTAACCAACCACAAAGGAAATGCATGATCTATTTCCTTCCCCTATTGGGAAATGACTATGTATTAGGGTCATTTGTTGTATTCCTATGTGGAATTTTGTAAATCTTATATTTGATATCAATTCTTAGATAATGATATCATGTGTATTATGTAAATTGTATCTTGAATGTTGTAGGCATGGGTGTTGATTATGACTTGTAACTTATGAATTACATGTATTTAAGTGTATACTTTACAAATTATGTGAATACTTTGTGACTTATGTGTATTCCAATATGTACTTTGCGACTAACGTGTTTTCATGCATATACTTTATATTCATGTGTGTACTTCATCACTTACATGTATTTGAGTACATGTTTCACTTATTCACTGATTCTTTGTAAACATACCCATTTGAACATGTTGGAACTATCAGTTTAGTCACACGATGAACATAATTAAAGTTACACCCCTTTGCAACTCTACACTGCATGCATCTAGCCCTTTTTCCATCAACTAAAAACTCAACACCATGAGAAAACTCCTTAGAGATATCAAAAATTGAGAGAGGTTATTGTAGAGGGGCCCTACATGAACCCATAGCCTTAGATGAGTTGTTTCTAAGTGACATGGTTTCTGATTAATAACTCATCAAATATTTCTATCTTTTTTCACTTTGGACTCTTAAGGGATATCACTGGTACAATGCAACTTAAGTTGTTTTGGTGTGTTTGGGTGTGAAATAGGACCATTCCTATCATAAATCCACCAATCTGGATGTGTTGAAATTGTCAGTTTAGTGACATGAGGAGCATAACAAAATTTTTACATCTTTGCAACTTTACATTGCATGCATCTAACCCTATTTTCATCAACTAAAAGCTTGAAACCATGGGAAAAATCCTTACAAATATAAAAAATTGAGAGAGCTTATTATAGAGGGGCCCTACATGATCTTGTAGCCTCAGATAGATTGTTTCTAAGTGACACATTTTTCAAGTAATAGCTCATCAAATATTTCTACCTTTTTGCACTTTGGACTCTTAAAGGATATCACTGATACAATGTAGAGCTCAGACTATTTCGGTGTGTTTGGGAGTGAAACATGACCATGCCTAGCATAATCTAACCAATTTGGACTTGTTGAAATTCTTGAATTGGTCGCATGAGGAGAAAAATGAAAGTTAGACCCCTTTGCAACTTTACACTGCATGCATATGACCCTATTTCATCAACTGAAAACTCGATACCACATAAAAATTCCTTAGAGATATCAAAACTTGAGAGAGGTTATTGTAGAGGGGCCCTACATGATCCTGTAGCCTCAAATGGATTGTTTCTAAGTGACACAATATTTGAGTAACAACTCGTCAAATTTTGTTGCCTTTTTGCACTTTAGACTCATAAGGGATATCATCAGTACAATGTAGCTCAAACTATTTTTGTGTGTTTAGGTGTGAAACATGACCATTCCCAGCATAAACCCACCAATCTAGACATGTTGGAACTTTTTATTTGGTTGCATGAGGAGCAGAATGAAAGTTACACCCCTTTGAAACTTTACACTACATGCATTTGACCCTTTTTCCATCAACTAAAAAACTTGACACCACAGGAAAATGCCTTAGAGGTATCAAAAATCGAGAAAGGTTATTGTAGAGGGGCCCTACATGACATTGTAGCCTTAGACAGATTATTTCTAAGTTGCATGATTTTTGAGTAATAGCTCATCAAATATTGCTGCCTTTTTGCACTTTGGACTCTTAAGAGATATCACCGACCATCCAATGTAGCTTGAACTATTTTGGTGTGTTTGGGTATGAAATAAGACCATTCCTAGAATAAACCCACCAATTTGGACATGTTGGAACTATTAGTTTGGTCACATGAGGAGCAAAAAAAAAGTTACACCCCTTTGCAACTTTACACTACATGCATCTAACCCTTTTTCCATCAATTGAAAACTCGACACCAAGGGAAAACACATTAGAGATATCAAAAACTGAAAGAGATTATTGTAGAGGGACTCTACCTAATCTTGTAGCCTCAGATGAATTTTTTCTAAGTGAAATGGTTTTTGAGTAACAACTCATCAAAGATTGCTACCTTTTTGCACTTTGGACTCTTAAGGGATATCATTAGTCTAATGTAGATCAAACTATTTTAGCATGTTTGGGTTCAAAAAAAGACCATGCCTAGCCTAAAAATACCCATCCATATGCATTCAAACTATCAATTTGGTTGGACAATGAATAGAGAACAATCTATAGACACACCTTCCTCAAATTCTTGAGAGTAGGAAGAATCTCTTCATTGAATACATTATCTATCTCATTCATTTTGGTTTTCTTCTTTTTCAAGTATTTTTAGAGAAAACTAACCTCCTTTTCATTGATGATAAAATATTCTTCTTATCATTTAATTCATTTTCTAAGTGGTTAATTTGTCTTCAGTTGTTTTTCTTCAATTTCAACACTTAGGACAACATCCCTTTATTTGATAGAGTTTTCAATGTCTTGAATACTTTCATGTGTCCACAACACTAATTCTCTTTTTTTTGCACTTACATTTGATATTGCTTCTTCCTTATCATCTATTTCCTATTGTATTTTCTCCATGAAAGTCTTAAGATCAAGAATCGTTAACTTCATTTGTTGAAATCCACCTATAGCATCATCTCTCACTTTCTTTTCCTTCACAAATTCTTACCAAATACAAAACCTCATTTGTGTTAGGTTGAATGGCATATATGACAACATCCTATCAATTTTGGATTTTTTGTTAATCATTCATCATAACTAGTGTTCATTATGGTGTGCTTAGTGTTCTTATTCATGCATGTTGATTATGAATTTTTGAGCGAAAGTTCTAATAGCATATATGCCACTAACTTGTATGGATTTTAGTTGATGGTTACAAATTATTATGTATGTAATTATTTTGAAAGTTTCTTGTTCATGCATTATGGTTGAGTGACATTGATGCTTCTATGTGACTGTATGACATTTGCATGAAGGAATTGATGATATATATAATTTTTTGTATGTTGGGTTTTGTTAAAAGGTTTCATTACATTTGTATTATGCTTATATTTTCTTATTTGAATATTGCATCAAACTCATATAGCAAGTTTGGTGTGGGTCAAGGTTGATTGACAAATATGATAATATATGTGGACACTAAAAAAGTAACCCTTCTACTTTTTTTGTCTTGTTTGGGTCCTCCTTGTGACTTTGGCTTAATTGTACCTTGATTTAATGTTGTGATGTGGACAATGTATTCACATTAGGTCTTGGGCCCTAGTAAACTAAAATAATTCAAGTGGTACCTTAATTAAGTGTTGTAAAGTGTTGTAACACACTTTCACACTTTTCTAGGGTCTTGATAATATATTTCACCAAAACAACCTCTTTTTATCACTTACCAAGCCTTATTTCAAAGTGTTGTAACAAAATTTCACACTTTTCTAGGCTTTCCATCAATAATTTGACCGTTTCTTATGCTTTAATTGGCCACATTTTACACTTACAAGCCTTACTTAAGTGCATTTTTTAGAATAATCCCATTAAACATCACTTAATACATCTTAATTTCTAACACCCACTTAAAATTCCTAAGTGGGACCCATTCACCACTAGGGCGAAATGAGTCCCCTTTGGCTCAAAAATTAAAATAAATTCAAAATTTTGGCAAGATATTATTTTCTAAGACTTAAGGTCGGCTTGTGATGTGGTATTTTCAAGAAATTTTGCATAATCATGTATAAATATAGGGTTTTTCCTCTCATTTTCATATCCTTAACTCTCCTAATTTTATAATCAAGCAATCAAGTTTTTTTGCATTCAATCATTTTTTTACAAGAGTATTCAAGCACTTTGGAGCCATTACTTGCATATCTTCATATTTCCACTTCAAGGGTTTGGTGAGCTGTAGCATTGCATGTTATTCATTCATCATTCTTTTTTAATTTTATTTCATTTCATTTTCAAGGGTTTAATTACCAAAGTGGGGTTTAACCAAGGAAAATCCCTATTCACTAACCCTCAACCATTTTCCCCCTCTTTGCATGTGTTTTGTAGGTCTATTGTGCAGATTTTTCAAAGAGAAAGGTGTGAAAAGTTTTCAAAAATTTATCAAAGTCATTCAAAGTAGTCAAATCCCTATTATCATGCTTATAGTTCATGCTCACCATCTCTTTATATATACTTTCACAACTAATCATGTCATAAGAGCATCTCATGTAACATGATGAAAAATTTGAGAATGGGTAGTGTTTTATCTTTCTAAAACATTCACAAATTATAAAAATGGTACATATGAATTCAAAGCAAGCATTTTTTTATAGTATACGCTTCTCAAAATATATGCCACTATATGTTACATGTCAAAACAATCATCATTGAGAATGATGAATTCAATTATTTTTTGTCTAAAACCCATATGTTTGGTTTTGTGAGATGTTGGCTTATGTCTTTTAAATATAATTTGACATCCACTTTATGTAAGAAAAAGTAATAAAAGGATAAACAATATTTGATCAATTGGCTAAGGAACCATCCCCATCTTCTTCTACAATTCTCCTTGATTTGTATGGAAAAACACATTCTTACAATCAATAAGAGTGTGTTCTTGGGTAATGTACATTGATGGGTCTATTTTTTTATCAATAAAAGCATTGAGGTCATCCTTATGCTACCTTCTATCATGTCTACCCCATTTTCATTCCATTTAAATTTTAATTATATAAATAATACCATACAATATGAAGTAGTCATCACTAGATTAAAGGAAATACTAACATTTGATATCCAAGACCTTAGTATAAATAGTAAACTTCTTAATTAGTTGTCTAGAAAATTGCAAGATCTCACCAAGCTAAAGATCATACAAAAGTGGTCACACCACTATGCACATCTCCAATATCCTTTTAACATGCAATTAAAAATTATATTTCTTAGACTATAGTTGTTTCACCATTTTAGGATAAAATTCCATATCATACATTATTCTTACAAAAAAATATATAAGACAGGTAAGTGCACAAAGATGGGGGAGCAAAAGGGGTCTTAAGTGGCCACTTTTTTTTGAAAACAAGAAAGACTAACCTTGGATAAGTTATTGAAGATGGTTACACTCAAAATTTGGAGATGTAATTAAAACAAGAGTCATAGTGCACCAAATATACTTTCTAAACTACTATTTTAAAAAAAAATGGTAAAGATTAAGGGGTTCAAAAAGGGGGGCCACATAAAGTGGTCATATTTTTTTCAAAAAAATATAACATAACATCTAGTGTGCCCCCCCTAAAATTTTAACTTTTATTTATTATTTCAAAAATTGCTTGAGTGATAAATTAGCTAACACCAAGTAGTTTATGCTCAATTTTTCTGCTAATTTTTAATGAATGTATGATTTTAACTAATTTTCAAAGTGGACACATCTTGAAAAACATAAAATTGAGCAGTCTTCCCCTAAATTTTTTGAAAATTGGTCAAAATTATTTGAATATGTGTAGAATGGAGTCTATTTTCTAAGAATGTAATTTATTTAAAACTTTGATGAAAGGTTACAAATATAGTAAAAAATACCACACATTGTTTTTTCACAAAAGAATAGATACACTAATAAAATAAATTAAAGATGAAAACCTTAACATACTAAAAAAAAATTACATGGTTAGAAAGCTACGAGAGAGCTTAAAACTATTGTGATATCTATTAAATTGGCATTGAAACATGTGCAAACTTGATAGGGAGCACGCTTGGGATTATGTCAATATTTTTGCTATTTACAAAAACATGTCTAGACATTGAATAGTCACTCCAAATCTTTGGGTTGGAAGCCCAAGGAAAATCCAAGCCAAATGCTTGAAATTTTCCAAAGAAAAAAATAATGCGAGTGTGTTATAATACACTCGCATTATGTCAAATAAAAACATAGTGTGAGCATGTTATAACATTCTCGCATTATGTCAAATCATATAACGAAAGCATGTTATAACACACTCATGTTATGTTTTTATTTGAATACATTCTCTCTCTCCCACTCTTTATTGATCATTCCCTCTCTCCATCCCTTTGTTCTCTCTCCCCCCCCTTTTTAGGTCTCTCCCTCTCTACTTATCCCTCCCTCCTTACCCCTCCCTCTCTTTTCTTCTCTCCACATCTCTTCTCTCTATCTTTCCTCTCTAGGTCATTACCTCTTGCTTTTTCAATTGAGGGTATAGATTCTAGGATTAAGAATATAAGGTTTATGGTTGAGGGTATAGCATTTAGTGTTAAGGGTATAAGGTTTAGGGTTGGGGGAATGTAGGGTTGAGGGTTTAGCATATGTGATTTAGGTCATATGGTTGAGGGATAGTGTTTAGGCTTTAGGTTATAGGAAAAAATTGGACTCCTTTTAGCGAGCATAGGTTGTAGAGGTAAAAATTAGCAAAGGAAAATCATGGCTAGGGAAGAAAAGAAAGGTTTTTGCATTGTTTTTTTAGCTTTCATATTTAGAGAGCACCAAATTTGGTGCATGTAAAAAGGCCTATTTCGTGATTTTTACAATGTCGAACATTTTTTGTACCATAGATTGGTGCACACACCTTGTGAACATTACTATTCTACTCATACCTCTATCAAGGGCATCAAACTTGCTACTACTATAATGAAACCATGCTCCATTTTCCTATCAATATTAGGAAGAGTGTCTACTTGTATCATCTAAAAATGAAACATTACCAAAACTACAAGAGTGAAAGCTCTCTATATTACCTGATATCAACTATTTACATAAATATTTAAAGGGTTTAAACCATCCAATAGTGATAAAGGTGCAACTATAACATGACCATTTGAACTTTGTAACATGAACAATATGAGAACTCCATGGTGAATGACCTTGGATGAGTTATTGAAGATAGTTACACTCAAAATTTGGAGATGCAATGAAAACAAGTCATAGTGCTCCAAGTATACTTTCTAAACTACTATTTTTTTTTTAAATGGTAAAGATTAAGGGGTTCAAAAAGGGGGGCCACACAAAGTGGTCATAATTTTTTTCAAAAAATTATAACATAGCATCTAGTGTGCCCCCTAAAATGTTAACTTCTATTAAGTATTTCAAAAATCGCTTTAGTGAGAAATTAGCTAACACCAAGTAGTTTATGCTTGATTTTTTTGCTAATTTTTAATGAATGTATGACTTTAACTAATTTTCAAAGTGGACACATCCTAAAAAATATAAAATTGAGTAGTCTTCCAATAATTTTTATGAAAATTGGTGGAAATTATTTGAATATGTGTAGAATGGAGTCTAGTTTCTAAGGATGTAATTTATTTAAAACTTTGATGAAAGGTTAAAAATATAGTAAAAAATACCACACATTGGTTTTTGACAAAAGAATAGATACACTAATAAAATAAATTAAAGATGAAAACCTTAAAATACTAAAAAAAATTACATGGTTAGAAAGCTAAGAGAGAGCTAAAAACTATTGTGGTATATTTTGACTTGGCATTGAAACATGTACAAAATTGATGGGAAGCACACTTGCGATTAAGTCAATATTTTTAATATTTACAAAAACATGTCTATGGACATTGAACAGTCACTCCAAACATTTGGGTTGGAAGCCCAAGGAAAATCCAAGCCAAAGGCTTGAGATTTTCCAAAGAAAAACATAAAGCTAGCATGTTATAATACGCTCACATTATGTTAAAGAAAAACATAATGTGATCATGTTATAACATGCTCAGATTCTGTCAAATCATATAATGAAAGCATCTTATAACAAACTCACATTGTGTTTTTATTTGAATATGTTATCTCTCTCCCACTCTCTTTCAATCCTTCCCTCTCCATCCCTTTTTTCTCTCTCCCCCCCTCTTTAGGTCTCTCCCTCTCTACCTCTCCCTCCCTCCTTACCCCTCTCTCTCTTTTCTTCTCTCCACATCTCTTCTCTCTATCTCTCCTCTCTAGGTCATTACCTCTTTCATTTTCAATTAAGGGCATAGGTTTTAGGACTAAGAATACAAGGTTTACGGTTTAACATATGGGATTTAGGGTGTATGGTTGAGGGATAGTGTTTAGGCTTGAGGGTACAGGAAAAAAATGGCCTCCTTTTGGTGAGCACGAGTTGCAGAGGTAAAAATCAATAGAGGAAATTTGTGGCCAAGGAAAAAATGAAAGGTTTGGGTTTTTTTTAGCTTTTAAATTTAGCGAGCACCAAATTTGGCACACATAAAAGGCCTATTTCGTTATTTTTTACAATGTAGTACCTTTTTGTGTTACAGATTGTTGTACACACCTTGTGAACATTACTATTTTTCTCATACCTCTATCAAGGGCATCAAACTGCTACTACTACAATGACACCATTCTCCATTGTCCTATCAATATCAGAAGGAGTGTCTACTTGCATCATCTGAAAATGAAATTGTATGCACCTAAAAATGGTCTAGATAATCTAATTAATTAAATACAATTTATTTGATTGATTAACCTTAAATTTATCTACTATTGAATACATATAATTATTTATTTATATAGTTCATTTCTTTAATTCTTCTATTCTATCTATATTCTTCTAATTATTCCCTCTTAATTAAATAATCAAACTTCTATAGTTTTTATTTAATTATCATTATCCCTCTTTTATTAAATAAACAATATCAAATAGTTGTTTTATTTAATAATTGTTATTTCTTCCTAAATTTGAATAAATCCAAAATATTCAAATTGAAAGCATATTCTATAGCTAATCAATATTTCACCTACAAAATTAGATATGTTTTGTATAATTTAATTTATCTCAACATTCACAAGAAAATTTGGAGACAAATTGGAGACAAATTTGCAGGTGAACTTCTTCATCTTCTTCCATTGATTCTTCCTATCCTCTGGCTGAATGTTTTTGTAGGGAGGAACAATCTCCATAATTAGCTCAGGCTTATGTATCCTTCATTAAATTCTTTAGATCAAATCCAGACATTTCCTTTACTACCCCTTCACAAATGTGCTACCAGGAATCTATAAATATATCCTCTGTCTATAGGAAAATGGATCCCAATTTTGTGCAAACTTACTCTACAAAAATACCAATTGAGAAATCAAGCAATAGAAATAAGCAATTATCATGTAGCAATAGAAATAGCAAGCATTTTAGAATAGAATCAATATCATGGCTTTTCATTTAGTTGCATCATAGTTTACTGTAGCTTCTTTCATCAAGTTTCATGTCAATTTAGATTACAGTAGTTTCATCATTGTCATTTAGAAATCATCATATAGGATTAAATTATTGCATTTAGCTGCATCTCATTCTCTAGATTGGAATTTTAATAGTCATAATGCTTACCAAATCTAAGGGCCCTGTGACTTAATAAATCTTTGGAGATAGAGAGCAATATGATGCTTTCAGTAGATTCTTGCTTTAAATTAGTTTAATTTTTGTTTGAATCTTTGATATAATGTGTTATTGATTGTGTTAGTTGATCATTTAATCACATTTTACTAACACATAAATTGGCACCCACCATGGGGCACAAAAACCCCATTTTTAACATTGTTTTTTGAAAAGTATGCTTGCAGGCTTCTGATGTGTTTTCTTTTAGCGCGATCGAGAGATTTGAAGGCGCATACAACAAATACTTTAGCACATCCAAGCACTATTCCGTTGCATCCACTGAATACTTTAGTTCATTTGACGACTATTCTAGCCCATCAAAGTTTTTTTGTTTCATCAATTAGGGGTTTTAATTTAGTGCATCGACCTATTCTTTAAGCGCATCAATCAATTTCTTTAGCACATAGATCCATTATTTTAGTGCATTGACATGATGTTTTGGAACATCTAACCATTGTTGTGGTGCATCTAATTACTTTTGATTTTTTTTTTAAATCTGAAGTTTAATCATTGTTTTCTGTGTTCTAGGTGCGAAATATGCTTGTCAAAGACAATTGCTGGAAAACATATGTCAGTCAAAGAAAAAATTCTCATAAATTACTAATGATGCTTTCAAGGATTTATTTCAATTATTATTTTTCTTTTGTTTAAAATAGTGCATCTAGATTAAGTAAAGGATTAATTGAACACCTTGTCCACTATGGTTGAAGCATTAGGCCTATTCTCTCCCCTTACTAGGTGATCAGAATGCTAGAATCACTTTTTATGCTTTTTAAAAATCCTTTAGAAGGCCTACCGTAGTGGGAAAAAGTACTCACCCTATGGGAACAACCTAAGTGAGAACAACCAAAGCGAGGTTTTCCAACCCACTATAATCAAAAGTGAATTTGGGGAAACCCACAATTCAATGGAAGTGTGCAAGATAACCATCCCCAAAATATTTTTTCTAAAGATTGGGAGGTCTCTTGAGGGAGTTTATCATTTTCCACTCTAAACAGATACCCTATCTAAAAAACTTTTGTGTAGAATCCAACTATGTCAGTTTTCAAACACTTATTTATATCACGGTGCAAGGGGAGGGAAGAATTTTCCCCCAAGACACTCACCATATAACTAGCAGAGACCCTAGCCAAAACTGGGGGATTCAACTTTGGTTAAGACTCAGGAAAGGAAAAAACATAGGCACCTTCTAAAGTTGTGTGAGATGACATAGTTGCAAGTTGTGGGATGTGATATTCTTAGTGACCTACTTGAGATAGAAAAGTGCTTGAACTATTTGTATTTGTCTCAAAACCTGTGGAAATTGAAAGAATCAGACTAGATTCTAGAACACTCACTACATGTTTAATACATAGATTTCTAAAATAATTGTTTACAATCTAGCTTATGTGTGTGAAGTTATCTTTCAAGGTTATCATCCAATTAGATCAACAAATTCAGAGATTTACTAGCAAAATACCCTATCAAAATGTTCATGGTTCAGAAAATTACACCCTGAAATAAATCCTTTTATTAAGGAAAACCATAACAAACAGATAAAACTGTGAACGTATTGACAACTTCCAGTTTAGCACATACACGGTCTATTTTAGTGCATCCACCTAGTCTTGTAATACAACTATTGTCCAAATAGCACATACACAGTTTTTTTTAGAGCATCTATTGTCTAAATAGTGCATACAACCACTGTTTTAGTGCATCTTCCTTATCTTATAGTGCATCTGCACAGTTTGTTACCATAATTTACCAGTATCATGGCGCATCCATGGTCTATTTTAGCACATATGCCATGTTTGAAAAATATTTCACCATATCTTTTAGCGCATACACAATTTGTTTTAGCACATTTTCCCTCTGTTATAACACATCTACAGAACAAGAAAATGGAGAGCTATTTGAAACCCCTATCAAAAAGTTAACATCAGAACTCGGGTTTTTTGACAGAACAAAAACATTTTCAAAATCCAAATAGTATCTTAAACTTGGGAAAATAGGACCTTACAAGCCAAAATTTATCAAATTAAACCAAGATATTGCAACCTTAAAGTGTCTAAATCAAACAAAAAATTTGGATTATTACGTTAAGTTTCTTTATCAGGATTTTGTCATCCTACAATCATGAAACGAAACAAAATGATCAGATTTTTAACTTAGTCTCATCAATGGAATTTGTAATTTTCTTTAACTTAAGTTAATATCCTTGGCACTAATCCAAACAAAAATATAAAAGTTTAGTAAGAATAACAAACAATAGTATGCCAATTTTGACGAGGTTACAAAGACAGAAACTTAGAGAAAAATAAATTGAAACACCAAATACCATGGCTAAAGAAAATCCCTTTCACAGATTCCACCAAAATAATGCAAATGAAATAACCGAAGAGGACATCCAAACAACACAAGAAGATCCCAATTTCCATAAATTTATGGAAAAAGTCTTAGAACAAGATATGGAAAAATACCTTCTGATGCTAGCTGAACTAGGTGCAAAACTTCCAAAAGATTTTGATATCAATTGATTAAAAGAATCACCTATAGCAGCTGAAATTGAACTACAAAACACAGATCAAGTGGTTTCCCTAACACATCAAATGAAAAACTTGCAATAACAACTTCAAGATATGCAAAAAGGAACCATGAAAAGATACTCATTATAGGACATTTGTCCTTATCCTTTTGATCCAAGTGTGGACATGATACCATTTCCTAGACATTGCAAATTCCCAAAAATATGACAAGTACAATGGTAAAACATATCCAATTGATCATGTGAGGGAATTCAGAACCATGAGTTTAGAATTTGCACAAGAGGAAACTCATCTAATGAGGTTATTTCCAAGGAGCTTAGGAGGTCACTGTATGGAATGGTTCTCTAAACTACTAGGAATTCAATCCTTTGAAGAACTAGTCAATAGGTTTATCTCACAATTCTCCTCTAATATTCAACATGAGATAACAATAAAGGACCTTTACAATATGAAACAAAGGAAAGGTGAAACATTACTCTCATTTCTACAACGATGGTGAAGGATGTTTGTTAGGTATCCTCATTCCATACCTGAAGAAGAAAAGATGGAATTATTCATTGACAACCTAGCTAATGACATGAGCTACAGGCTTGATCTACAATGTCCACCAACATTTGAAAAGGTAATTGAAAATGGGCTCAAGATCGAAGAAGCCTTGGTCAAAAGAGGGGTAATAAAACATTACAATGAAGGATCAAACAATACAAACTCCTCCAATCACTACAACAACAATGATAAAACCAAGTTTTGGAAAAAGAATAGAAATATTGGTAACAATGATGCTATAAATAACACACAAAATGTGAAACCAATATTTAATTTGATGGAAACTACTGCAAAGACCAATCAAAATAATGACCAAAAAATCAATCAATGTGTCAATCAAAATAACAATCCAAACAATGGAGAATCTAAACCACAATCATATCAAAGACCATCAAATCAGCGAAGATTCACACCATTGGGACAAACACTAGAATCAACAATGAGAGAACTTATTGCAAATGAACTTATCACCTTACCTGAAGCAAGAAATTGGGAACCAAAAGTAAAACCATCTTCGTGGAATGATGCTGACTATTGTAACTTTCATAAAAAAAAGGGACATAAAACAAATGATTGTATGCAGTTGAAACATCTAGTACAAGATTTGATTGATAGAAAGAAAGTATTCATAGAAGGACATCAAACAAACAATGATCATAGCGCATTTAAAAATCCTTTACCAAATTATGAAAAGGGAGAATCTTCTTCTGCAAATAGTAAAGGTAAAAGTGTGAACTACATTTATGAAAACACTATTCATTGTATTTATGAGGTTGAGAAGAATGGCGTCGAAGATAATCAAACTGATAATGTTGGAATCAATGACATCATATCACTAAACATGATCTTGAACATAGACACATCCAACAAGCAGATCAATGTCATAAAAATCAGGGAAAAGCAAGACTACCAACCAGTCAATGTGACAATAATGGGGCAATCCAAGGTAATGTTGAAAGGATTTTCACTAAAACAACTGCTCCCCCTTCAAATCAATACAACATAGTTGATCAACTACAAAAAATACCAACACGGATATCAATATTGGAACTCCTTAAAATCGCACCATTCCATAAGAAAGTTTTGGAACAAGCTCTTGTAGCCAGTGCCACAGTACCCAACAACTTAGATGTTTGTCAATTCCAAGCTATGGTGGAACATTTGACCATGCCTCATTGTCTATCATTTTCTAAACAAGATGATGTATCATTTAATCATCCACACAATGCATCCCTTCATATAGAAGTTTTAATCCATAAACACCATGTTAAACATGTCCTAATAGATGGTGGATCTGCTTTAAACATTTGCACTTTAAAACTGATCTATGCACTAGGTTACTCTGATAATGCTATTGATGCTAGAAGGAAAATCAGAATAAAATCCTATGATGAAGAAGAGAGATCCCCCAAAGGATTGATCATGTTGCCTATTCAAGTAGGACCAATTATGAAGAATATAGATTGCCAAGTGCTAGAAAAAGAGATGACATATAATATACTCTTCGGACGTCCATGGATTCACAAAATGCAAGCAGTACCCTCAACTTATCATCAACATTTAATTTTTCTAGTTTATGGACAAGAAGTTAATATTTCAATAGATTACCACAATCCCCAATATTGTAACATGCTTAAAACAACACAAGACACTTTTGTGCCCCATAATAGGGAGGCGAGCATTTCTTGTTCATCCAACAGTGAAAAGCAACTAAACGTTGTATCCAAGTGGGTTGAGAAAAAGGACCAGTCAAAAGATACAAGTGTCACTGACAACACTCCATCAAACAAACAAGGTCAACTAAATTCTCTATCACAACAATTTCAAGAAAAGATCCAGTTAACAGATAAAGGCATGCAAGAATATTCCATTGGGAAATCTTTGTCTTTCATAGCTATTACCATCTCCAAAATCATATGGGCAACCATCAACATCAACATGACCATCATCACAACCTACCATAATTTTTAATGATGGATTTGTAAAGGAAGGTACTTTAGAGGAAAAATCTGAAGATAAGGCCATCCTCAATTGGCTCTACAAAGATGAGGATGTTGGTGTAGGTTTTTTATTTTCCTTATGTTAGGGAATATTTATTTTTCCTACACATTATTAAGCATACCTTAGGTTATAGGAGATGTGGTTTATGTGAGGACACATGGCGTAATCCATCGGTTACATGTGTTGCTCCCACTCACACTTAGGCGGTTGAGTTTCACACCCTCTTTTGGCATTATATGCCACCTCACAAAACCACTCATTTGTCTCTTTCTAAGTAGGTTATGCCACCTATTTGGCATTTTCCAAGTAGGCATAACTCCCACCTAATTTGGTTATTTGGGAGTTATTACCCCTCTTGGAATTATTTTCCCATATTGTGTTATATAATCAGCACTCGCCTCTCCCTCCTATCTAGTCAAGATGAGTTCATATTAACCCAATCAATTTAAAGGAGAGTTGAGGCATATTGTATCATTTAGTGTGTGATAATAACATCATTTTGTTATTGCACTATATTCCTGCATTTTATCTCTTGCTGCTCTCATGTGGAAGGTTTATCTTGGTTTTGCAGGTGATTCTGGGTGCTCGAGTTCATCAACAACTCTTACAGAGGAAGCATCTACATCGACAACTATCAACATAAAGACAAATCAATATGGAAAGGAAAAAACAATATTAGAGAAAATGGGGTATGAACAAGGACCTATTGGAAAAAGAAAAGAGGGAATCATAGAACCCATACAACCTCTCACACTTTAGCCAAAATACAAAATAAGACTAGATTATACAAGGGAAACAAAAGAAGAAATCACTCATCAAGTTGTTGAAAGGATCCTTCAAATTAAAGAAAGTTCTAAAACAAATTCTAATAAGTATGAGTGGGATTATTTATCAGAAATATCATACAAGGACATACAAATTGATGTTATAAAAGAGTATGCACCCACATGTGAGGAGGGAGACAGTTTAGGGACTAGACCCCTTATATTTGGATCACAAAATATCGATGACTCAAGTGAGGATGAACACATATGGAGTGAGATAGATGACTTGGAGGAGAGTAATATCATAGACCTTGACATCACTACTAAAATTTTTGACAAATTTGCTATAGGAACCCTCACTGTCATTGACCCTAGTCAATCTTATGACTTTTTACCTTTAATACATCATGAACTTATCAACTGGGAACCAACTGAACCTATTGATGTACCTATCTTTGCAAATGATGATGCTATCATTAATTTCCTTTATAGTGACACACCTGACACAAGTTCTACTCATAAATATCATAACAATACTTCAAATCAGGAGGGTGTCAAATTTTCTAATTGCAAAATTGAAAATAGGAATAATGGATCTAATGGTGAAAGCCATTCAATGGCAGCATTAGATCTCGAAAAAGTAAAAATAAAGAATGCATCTGACGGTGAAAACCTCTCTCAGGCACCAGAAGATGGGAGATTTGACACCCTTCCAGAACACTATCATGAAAGATCATCAGTATTGGTGGAGCCTACACAGTCTATCAATCTTGGCACAACAGAGAAGGTGAAAATTCTACATCTGGCGGCATCTATGACAAAACAAAAAAAACTGGAATTCATCAAGTTCTTTGAAGATAGACACATCAAATTTGCTTGGTCTTACTCTAATATGCTAGGGTTAGATCTAGATCTTTTGATGCATCATTTATCTCTACCATCTAGGAAAAAACCTGTGAAGCAAAAACTAAGAAAAATGCATCTGCATATCGCCTTGTTGGTAAAGGCAGAGTTGAAAAAGTTGTTAGATGTAGGATTCCTCAGATCTATTGATTACACTGAGTGGATTTCTAATATTGTACCTATTTATAAACCAAATAACAATATCAAAATATGTACTGATTTCAGAGATCTGAACAAGGCATTCCCAAAGGATGATATTCCTTTACCAAACATTGACATTATTATAGACTTAACAGTTGAACACACCATGTTATCATTAATGGACGACTTTTTAGGCTACAACCGAATCAAGATAGCACTAGAAGATTGGGAGAAGACCTCATTCACATGTCCATGGGGCACATTTTGCTAGAATGCCATGCCCTTTGGGTTGAAAAATGCAGGGGCCACATATTAGCAGGAAATGACCACCATCTTCCATGACATGATGCATACCTTTATGGAGGATTATGTGGATGATATACTAGAAAATTCATCTACTAGAGAAGGGAATCTAGAGATCCTAGATAGAATCTTTACCACGATGGAGAAGTTCAATGTCAGATTAAATCCTAAGAAATGTGTGTTTGGGGTTACATCAGCAAAGCTCCTAGGATACATAGTGTTAGAAAATGGTATCGAAGTGGATCTTGCTAAGGTCAAGGCTATAATGGAAATGCCACCACCAAAGAATATCAGTCAACTATGGTCTCTACAGGGAAGGCTACAATCAATCAAGACATTTATCTCCCAATTAGTAGAAAAAATTCATCCATTCAATCACTTGCTACATAAGAATGTCTCGTTCAAATGGGATCAAGGGTGTGAAACAAATTTCAATCAAATAAAGCAATACCTGATGTCACCACCCATACTCATGACATCTACAAAAGATGTATTACTATACATTGCAACAACTGAGATTTTTCTAGGTGCTTTATTAGCACAGGAAAATCCCATAGGAAAGGAACAAGCTATTTATTATATCAGGAGGACTCTGAATGGTTATGAAATAAATTACACCTTCATCAAGAAAGCTTGTTTGGCGGTGGTATTTGCTACCCAACAATTGCAACATTACATTTTGACCCACATGGTTAAACTCATAGCAAATATTGATCCATTAAAGTACTTACTCAGCAAGGCTACCCTACTAGGAAGACAAGCCAAGTGGATCATGATCTTAAGTGAATTTGACATCTAGTATGTAGATCAAAGAGCCATCAAGGGTCAGGTGATAGCTAATTAGTTAGCCAAAGCTCCACTACCAAATAATCATCCAATGAGCACTGAGTTTCCTAATGCAGACATTCTTACTATGACCACACAACAATGGTTGCTTTATTTTGATGGGTCATTCACGCAACATGGATCAGGTGTGAGAATTTTGTTTGTTACACCTCAAGGATATACCATCCCAAAGTCCTATAGACTCATGTTTCCATGCACAAATAATGTGGCAAAATATGAGGCATTAATCATTGGCATCAAAGTGGCAGTTGAATGAAAAATCATAGAGCTACTAGTATATGGAGATTCACAACTAGTCATTTATCAAGTAAATGATGAATATCAAACAAATATGAGAAGTTGATGTCGTATAAGAACATGGTGGATGATCTCAAAAATTATTTTCTAGAGATCAAATTTGAATAGATTCTAAGGGCATAAAATAAGGTTGCTAATGGAATGGCGACAATTGCTTCTCTATTGCAGATTCCAGAAAAGTGAGGTCGTTATGAGTTTATGGTAGAACAAGTTTCTAATCCTACATATGATAATCTTGAATCTCAAACCATATGCCATATAGTTGATGTTGAATCCTCAATCTATGGAAAGACCTATTCTTACTTGAAAGACAATAACCTCCCTCCTGATCTTTCTCGAAACTAGAAACGCAAATTCATTCGCCAAACTGCATGACATACCTTAATTTCTGACCTACTTTACTGTCGAGATCTAGATGGTACTCTTCTCTGGTGTCTAGAACATGACAAATCTGAGACAGCCTTACATGAGGTTCATGAAGGTATTTTTGGAACTCATTCAAGAAGACTAACCCTAGGAGCAAAGAAACTCCTTTGTTTGGGGTATTACTAGCCGAATATGGAGAAGGAGACTTTTTAGTTTGTTAAGAAGTATGAAAAATGTCAGATCCATGGTAATTTAATCCATGCGCCAACACAAGAATTGCAACCATTTACTTCAACATGGCCCTTTTGTCAGTGGGGATTGGACCTGGTAGAAAAAGATTAATCTGTCTTCATCCAATGGACACAAATTCATAATCACAGTAACATAATACTTTACAAAGTGGATAGAAGTGGTTCCTTTAACAACAATCATTGGAAAGAAAATTTCTTCTTTCATTCTGAATTACCTCATCTTTCAGTATGGCATACCTCAATCTATTGCTACGGACAATGGTTGACCTTTTAAGAATCAAGATGTCCAAGAACTGTGTGAAAGGTTTCATATCCAACATCATTTTTCAACACTGTACTATCCACAAGGAAATGGCCAAGTAGAGGCTTCCAACAAAACAATTCTAAAAATCCTAAAAAAGACTATCAACAATGTTGGACATGATTGGCACGTTGAATTAAATCCTGCTCTCTGGGCCTATTGAACTAGCATCAGAACACCTATAGGAGCTACACCATATTCCTTGGTAGATGGATCAGAGACCATCCTACCTATTGAGGTGGAAATACCGTCACTTTGTGTATCACTGAAGGGTATTATTACAGATGAGGATTATAGAGTCTCTAGACTTTAGGAATTGGAATTGTTGGATGAACACTGTCAACAAGTTGTGAACCATCTAAAGGCATATCAATAGAGAATGTACAAAAGCTAAAATCACAGGGTAAACCCTAGAGTCTTTCAGGTTGGTGACTTGGTCCTACAGGAAAACCCTAGAAATCAATAGGACAGAGAAAATAAAGGAAAATTTGAACCTAACTGGCTAGGTCCTTTTGTTGTCATAGTATTCTATGGATCTAAAGCCTATAAACTATCTATACTTGAAGGGGATTTGTTCAATGAACCTATCAACAATATCCATCTCAGAAAGTTCTACACCTGAATCACCTAGTGCATAGTTCAAGTCCTAGAAAAATGGTTGCCTTGATGAAAACCTAGAAAAGAGGCATCTTGGTGACAAAAAAATACAAAAAAATCAAGAAAGAGAAAAATACACAAAAATCAAAAAAGGGAAAAATACAAACAAAAAAACAAAAAGAGAAAAATACAAAAAAATCATAAAGTCTAAAAAAGTGCAATAAAAACATGTAGTGAAAAACTAGAAACAGGCGCTACTTGTGATTTAAACTAAATTTTCCATCTGTTTGGGACATGTAATGGTCGTTCACTTTCATAATCATTTCAGTCCATTATCATATCCTAGCAACGTGGTTGTGTCTCACCCTAGCTTGGGGGAAAAATCTTGAACTCACTGGGGGAAATAAACTTAAGCTTAAACAAATAGACAAATAGCAGTATGAAAACATAGAAAACACAATGATCATTGGGAAACTCAACATTGAACATACATCAAACATCAGAACATTTCAGGAAATCAACCATCCACATCAACATAGCTGAAATCATATTAAATCAAGACAACTTTAGGTGGATGATATTCTTTTGAATCATGATTTTATCCCTTTAAGCCTGAGTGTTCAAATGTTGTACTTTGATTTTTGTTAATCATTTCTTTGGAGCAACTTGATGATGTATTGAACTAGAGGAGCTAGGAAGGAGAATAGTATTTACTTTTTCTGTTGTCTGTGAATTGATCATTATTTTTGTGTGAATTGTCACGAGACGTGCTCTACAAAGTATCACTGATGACATTCAAAATTCGCATATTACAATGATTGATTCTTATCTGTTTATGCAAGAAATGCTCAGGTCATCTTGGTTTAATTATACCTAGATGCTTGTGTTCACTTGCAATATCAATTTTTTTGAAATTAGTACTTAGGTCATCATTGGTCTACATTATACCATTGAAGCTTGTACTTACTTTCAACATTTTAAAAGCTCAATGATGATAAAAAGCACGATAAATATATTTTTAAGATGAAAATACTTACATATAGACTTGCATGGTAAAATTAGATTGCATTCATGATAGTTTTGCATCTATAGAGTATTTGTTACAAAAGTTGGTGAAGGATTCATAAATAATGTTATCTAAGTTTCTCATGAGTGAATTGAGTATACTTGACATTAACAAAAACATCATCATTATCATATAATTTCATAATCATTTCCATTACATACATTAGAAAATATTATTATACCATTTCATCATTCATACATTCCATCATATATTTTGCATCATATCATATTTTTCAAATCATCACATCATCTAAATTGCTTAAGAAAAATATCAAAAACAAATCTCTATGTAGTTGTATTTTCATTCATTCATTCATCATATCATATATCATACATTCGAAGTACCATTATATTCATCATTCATTCATCCATTTATTATATCATTTATATACATTTAAAATACCCAAAAATAGAAGTACATCATATCTCATTTACATCATTGTCATATATCATTGAAGCATCATATTCAAAAATCATACATATTGATATATATTCATATCATTTGGATATATATTATCATACAACTATTATCCATGTAAATACTACACACATCCTACATCCATACATCATGCATCTATACATCATCATTATTCACATAATCACAATTTTAACATCATAGATAGAACATCATAAATCATAGCATATCATCATGATCATTAAATGCATCCGTCATGGAACCATATAGAACACATATAAATTGATCAATCTACTGCATATCATATAAATCTCAAAAATCATAATGTCAAGTATACAATGATGTCTGAAATGGAAGGAGATACAACATCAAAAATGGTTGTAAATAAAAAAAACTAGAGTATACATCATATCTCAAAATACATTAGGAGGTACAATCATAAAGCTATATGTTGCTAGCTCTGGATGGTACAAGTATCTCTAGACCAGTCCCTCCATCACTAGACATACCAGGGTCTCTCAGATCTCTATGTGGAGGCTGTGTCACACCCATTCTAACAATCATAGAATGAGTATTGCCTAATCAAGATTGGGCATAACTAACTCTCTACTCAGATAGAACTATATCATGGTATTGGCCTCTGTAATACTCTGCCTCTCTACCCACACGAAGAACCTCTCTCATGTAATCAGCCATGAAGGTACCATCAACCAATCTTTGTACTCTCTTAGCTATCAACTGAGCCTGCTCTCCAGCCCATCAGGTTGGATCTCTCTCGGTTGTCAACGAGGCAATCTATATCTGGGAAGTTACCAACTGTCCTTGTACTTGAGCAAGAGTTTGTGCATGAAATTGGGCCTGTGCCTACATATGGGTCTGTGTCTACACTAATAAACCTTGAGCCTATATCAACTGCCCCAGTAATGTATGTACATGCACTTGTAAACTCACAATCTGAGTTTGTTGATGTTGTGAAGGTATCCTAATATGCACACGCTGCTCGGTAGGAGCTATTAGTGATCACCTCTTACGAGGCACCATATAGTCTTGGACATCCATGGCTAGACCTGATCCACCTAATCCACCACCTCCTCCATCATCCCCAGCATCTCCATCTCCCTCATCATCACTACTATCCTCCTCCTCGCCACCCTCCTCTCTCCTCCATCGGTGACCCTGGGCAACAAAAACATCCTCCTCACTAGGTAGTGGCACTGACTCATCAAGAACAAAAATATGTGGAAAAGGATGTAGAGCCAAGTACTCTACATAATCCACCATGACAGGTGGCTCAATAATCTTGAGATGAATCTCCCAAACCAAAGGTTGTAGGCCCTGGTACTCTTGAATGACAACATCATATGAAAGGTAGGGTCCCCACTCAGTAGAATCTATCCAGGAATAATGGGAAACACCTTGGGGCATGCCCTATATGATACCATACTATCTGAGCACTCTCCTAAACAAAATTCTCTCCAACACCCAATGAGTCCTACCAATCAACAAAATAGATTGGCATAGGTATGGTAGTTGTATATCATTGTCATCCTAGTGCTCACAATCTAGATATGGCCGATATGTAATAGCCTCTGCATCATCCAAGACTCTCCTCTAATGCTCCAATTTACCCAGTCTAGGTTGAGTAAGTCAACCTACATATATATGCAAATATGGCCTCATGGTAGATCATTGTCTCACCATCACTAGACGTGTAATAGCTATATGCTCCCATGCCCACACCTGGAGTAATATAACCCTTGCAGACAAGACGTGACCTCAAAAGTAGACAACCTGATGTAAATCATGGTAAAGATGAGAAATCATACACATGCCCCATGCATATCTCCTATTTTGAACAATCATACTCTCCAAAACACGACCCCAACCAATAGAAAGTCCCTTTGACCTACAATCAAGAGAAAGCAACCCTCCAATAAAACTAGCAAGTACTAAAGGAAGAGTGGCATAGGCATCCACCATCTCATGCCATGGAATCTCATATCCACAAATAGTATCATCCTGGAACACTTTGCATAGAGCATCGGTCCTGCCCTGCTCTAAAGAATCATAAACTACTATATCATCAACAAAGGGTATCCTCAAAATTTTCCAAACATCCTTAGGGGTGACTGTCAACTCACCAATAGGAAGGTGGAAGGTATTATGCTTGCTATGACACCTCTCTGCTAGGGCTATCAGGAGACCTCAATTAATCCTAATCTAGGGCATAGATAGAAGAGAGGATAAACCACAATGTGTGATGACTGTTATGTCAGGCTGTGTTAGCTATGGTATCAAATCGAATGTCCTAGGAAACCTCTATTGAATCTGTAGGTTCGCAAGTGACTCCTATTATCATGAAATATTAAAAGTCAGTAATGTTTTTCAATTTATCAAACATCAATCAACCTATCAAATCTAATCAGCTCTAGTGAGATTTTGATCAAATCTCTGACTAACTGTCAATTGAACCTCACCTATCATGAGGATATTCATCAAACTATCATTGTACCTCACCTATCATGAGGTCAATCATCAATCTAAAATTGTACCTCACCTATCATGAGGTCAATTAATCAAATCAACCTTGCCTATCATGAGGTTAATCAATAAAACTATAATTATTCCTCACCTATCATGAGGTTAATTATCGTCAATCAATCATCAAACCTCACATATCATGAGGTTGAACATCATCTACTCTATTGAGATCATCAATCATATCAAATTAACGACTGACACAATCAAAATTGACAAATTATATCATTCTGACTTTAATGTGCTAAAATAGTGTTTTTATGCGCCACAATATTCATGTGCCATTAAAACACCTCAATGCACTAAAATAGGCAATCAAAGCACTACTTCATCATATGCACCACTTTAGACAGTCAATGCGCAATATCATTGGATATGTGCTACTTTACCCTACGTATGCGCTACACTTTTTGACCTATGTGCTAAAACTCAGATGTGATATTTCATTCTATCTATGCGCTAAAATGGCTAACCTATGTGCTATTCTATTAAATGCACTAAAACAAAACTTACATGCGCTATTGCGGCCTACAAATGTGCTAAAAGAATTCAAAAAGTTTAAATCCAAAATAAACGTGCGAAAAATGAAAAAACACGAATAATGAGGAGGTTCATGGGTACATATCGAAGGTCCATAGGCAGCTGGGCAATTGTGTCGACGCATGCACTCAAAATGGTGAGTGTGGTAGGGGATTGACATTTTTCTCAACAAAGCTCCAAATCACTCTCTCAAATTTTAAAACTCAAAATTGCACAAATGAATTCCAAATCACCCTTTTTAGTTTTTTAATAGAGTGATCAAAGGTGATTTTTATGGGATTTATTTAAATATTTTCAAAGGGGCTTAATTCAAATATCATCACAGGGGCATTTACACAATTATTTGTCAGGAGATAAATTGATTTTGCATCATTGAGATTGAAAATCTTTATCAAATCATCAAATCATCAGAAAATCACAAAAAAATTGATTTTTTTAAAAAAAATCCAAAAAAATAAAAAAAATCATCAATTTATCCCTTAAGGGGGCATATATCCATCATCACAGCAAAATCAACATCTAGGGCATATTTGAAAATTGTTTTCGTCAATACTAGCAGCAGTAGCAAAATTTTCTTTGAAGCAATGCATAAACACATCACTTCAAAGAGGGGCAAAATGTATACATCTAAAAATGGTCTAGATAATCTAATTAATTAAATATGATTTATTTGATTAACTAACCTTAAATTTATCTACTATTGAATAAATAGAATTATTTATTTATATAGTTCATTTCTTTAATTCTTTAATTCTATTTATACTCTTCTAATTATCCCCTCTTAATTAAATAATCAAACTTCTATAGTTTTTATTTAATTATCATTATCCCTCTTTTATTAAATAAACAATATCAAATAGTTGTTTTATTTAATAATTGTTATTTATTTCTAAATATGAAAAAATCCAAAAGATTCAAATTAAAAGCATATTCTACAGCTAATCAATATTTCACCTACCAAATTAGATATGTTATGTCTAATTTAATTCATCTCAACCTTCATGGGAAAATTCAGAGACAAATTGGAGACAAATTTGTAGGTGAACTTCTTCATCTTCTTCCATTGATTTTTCTTATCCTCTGACTAAATGTTTTTGTGGGAAGGAACAATCTCCATAATTAGCTCAGGCTTATGCATCCTTCACCATTCAATTCTTCAGATCAAATCCAGACCTTTGCTTTGTCGTCCCTTCACAAATGTGTTGTTGGGAATCTGTAAATACAACCTCGTCTACAAGAAAATGAATCCCAACTTTGTACAAACTTACTTTGCAGAAATACCAATTGAGCAATCAAGCAATAGAAATAAGCAATTATCATTTAGCAATAGAAATAGAAAGCATTTTAGAATAGAATCAATATCATGGGTTTTCATTTAGCTACATCATAGTTTATTGTAACTTCTTTCATCAAGTTTCATGTCAATTTAGATTACAATAGTTTCATCATTATCATTTAGACATCATCATATAGGATTAGATTATTGTATTTAATAGCATCGCATTCTCTAGATTGGCATTTTAACAGTCATAATGCTTACCAAATCTAAGAGCCCCATGACTTAATAAATCTTTGGAGATAGAGAGCAATATGACGCTTTCAATAGATTCTTGCTTTAAATTAGTTTAATTGTTGTTTGAATCTTTGATATAATGTCTTATTGATTGTGTTAGTTGATCATTTACTCACATTTTACTCACATAGAAACATTACCAAGACTACAAGAGTGAGAGTTATCTAGATTACCTGATATTAGTTATTTACATAAATATTTAAAGGGTTTAAACTATCCAATAGTGATAAAGGTCCAACTATAACATGACCATTTGAACTATGTAACACGAAAAATTAATGAGAACTCCACGGTGAATAACTAATGGGGTGAATAAATGCTACTTTAAGCATCTTTTTTATTTCCTTTAAATGAATAGGAGGGTTGTCTTAAGATGCATCTTATTCATTTTTTATTTTTATTGATCTTGCATCATGTGTGAGGACTATGTAGTGTAACATTGCATTAGGGTTTACTCCTTGCATATCTTCATAAATTCATGCAAAGACATTAGGGAAATCATGAAGGGTTATTAAATGGATAATCTATTACCACTTTCATATCTTTAGAATTTTCAACATCCATAAGAACGTCAACTATTTCCACATTGCTAAAGTACCACTATCTTCAATAAAAAGGGTTAGTAGCTAAGTCTAATTCCAAGTCAATTGATAAGGTCACATCTCATATTTGCATGATAATTTTATCAAAGTTTGTATAAGGGTTGAATGAGAAGGTAGGTTTATGTTGATATTGGGGTGCCAAGGAATGCACACCTAAGAAATCCTCAAAGTCAAGTTGTCATTGTAGAATAAATCAATATGAACTAGTAACTATTCATATTGCTTCAATTGCATAGTGATGTAACAACTTTTGTTTTGTCTTTACACTTACTTTGACTTTTAAAATATAATTCCATTTTATCTACTTTTGTATGAACCTATATATTAGGTTTTTATATTTGAATATAAAATACACTAATATTATATTATTATACATTTTTATATTTGAATATATTATATTGGTAAATGTGGACCACGGGCGAACAAATTTTTTCCTTTGATTTTGATTTTCCATGCATTTGTTGTGACAGGTACACCCTCCATATATAAAAAAAAATATTACAAAATAATATGGAGACCTTTAATTTACACCTAATCTATATGCCCGATTTCTTAGGTAGAAATTGTGAAGTCATACCATATATACTGTAAGCTGTCTGTAGACCCAAAAACAGATTGCCTGGTATTCGTAGACTATAAAATAATAATAATTATTATTATTATTACCATACATTTCTCGCCACCAATCGCGCATTGCCAACGTAAGGTGGAGGACGTTACAAGATGTGACGCGTTTCTTCACGCCGTTCGCTCATTTCATGCCTAAGTTGACAACAAGATGTGACACGTATAAAAGGCCAAAACAAAAGTACACTGACTCGCATGCTGACTGTCCACATCAGATCGCGCATTGCCAACTTACGATGGATGACGTATTAATACCGAACACGTCGACAAAATATAAAGAAGAGGAAAAAAAGTCCAATAGTAATGGAATGAATGTTCCCCCTTAATTTAGATTATGCGTTTTCCTGCCTTCACGTGGTTGCTGATTTTCAACCATATAAAAGCAGTTTCCAGACAATCTTGACATCCCCACTTTTCAACCATATAAACAGTTTTTCTACCATGAATTTCATGTTGTGCAATGGCGATGCTTCTTTGTGCGGTAGGTTTGAGGTGACATGAAGGCTGGATTTTATTTTCTATAAAAGTCCTCTTTAGATCTTCTCGTTTCTTATTACAGGGTGAATCGGTAATTTCCAAACACGGGTTTGAATAAGTAAAGCTACACCTATAAATCCTCTATATTTTAGTTGAAAATATGCCAAGGTGAACTGCCCATCCTGTTAGTTATTATCATGGAATGCAAGGGAGCGAGCACAAGTTACCAAGTTGTGCAGAGCATGAGAAAAAGTGCAGGAAACGTGCAGCAGAGGACGACAAAGAAGATGAAGTTCAAGAGTTTTTCGCTCTGGTGGACAGAATCCATGCAATACACAAGCTTTATAAACAGAAGCCAATGAATCTCCCTTCTGCAGGAGAAATGCCCACATCTCAGAATAATAATGTTATCATAAATAAGTCTCCATGGAAGCCCACTTTCGAGTGGGAGGATTTTTTCTGCCATGGCCGGGAAAGATTGTAGTTTTAGTTATTCTTCAAACATCAATGCAAGAACTTCGGTGGCGTCTAAAAAAGCATGTATTGGAAGTGATCAAAGTATAGGTGTGGGGAATTTTGATCTTAATGTTGAGGCCACTGCAGAAGAGTAGATTTCTACAGAAATGTTAGAATTTTGTGCATTCTTCCTTAATATGGTGTACTGTTTACTAGTCTTAATTTTTAGTCAGTAGGTTACATATAGTGTGAGATTTGAGTCTGAAACAAGTCTTATCGTGTGAGATTTAGATCAAATATAGTGTGAGATGTATTGCTTTGTGTTTTAGATCAAATATTACATAATAGATAATACTTAATTTCTTTAAAGAAAAAATCTAGATAAATGTCTAAATTTATTTCATTCTATTATATAGCATTATTATTAATTATTTAATCTAGCCACATGCAACTAGAATTTTCTATGCACAAACACATACTCTCTAACATCTTAACATACATATAGTTTTCTATCGACTAATCCTTGAACCTCCTTTAGGTGCAAGTGCTAGTTTAAAATATTTTTATTGTTATTTACATTATATATAATAAAATATAGAATTATCTTTATTAAAAGTTGGAAGTATGTAATTACATTTTGTTAGATATGTAAATGTTTTAGCAATATATTTATTATAAGATTTGTTTTAAGAGAAAATAGTTATGAATATAAAAAAAATTGTCATGAAAATAAAAGTCAAAAGTATGAACATTAGAAAAATGACAAGATCAATTGACTTCTAGGTTGGACTTTCTTTTTTTTTGACTCTCATAAATTACCTTTGACCTCATGAATGCTAAAAGCTTTCCTCTTCATTATATTCCCACTATTCTTTTGAATATCAATAATTCCAAAATAATAAATAATAATAATCAAAGATGAATATTAGATGGTCAATGAAGGTTATAATTATGTAGATTATGTTATAGTTATAATTATTTGGCTTTTTTAATAAAATTAAGATTTTAAGGTTATAATTAATTTGAATATATTAATAGTTCTATGGAACAAATTGAAATTCAACCATGCTACTCAATAATTCTCTTACAATACTAAAAAAAAGTACTAGCCACTACATGACACTTGTTTTAATTGAAAATGTTTTTTTAAGAGATTTTTTTTTTTTAGATTTATTATAATATATTTTTTAAGAGAAAATAGTTATGAATATACAAAATTTGTCATCAAAATACAAATTATGAACAATGTAGAAAGGAAAAATGACAAGATCAATTGACTTCTAGATTGGAAATTTTTAATTTATGAACCATAGATTTTTAAGGTCTATGTACTTCTCTTGCACTCTTAGGGTTTCCACCTAAAAGGAGAGAGATAGGCCAAAAACCTAGGTGGTTCACTCAAACTAATGCAAGTATAAGGGAATTATGAATGAAATGTGTCTAAATGAGATAAACTAAATGCAAATAACTGATAAAAGCTATTGATCATTAAGTGAAAACCATTGAAATGCAACTTGTTGGAAAACACATTATGATATGCAAAAACACCTAGAAATGAATGTAAATTGTAACATAACTTGATAAAATAGGAAGTGTGCACCTGAGATCTTGTTGGAGGCTAGAAATGACATTTGAAATGCTGCTAATGCTAAAATTTTGGCCTACTAGGACTCTTTCGCCATTCTGGGTGAATTAATCCAATATCTGAGAAACTGTTTCAGAGGTCATTTTAGACAAATGGGTATCAAAAATGCAGAAAACCAAAACCAAGTCTGGAAATGGGACTCATTCACCACTAATGGTGAATTAGTCCACTTTTGAATTTCTGAAGATTCAAAAGTGGAAACATGAGCCTTCAGTCTGCACTTTCTTCTTCTCCAGGTGTCCAGTTTTGAAACTATCAAATTTAGACCTGAAAGTGACTTTTTGTTGATATTTTGCCTTATCCAATGAAGAGATGACTTGAAAAACTTTGCAACTTGATCTTTAATGATTTCGAAGCCTCCAAGATGCCCAAATATGCAAACACATAAGAGAAGGAAAAATGTTGGATGTTAGGGCATGGGCGTTTACCTTGGTCAAACCCCTTTGTAGGTAATTAAACCAAAATGATGAAAGAATGTAATGAAGCATGAAACAATGGAGTTAGTGCCTTTCCATGATGTTTGATCTTAATTTTTTGTAGCAATGGAGGAAGATTCTTCCCTTGAATGTCTTTGAAAACTTTTTTGATGACTTAGAGTGATAAAACCCGAAGTTGCTTGACTTGAAATGGAAGAAAAATGATGAATGAGTTGTGAATGAGTTAAGAGATGCACATTAGGGTTTTGAGACTTGATTTTATAGGAAATTCACCTTATTTCTCATAAATTGGATTCCTAAGGCCAATATGAAGAAAAATAAAAATTAAATTCTAAAATTTCCTGCTCAAAAGTAAAAAATGGCCCAAATGGGACTCATTTGCCACCTTGGATGAATCAGTCCCACTTGGAAGGGTCTTATTTGCCATAGATGGTGAATTAGTCCCAAAGGGGCCCTTTTTCTAGTTGGGTTGTTGGGGAATGAGGAAATCAAGTTTATATGGTGACTTTGTCAGTTATTTCATCAAATTATGCCTTAGGATGCACAATATGGGGTAATTGGGGCCTATTAATGATGATGTAAAGGTCAATTAGGGCTTATAACACATAATTCAATGTGAAAGGGTGATTAAATACACTTTACAATACTAAAATGAGGTCCACATAGCCTCGAAAGGCACAACATCTAATGTGAATGTGTAGGACACATTACAACACTAGACTAAGGTTAAGTTTAATTCACAAGCCTTCTAAATTGATGTGAAGATGAAATTAAATACATTTTATAATGTTGAATTAAGGGAGAATGGGTTTATTAAGTCTAGAAAAGCGTGAAAGTATTTTACAACACCTTTACAACACCTTTACAAGACACCGTTAAATGCATTTGAAAGGGTCCAAGACCTAGTGTGGGTGTGAAAAACACCTCACAACACCAAATCAAGGTCTCATTAAGTCCAATTTATCATCAATTATTCCTAAATCAAGCAAGAAATACTTTTTTCTATGGTACATTTAGCCCCCACTTTAGTGAGAGGATGAACTTGCTTCAAACTCACACCAAAGTAAACATTAAAGATAGGTTCAATTGTACCAATGCGGATGGTATAGGATAACAAAGATCAAGAAGGTAGAAAATCCCCCAAGATCCAAGATCCTAAGTCAAGCTGACATGAGTGCAAAAGGACACACATAAGGTGAATGATTTGCAACAAGACAAGATACATGATTAGACAATGGAAAGAACTAGAAGGAAGAGAAAAGAAAAAATGAAAAGGTGGATCAAGCTTCGACCATTTGTCCAACACGTTGTGGATCAGATCTAGGTTGTTTATCCAAAAATGAATACTCACTCTAAGTTGATGAAACTCTTGGTTGTTAGTCAGGTGAGAAGTCCTAATTATACTCACTTTGGGGCCATGGAAGTTCTGGTTGTCTGTGGGGTGAGGAATCCACAAGGTGGCTATGGGGAAAATTCATGCCTCAGAATGTGATTCCCACTCAAGCATACTAAATTTATACCTCCTAATAACTTTAATAAGGCACCACAAAAATGATCTTCAGGCTCTATGAGGTAAGCAAAACTTCATATGCTTGACACTCATAGACATTGTAAATGCAAGGTAGTGCAAGGAATGTTCAAAGGGATTTTTCTTAGTTCGTGCAAGGTCTCATCTTAGGGAACATTATGCCTAATGTTTCCAAGATAGGATGTGTCAAAGAAGTATCACGCTCTTGGATGAAATCAATCCTAATGACACCACCAAGAATAGGACACATCACAAGAAGAAATAAACTACACAATGAAATGTGAGTGGTGATGTATGCCCCCACTTTAAAGCGGTTGCAAACACCAGTACTATGAGAAATTGCTTTAAAGTAGAAGAAGGAGAACATGAGATCCTACTTGGAAAGCCTTATGCCAAGTCATATGTTTTCGAGAAGCTAAATCATGAAAAAAGGGTATTATGTAACATGCGAGCCAACTTAAGGCACGTCATCCACATCCCAAGCTTTCTCTTATATGTTCATGAAAGGTTAACAGCTAGCCAAAGGAGGAAATGAAAAGTGACATACAAGGACAAGGCTATCTAACCCCTTGCCCCCACTTAGTGCAGAACAAGGGTGAGCTTAAATGATTGATAAGATGTAGGCTAGAGTGAAAATCAGTATCAATTAGAGGGATTAGGTGCCCCCACATAAGGAAGAACACCAAATTTCTTAAGATGTTGGATTTTTCTACTCAAAGCATTACATTCATTAGTGGAATGGCCATGAACTATGTGATATGCGCAAAACGAAGTCTTTTTATAGAATTTATTTCGAGTTCTTGGAGGAAGGGTTATAAAGTGATCTTGGACAAGTCTAGACAAGATACCCTCTTCAATGGGGGAAGGTGTATCTATAGATTGCAACAAAGATACCTCTTGCTTAATACAAGATTTCATACCTACGCAAGATTGCTTAGATTGCAAGATTTTGTTTTCTCCTTTATAGGAGGGTGTAAAATCTAGTGAATTCAAATCATTAGAGTTTTGCGAGATGACGTTCACATTAAATGAAGGTGTAGTTGTTTGTTTTATTTTTGGAAAAGGAGAATGATGAAGACCACTAGTGTTGATTAGTTCATGATGCTTTATAGTTAAAGCTGGTTTAGAGGAATTGTTGGTGATATTATTGATGTTGAGTGAAGGCTTGGTTATTTCTATCAAACGACAATAACCAAGACCATGAGTCATTTGTTGTGTGAGAGGATCTATAGGGTTGCAAATACCTTGTTCATTAGCACCACATCCTTTTCCACTATATCTAGAATTTGTTTCATAAGCTCATACCATTCTCCATAAAGCTTTTTCATTACTTTTGGATCGGTTGGTGGTTGGTGATAAGTGTTGTCAAAGGTGGTTGTGTAATTTGTTTTGTTGTCTAAAGTGGTTGAGGTGGATTCTTTCGAAGGGTCGTCTATTGTTTCATATCCCCTATTTGAATCCTTGTGTATGATCTTGTACTTGCCCATGAATTCATGTTCAAAATCTAAGGAACCCCAATCATCTTCTAATAGCTTCGTGACTTGTTCAATATGTTGTTGTTTATCTATTTGTTCAACAGGTTCCACTTGTGTAGTTGATGTTGATGTGTTCAAAGGATTTTATTTGTTTTTCTCAAGTTGTAAGACACTATAAGGCTCAAGATCAATGTCAAGTGTGTGGACCGTGTTGTTGTAGATGTATTTCATTTGGCGATGAAGAGTGGAAGGCACACCTTTCACTGCATGAATCCATGTTCTACCTAAGATTGAGGCATAACATGGATTGGTGTATTCAAGGTGGCCACTCCAATGGTAAGAGGTATAATTATCACCCTGAGTGGTTTCCTTTTGACATTTCCAAATCCCTTAATAGATAAAGAATCAGGTCGAATGGTCAATTGATCAATGCCAAGCCTATCCAAAAGGCTTACACTACACATATTAAGGGAAGAACTAGTATCTACAAGATTTATCTTTATCCCTTCTCATTTTTATTGTATGATGATCATGAGAGGATCATTTTTTTTTTGCACGTCCAAAGAGGGGAGTTCACTTTGGTGGAAAGCAATGCCATTGTTTATTTTGTTAATTGTGGCTGCTATGTCATTTAGTTGTGTATTAGAAGAGATAAGAACTTGTTGTAAGGCTGTTTAGATCATGTTGTCATGGTGAGGGGAGGCTTGAATAAGGTCCCACAATGATATCTTAGCAGTAGTATTCTTAAGTTGCTCAAAAGGATCATAATCCTTTTGACCTAGCAAGAAAGAGTTAGGTAGGATAGGATTAGGCAACGATAAGGGTGTTGGGGTTGGTTGTGGTGGTTGCAGATTGTGTCAAGTATTATACATACATGAGAAATGGTATTATGACTTAGTTTCTATGAAACATTATTCTTAGGAGGGTAAAGGACAAGTTCAAGTTTATGTTGAGTTTGTTGTTTGTATGAAGGTGGATAGAGAATTAGAGGGTTGTTAGGATGTCCCACGGGATATGTATGAGGTCCATTGATTGAGAGGGATCTAATGGACACTTGTGCATTCATAACCTCAACAGTCTTGGTTTGATGTATCTCTAATAAAGGGAAATCAAGAATCACATTTTTATCTAAGGAAGACACATTATTATTGTTGTCTTTTTATAGCACCATAATATTCTCCCTAGAAGGACAGCTTTTAGGAGAACAACAAGCCACATGTTCTTGACAAGTAAGGATTGTTTCTTCTAAAATAACTTCATTGCCAATAGGGGAATGATCAATGATGGGATTATCAAGAGGGGGATGATTAGGAGAAGGTGTTAGTTGAGTGTTTATTGTCTTTAATGTATCATTCTCTTGTACCATGCTATCTACCCTAGTAGGAGAGCTTGTAATATGTTCATCCAAGTTTGAAGTTTGTAAAGTAGCTTCATCACAAGTGGGGTAGGCATCAAGAGAAGGACCACTATGGTTTTCAAATAGATTATCCCAAATGGGAGGAGCATTAGGGAAGGGAGGATCAAGGGTTTTATGATTCTTAATAGGGATGTCGTCTAACACCAACCTATCCTCTTTACATCAAGGAGGGATATTAGGAGATGGACAAGTTTTATTTTCATGGTTATGGAGACTAGGTAAGATGATATTTAGAAATGTGTCTATGATCTCATGTTCTTGTTGTTGAACATCTTCCAAAGGGGAATGAGGAGATGGACAATCAAGGCCCTCAATGCGTGTAACTTCCTTCAGCAAGATACCTTCGTCACTAACAGGAGAGGTATTGGGAGAAGAATAAGTATGATTGTTATGATTGTCTACACCTCCATTCGCACTAATGGGTAATTTAATGGTTTGGTCAAAGCGATGAATAACATGTTCCTCATTGTTGTAATCAAAATTGAACTCATAAGAGGGGATATTGTGCTTATAAAATCAATGTTTAACCAAATCAAAGGCACATATTTTGAAAAAGAACATGCTATGCAAAAGGAAATAAAGTGCAATGCTATTTTTAGATGTAAAACAAAGTGACTTACTGATTATGTTATACAAAAGGAAATAAAGTGCAATGCTATTTTTAGATGTAAGTAATGGCACCAAATAGAAGCTTAAAAACAACGTGTTCAACTCTATGAAAGGTAGTTTTAGGGGTGAAAAGGGACTAATTCGCCTAAGGTGGTGAATGAGTCCTAGTATGGATTTATTTTATAAATTTTTATTTTTTTTGAGTGATTTTGATGTTTTCTAAGTTCTATGATGCAGACCTAAGTTAAAAATGAAGAATTTCATAAAATTGTAATGATTTTAGATTCCAAAAATTCACCCTAAATGCACTTTTCATGAATGCAAAATTTGAAACAGTAGAATGCAACTTAATGAAAAATGCAATACAAGCTAATTCTAGGATGATGATGGACTCCAAATCAGACAAGAAAGTATTTGAAAAGTAGGTTCACCAAAATGAACCATATATTTTTAAGGTCTATGAACTTCTCTTGCACTCTTAGGGTTTTTCACCTAAAAGGAGAGAGATAGGCCAAAAACCTAGGTGGTTCACTCAAACTAATGCAAGTATAAGGGAATTATGAATGAAATGTATCTAAATGAGAAAAAATAAATGAAAATAACTAATAAAAGCTATTTATAATCAAGTGAAAACTATTAAAATGCAACAAGTTGATAGAAAACACATTTTGATATGCAAAAACACTTGGAAATGAATGTAAACAGTAACAAAACTTGATAAAACTTGAAGTGTGCACCTGAGATCTTGTTGGAGGCTTGAAATGACATTTTAAATGTTGTTAATGCTAAAATTTTGGCCTACTAGGAGTCATTTTCCATTTGGGAAAATTAGTCCCAAATCTAGGAAACTGTTTTAGAGCTCGTTTTAGACAAATGGGTATCCAAAAATGCGGAAAACCAAAATAAGACCTGGAAATGGCACTCATTTTCCACTAATGGTGAATGATTCCACTTCTAAATTTTTGAAGATTTGAAAGTGGAAATAGGAGCCTTCAGTCTGCACTTTCTACTTCTTCAGGTGTCTGGTTTTGAAACTATCAAATTCGGGCCTGAAAGTGACTTTTTGTTGATATTTTTACTTATCCAATGAAGAGATGACTTGAGCAACTTTTCAACTTGATCTTTAATGATTTCCAAGCCTCCAAGATGCCTAAATCTATAAACACACAAGAAGAGAAGGAAAAATTTTGGATGTTAGGGCATGGGGGTTTTCCTTGGCCAAACCCCTTTTGATGCAAGAGCATCCAGTGGTGTAAGGGAAATCCTGCATCATTTTTGGATACCCTTTTCATCATAATGTAATTCCCAACTTATGGTTTTTATTTTCTATTCTTGGGTTGAAAGATATTACAGTTTTAGTTTCTAAGAATTGCACATGAAAACCTTCCAAGTTAGATTTGAGGCACTAAATAGTCTTGAAACAGCCTTGAAACTTGCCAAAATTAGCATAGAAAATTTCAAGCACATTCTTGACTCTGAGACCTTTCCAACAGTTCATACGGTTTGAAAAACGGAGTCCCAGATCGAAAGTTATGGCTCCTAGAAGTTGGCGCGCTTTCTAGAAGATATTAATTTTTGAATGTACTTTGAAATTTGAATTTCAAGTTGTAACCTTCAATGTTAGACCGCCAAAAATTCAAATTTGAATGTTTTTTTAGCTCCAAAACTAATAAGGAGCTCTATTTATGGGCGGGTTTCTGATTTTTGTGTACCTTTTGGGGGACAAGTTCGTACACTACGAATAGGGTTATTTTGTAGTTTTTTGTAACTTGTATCTATTGTAGAACTTGAGGATTTGAGGTCCTCTGCATGTAAGAAGTTCCATTTTCTGAATAATAAAATTATTCTCTTGTTTTTTGAGTTATTTTTTGTGTCTCAGGTTGCACCCTCATCACCATTATAGGTAATTAAACCAAAATGATGAAGGAATGTAATGAAGCATGAAAAAATGGAGTTAGTACCTTGCCATGATGTTTGATCTTTAATTTTTGCAGCAATGGGGGAAGATTCTACCCTTGAATGTCTTTGGAAGCTTTCTTGATGACTTAGAGTGATGAAACCCTAACTTGCTTGACTTGAAATGGAAGACAAATGATGAATGAGTTGTGAATGAGTTAAGAGATGTGAATTAGGGTTTAGAGACTTGATTTTATAGGCAATTCACCTTATTTTCCCATAAATTGGATCCCCAAGGCCGACATGAAGAAAAATAAAACTTAAATTCCAAAATTTCTCGCTCGAAAGTAAAAAATGGCCCAAATAGGACTCATTTTCCACCTTGGGTGAATCAGTCCCACCTAGCAATGACTCATTCACCACAGATGGTGAATTAGTCCCGGAGGGGCCCATTTGCTAGCTGGGTTGTTGGAGAATGAGGAAATCGGGTTTATATGGTGACTTTGTTGGTTATTTCATCAAATTATGCCTTGGGATGCACAATATGGGGTAATAGGGGCATATTAATGATGATGTAAAGGTTAATTAGGGCTTAGGACACAAAATTTAATGTGAAAGTGTGATTAAATACACTTTACAACACTGAAATGAGGTCCACATAGCCTAGAAAGGCACAAGATCCAATGTGAATGTGTAGGAAACATTAAAACACTAGGCTAAGGTTAAGTTTAATTCACAAGCCTTCTAAATTGATGTGAAGATGCAATTAAATACATTTTATAATGTTGAATTAAGGGAGAATGGATTTATTAAGTCTAGAAAAGCATGAAAGTCTTTTACAACACTTTAGAACACCTTTACAAGGCATTGTTAAATGCATTTGAAAGGGTCCAAGACCTAGTGTGGATGTGAAAATAACCTCACAACACCAAACCAAGGTCTCATTAAGTGCAATTTATCATCAATTATTCCCAAATCAAGCAAGAAATAATTTTTCTATAGTACAATTTATTTGATGACTATCTCATAAATTATCTTTGACCTGATGAATGCCAAAAGCCTTCTACTTCATTATATTCACATTATTCTTTTGAATATCAATATATTCAAAAATAATAAATAATAATAATTTAAATACCATCAAAGATAAATGTTAGATTGTTAATGGGGGTTTGGAAAAGTCAAGGTAATTTGCCTCACCCTTGACTAGTTTTAAATAATATTTCTATATTAAAACATTATACTTAAATAATTTTTAGAGGTTGGAAGGCTAATATAATTTCCCCCCTAATTTGGTTGCAAGCGGAAGGTATGAATACTATTAGGTTGGTTATGAATGATTTTGGTTTACGTCTAGTCTTATTTGGTGTAAAGTTACAAGATAGTTTTATTCTATGTTGCAATTAGACAGATTGAAAGTGTGGTTCACATCATGACTATTATTAGGGATCAATTTTTTCTGAGTTAAAAGCCAATAGATGTATGATTATATTAGATAATTAAATATAATACATATATTAATTAGATAGTCTAAGTGGCAATGAGAGTAGTATTGTGGCCAAACATTGAATTCCATGTATCATGATAAGAGGCAACAAAGCTTATATTTTTTCTAAATTCCAGTGTTTACTTATGCTTAGTTTGGTTTTTATTTAGTTTGATGCTAAATTATCACTATGGAACTTGGTAAAATTATTATTTTATTAATGAATTTTTGTGGCCCTTAGGAACCCATCTCAAATTATTTTTAAAAATTAAGTTAAAATAATGAATTTCTATATTATCATTGATAGATCCTTATTTTTCTTTGTTATTTCATTTTGATTCATAATTTTATCATATATTACAATGGTGGCAAGACACAAAACATCATATCATGACTATGTCCATAAAAACTAAAACATAAAAAAATTTAAGTAAATAAAATAATGATTCTAAAGTAGAATAAATAACTAAAAAGTGCATAAAATGACTCTATGATGAAATTTTTTAGATAGATATATTTAAGATATATATATAAATATTTGTAGCACACTTTTCAAATTAATACTAAAAATTATTAAAATAATGAATGGTTTTTTTTTCCAAAAGTAAAATTAAATGTTACATATAAAAGTGAAATAAATATTTTCAATTAAAACAATTACCACCTAGTGGCTATTACTTATTTTTTAGAATTACTGAGTAGTGTGGTTGAATTTCAATTTGTTCCATGTATAACTATTTGAAGAATTTTGCAAGAACAGAGTATTAATGACAAACACTGATGATTTTAGAATGCAATGATATTGTATTTAGCTTAGTATTAATAATGAGCTCAAACCCTCATTATAAAGGATTAGTATGAGTGAACTCATGCCACAAGAATATGCAATCACATGCCATGGATTGAGGAGAGGACTCCTCATCCTGCAGTGGTGGTAAGTTGCACATTCCATGGATTGAGAAGAGGACTCCTCATCCTGTAGTGGTGGCGAGATGCTCTCCTCTATGCAAGGGAGAGGTGTTGAGATGGATTAAACACCTCTCAAGTCACCTCAACAACCTTGATACCTCATGGGAAATGAGTCAAGGATCAACTCCAACACCTAACTAGACTTAAGTAAGCCTAACTAGAGTAGAATACACTAACACCCCCCCTTAAGCATAGCTTAGGTGGGTATGTAGAAATGGGTCCTGGTTACTAGCTAGATGAGGTACCCATGCACAATGCAAAACTCTCAAAAATGGAGAAAGATAGAAAACCCAGTGGGAAAAAAACTATCCTCCAAAAAGAGAGCAAGGAAAAAAATGTACAAGTGAAAGAAGATGAAAGATAGGACATAAGACCGCCCAAGAATTACTTCTATCACAAAAGTACAAGAGATATTTCTCCCATAGGAGAGAAAGAGAGATACTTGGAAGCCATCCATAAGATATGATGTAGTGTGCATAGATGCTCGATTGAAGTATGCCAAAGAGAATCCATGAATGTTGAACCACATTTCTCCCCTTAGGAAGAATGAGAACTATAGAAGTGTGCAAATAATCTTCCCATTCCTAATAGGAACATGCAAAAAGAAGTATAAAGGTCTCTGAATTATGCATAAGATCCAAAGATGTAGATGATGCCCATAATTTCTTCATAGAATGCTCAATGATCTCCAAGCCAAAGTTGATGTGTGATGAAGATTCAAGAACATGGACCACAAGGATCATAGATGTATAATGATAATTGGAACCATAAGAATATGATAGTGTCACTATAAAATCTAAAGTAGGAAAGGCATGAGCAAGAATATTTGAATAAGACAAGGATGGTGCAACTTCAATGAAGCTAACATCAAAAAAAAGACAAGTTTCCTCAATGTTGTCATCATGATCAAGAAGGAGAGACTCTACAAAAAAATGATGAATGTCTATAAGGATGATATCTCACTGATCAAGAGAACAAGAGTGAACCTGCAGAAGAGAATCTAAAGTAGCCTTTGAAGAATCCAAAATCTCTATTGAAATAATAGATGGAGGAGATTGAATAGCTTCCAATATAGGAGGTGTAGAAAGAGGAGAAACATGAAGAGATGTCTCTATGTCATCAAGACAATCAAGACTCTTCCAATAAGAAAGTTCCTCTTCAGTATCATCATCATACAAAACATCATCCTCATGATCATGGGAGAGAAGCATGTCTATAGTGGGATTATCTGGGAATGGAGGTTTAGTGGGATCTCCATATATTTCCCATAGAGTGGTCCAGAGAGTGTAAGGGAACTCAATGTGTGACAGAGCCCATGATGTGTGGTCCCCAACACTTAAACTGATTAATCCTAAGACATGATCATTACTACTTTCCCATATAGATTTCTGCCAACATGCAGTAGGTTCAGGAATAATTCCAAACAAATGTTGCAATAAATGAATCCATCGGTAGTGCTTTAGGATTCCATCATGCCATGACTTATAGTTTCCTTCTCCCAAACTAATGACAGATGGATGGCATTTAATTTCCATTTTTAGACTAGATAATTACCCCCATTGGAACTTAATTTCAGTTCATTAATTATAAAATGCCTTGCATATTCCCCCCAAAGAAAAATACAGAAAAGTGGAACTTTATAAGTTGAGTGCAAGAAATTCTAATAAATCCCCCTTGATTTTTGGAAATTTATCATTATGCATAAAAAAATATTGTTTAGTTGCACTTACAATTTTAGAAAATGCCTATAAAAGAGAAGAAAACAATTACATGCAAAATCCAAACTAGTAGTGAAGAATCATGGCCTCCCAAACTAAAATTTGTGCCTTAGTAACAACAATTTTTTTACCCTTGCTCGAGCTTCCAACAACCAAAATGCGATCCAACAAGTGAATCACTCCCCTCTTTGATGACCTGATAGCCCTCACATTTTTAAACTTTTCCCAAACATGGCTTCAAAAAGCCTATTCTCCCACTGAAATTTGAATTGTATTGGACGGACTGGGGTGGATTCTGAGGTGTGGTGACGTGTATGAGAGAGACACTCCACATATGTGGAGTTGAGGCACTATGTATGGCATCGAAGGTGCATTATAATGGTGTCAAGGGCTAGGTTAAGGGCCGTTGAAGGGCCTTCCCATAATGTAGACTTGGCTTGTGTGGCTATGGCCTCCTTCAAGGCTTCCAAATGATGTAGAGAACTCTTGTAGATGATGTTGAAACCTCCTATAGTATGCACGACCTCTTGTGAGGCATCTGTGGTGATGAGGTTCCTGTGAGGTGCAACAAGGCCGATAGATGGCCTTATTGTGACATTGAAACAATGCACTCTGTGGGTTCTTCGAACTCACAAAGAACACACATGAATAATGTTATATAATAACAAAATAAAATACAAATGAACCTCACAGAGATAAAAACCCAATGTCAATGGAAGCGATTTGCATAGCATGAAAAATGACTTGAAGCTGACCACGCAAGCTTTGAAAAGAAAAATAATAATGCACAAAATCACCTTTTGGATATGATGAAATCCTCCATTGCTCTAATACCAAGAAGAATTTTACAAGAACAAAGGATTAACAACAAACACTAATGATTTCATAATGTAATGATATTGTGTTCATCTTAGTATTAATAATGAGCTCAATCCCTCATTATAAAGGATGAGGATGAGAAAACTCATGCCACAAGAATATGAAATTACATGCCATGGATTGAGGAGAGGACTCCTCATCCTGCAATGGTGGTCAGTTGGAAATTCCATGGATTGAGGAGAGGACTCCTCATCCTGTAGTGGTGGTGAGTTGCTCTCCTCTATGCAAGGGAGAGGTGTTGAGAGGGATTGAACACCTCTCAAGTCACCTCAACAACCTTGAAACCTCACGGGGAATGAGTCAAGGATCAAATCCAACACCTAACTAGGCTTAAGTAAGCCTAACTAGAGTAGAATACACTAATACTATTAAATATATTCAAATTAATTATAACCCTAAAATCTCAATTTTATTAAAAAAACTAGATAATTATAACTATAACATAATCTATATAATGATAACTCTAATAATAAACATAATCACAAACCTAATTTTTTAATTATTATTATTTCAAAACTATATTATTATCATGTTTATTCACTAATGTAAATGAGAAATATTATATCTCTTACTATCCAAAACAAATTTAAAATAATTTTTTTTGAACATGTTGCTGGGTGGGAGAAATGACACTCAACAAGAATTTTTTTTGCAGAATGTTGTTGATCATGCTTGCTTGGGAGTTGATTTGTAGGGGATGGTCATTGGTTCTGCCCTCTTTGCTCCTTTTTCTGTTGTGCCACCTCTTGTGGTGTTGCACGCTGGGCGGGAGTAGGTCGTGTGTCCTACGAGAAATTTTCTTGAGAACGTTGTTGCATGTGTGGACGGAGCCCTACAAGGGTTTGACACCTCTACTCTAAACTTGAATGTGCCTCGATCTAGGGTGGACAAGGTTCCTTTGAATGATGCACAAGGAGACGTTGTTGTGCGAGGTTGTTTGGATAGGGGGCCTATTCCCTCTCCTCTTGATGCTTTTGGCTATCTTCAGAAATCTTTATCCACTTGGTTGTTTCAAACGCTCGTTCCCAGATTCCTTCTGCTCTGGCTAGGGTTCAACCTCTACCTTATGCCCATGCATCCCCTGTTGTGGTCTGTGGACTAGAATTTGTTGAGAATGAATATTTTTATGTGTGTTAGGGTGTGGTCTATAGGTTTAACAGATTGTGGCCCTCATTTCCTGATCTCCATAAGTGGGTCTCCAATTCCCATAAACCTCTTGTTTTTTAGTAGATTGATATCTATCCTAGTGCTAGAGGTTTTTTCTTTGCAACATTTGCTTCTTCTAAAGAGAGAGACCATGTTTTGGACATGAGTTGGATGTGGGGTATTCATTCACTATCCCTTTAGCCTTGGTCTCGCTCATTCAATCCTCTTACAAATCCATTGAATATCATATCAATTTGGGTTGGATTTCTAAACCTCCCTCTCTAGTTTTTGGAGGATTCTAGTTATGAAGCTATTGGAAACACCATTGGATGCTTTTTGAAGGTGGACTCTATGGCTTAGGATCTAGGGGATACTATGGTGGCTTGCATTTTAGTTGATTTGGACATCTCCAAACCTCTCCATGGTGATGTGATCTTAATGGTGGAGGATAGACCTTAGACATAGCTATTGGACTATGAGGGGCTCCCCTTTCAGTGCAAGAGGTGTTTCTCCATTGGTCATTTGGCCTCTGGTTTCCCTCTTGCTCACTACAAGGGTACTGCTAGTTGGTGGAAGAATGCTCTCTCGAACCATCTCACAGTTGGTTCTCGCTCTTTGGATGGCTCCTCCATAAAGGGTGACCCTCCCTTGGTTGTTCCCTTGGAGTCTGTGTCTTTCTAGGCTCCTCTTCTGGCTATCCCTTCTGTGGAACCTTTGTTTCCTCGATCTGCTATCACTGTTCAGGTGAAGCTTGCTTGTCCCTCATTGAATGACTTTGTTGGTCCTTGATTGCTCATGTCTCCTCTTCTTCGTTGTCGACTCCCTCACTGCGTGGTGGCCCCTCGCTCGAGGTGACTGTTGAGGATTCGCTTCTCTCATCTCATTTGGTGGATTTCATTTATGAGCCTTCTTGGTTTGTTGTGCAAAGGAAGAAGAAGGGACTCCCCAAATTTGTCACCTCTTTGCAGGTTAAGGGAGTCAGGTTAGTCCCCTTATTTTTTTGGGTTGTCTAGTACTTGTATTATAGTTGTCTGTCAACTGTTTCTATCTATGGCTTGTTTGGCCTATTTTTTCAGGCCATAGTGGCTCCTATTTGTCTTCTCCTAGTTCATTTTTTGGTTTCAACTAACTTATTTTTGGCCCTCTGGGCTCTCTGTGTAAAGGGTATGACACCCTGCAAATGCTGCTTATTTAATCAAAAACAAATTTAAAATAATCTTCACCATTAAAACATAAAAACATGCATCAATTAATATTACTTGACGAGAAGCATCATATTATAAATAAAAAATAAATTTATATATTTAAAATATAGATATTTATTTTTTAAATATAAAGATTGAAATTATACAATATAATAATATAAAATTATTAAAAAAATAATATTTTATTATATTTTGAGAAATAAAATAAAATAAAATTACATACATAAATATAAATCTATATAGAAAAATAACTTTAGTTAGGGAAAAATTTCAAATATATCAAAGAGTTGTTAATAATATTAAAAAAAATATCCCTAGAAAGCCTAAAAAGTGTACATGATAAATAGTTTAGTTTTTTTGAAGTTATAAATCTTGCATCTCTACTATAAAAAAGATAAATATTTCTTGAGTAAGAAAAAATAACGACTTCTAATTTTCTATCAAACACATTTATTAATAACTAATTGAGTGTCATTATTGCAATAGTATTGCCTACCACAAGTATTAAAAAGTAAATAGTATAAGATAAAACAAAATAATTATTAATTAAAAATTAATTTATATAACATGTATGTATGTAGCAAAAAAAATAATTATAAAGTAAAATAAAAGAAATCTCAAGTAAATAAATATGTCAAGATTAATATTTCTCAACATCTTTTAGATGGATGTGTTGACATTTCATTCCCTTTATGTGGTTCTTCAATAAAAACTAGTCTGAGAGATCTTATATGGGCCATCTTGCATGAACTATGCCTTAAGAAACTCAAAGATGGCTAAGTTTTAGACTTTTTGGGCTTTTGAGTTTTTGATTTTCTACATACTCACCTACCATCTCTATCACTCTCGGATTCTTACCTCTTTAACCCTTATTTCCATCCCTTGACAATGTATAAGTGTTTTGGGTTTTGTTCATTGACCTTAACCCCTAACCGTATCACTTTCCTTTCTAAGCCATAAGTCTCTGCCCCAATTATTGAAGCTCTCATGAGATCCCTTAAAACATAACATGTATTAAAGGTTTCAAGATTCAAGGATTTTTTTTCCTCCTTAACTCTTAACATATAATCTTATGATAAGACATAATCCTTCCTTCTAATCCCCAATCCCCAATGTCATACCTTTAGTCTTCAGTGATTGGGTCTTCCTCTTACATTTTCTCTTATTTTTTTGATAAGATGTAAGTATTTTTCTTGATCTCCAACATCTTCCTTTCCTCCATGCTCAAGTCCATCTTTCCACCAACCTTTTGGATTTTTATTTCTTTCTTCCCTTCTTCTAGTAGGCATTAGGTCTGACACTCGACATTTGATAAAAGCTATCTTTCAAGGCTCACAGTTTTAACATTCTTCATGCCATTTTCTTCGTCGACACAACATGTGATATATGGTGGGTTTGATAATAATTGCTTAACAAGGGTTTTTTTCTCTTTGTGGTTTCTAGTTCATGGATGTTCTCTCCAATTTTTTTAACAAGCATTTCCTTGCAAGCCTAATGCCCAATGTTTGATGGAGGTGACCTTTTGGGATTGTGAAACATTTAATCTTTAATCCAATGGTTGGTTCAGGCTCAAAACTTTGACAATGTTTTTGAGAGGCGTGTTTTCAATATATAAATGACATCAATGCCCAACAACTCTCCTCAAATATCCAATCTTACTTTCTAAGACTACAAAGAGGGAATTTAATGCTTTGAGTGTGGATTTAGGAAAGGATTATGACACCCATGCTTCATTTATGTTTTATAGACTCTTGTCAAATGGCCATCCCTAGCCATGTTTTGCTACAGAATTTATGGACAATCTCCATCTTTCCACGTGCATACTTAGGGGTCATCGATGCAAGAGCATGGTCAAGTCAAAAGAGTGTTGGACACTCTTCCTAGGTATTTTTTGAGTTTCTCTCTTGTATATAGGGCACTCTTGTGCTCATTGTAAATGGTTCTTCCTTGAAATTTATCTAGAAGACTTATACAAATTTTACATTCTACAATTGTAAAATTGGCTTTTATGTCACTGTGTTAGTAAAATCACTATTTTTACATCTTCTTAATGCTTGTATCTTATGTAACATTTGATACCCCTATTCAATCTTGAACTCTTATCATGTTTTTTAAGTTGCATGAGTGTACGAGTTTGATGTACAAGTGTAAGTGTGGGTAATCTACACCCATTTTAGGAATTTTCAAACCCTAGCCTTCATGCTTTCTTATAAAAATAGTGAAATAGGGAAATGTGTAAGCTTCTTCAGTGATATTTTTGATACTCTATATAACCACAAGTGGGAAGAAACATCTCTAATCTTGGTGCATCACCTACCCTTTTCCTCTATGAGTTCATAAAATAGTATTAGTCATGATTTCATATGTTGGGTTGGAACAACATATCTACACCTAGTTTAGAAAAGGAAGCCAAACTTCTCCAAAGATTTAACCTCAATTGGAAGACCCACATCTTGAGGTAATTTTCATCGTGTCATTGGAATACAAAGCCTTTGTTCAATAAGGTGCGATTTCATGTGATAACAATTTTTGGCATGCCTAGTGGGACTATTTTGATCATTCTACTGAAGTTTTTGGTGTGTTCTTCAATGCATCTTTCCTTTCAAGGTGTGGACAAGTATTTTGGTTACCCAAGGGTTCCTCTAACTCTTCTAGGTTTTTCACCTAAAAGGGGAGCAATAATGGGGCCAAAATGCTAATGTCTACACTCAAGATTAATGTGAAAGGGATGAAATGTATCTAAATATGATATACTAATGCAATAAAATAAAAATGAAAGATGATTATTAATGCAAAATCTAAGAAATGCAAAGTGCTGGAAAACATACTGTGATATGCAAAAACACCTAAGAATGCAAGTAAATGATGAAAGAATTAAACAAAACCAAAGAGGTGCACCTGGAATCTAGAATTTGATGTCGAGAGGTTCTAGAATCATGTAGAGTTGACTGGAAATGTTGACTGGGATACTTACGCCAAGCTGGGTGACTTAGTCTAGTTTCAAGGAAAACTTGCTAGAACATGAATCTGCCAAATGGGTATCCAGAAATGTAGAAACCACTTTTCAAGCCTGGAAGTGGGCTAATTATCCATAGATGGTGACTTATTCCACCTATATATTTTTGGAATTTCGGGATAGGATTTTGTAGCTTCCAGTCTACACTTGCTTTTCTGACAGGTGTTTAATTTTGATTATGTAGAAAATGGGTTGAAAGGAGTCTCCAAGATTTAATTAGGGTTATGTTGAATTTGGTGGATTTTTGACCACTTTTTGACACCAAAATCTTTGAAAAATCTGCATATAAAGTGTGCAAACACACATGCAAGGATGGGGAAAAGGGTTAAGGGTTAGAGTATAGGGGTTTGCCTTGGTCAAACCCCACTTTGGTAATCAAACCCTAGACGATGAAATGAAATAAGAAGAGAATGATAAATAGATAACATGCAATGTCATAAAATTACCAAACCCTTGATATTGAAATCTGAAGATATGCAATGAAGTGCTCCAATGGATGACTTGATTGTGCTTAGAGTGCTTGAATGCTAAATGAGTTATGAGATTGCAGAAAATTAGGATATTGTAAGAGATGAAAAATGAGGATAAAAACCCTTATTTATACTTTATTTTTTATTAATTCTTGAAAATAACACATCATAGGCTGACCTCAAGGGTAAGAGAATAAATCTTGCCAAGAAATTAAAATTATTTTGATTTTTATGCCCAGTGGGACTAAGTCACCCTAGGTGGTGACTTGGTCCCACTAGGGAAATTTCATTGGGTTTCAGAGATTAAAGTACATTAAATGATGTCTAATGGGAATATCCTCAAAAATACACTTGAGAATGGCCAGAAAGTGCATTAAGGGGTCATTCAAACATGAGAAAGGGTTGAATTATTGATGACATGTCTAGAAAAGCATGAGTTTGTTCCAACTCTTTACAACACTTTGAAATAAAACTTGGTAAGTGATAAAAATGGGTTATTTAAGTGAATTATAATGAAAGGGTCCTAGAAAAGTGTGAAAGTGGGTTACAACTCTTCACAACAATTTTACAAGACATCCTAGAAGTCTTAATGATTCACAAGGATCCTAAGACCTAATGTGAATGTGTTGGCCATATTACAACATTAAACCTAGGAAAAATCAAGCCAAAGTCCATAAGAGAGACTCAAGTGAGCATAAAAATGTCAACTATACATTTTTTGGCGACACACAAGATATCTCTCCAGCACCATGATGACCCTATAATAAAAATATACTAGCTCAATTAGTGCAAGCTCTTCCTACCAATAGTGACAATAGTTTTTGGCACACCAAATGGGAAAAATAAAAGTTTGGTGACTTTTAATTCATATTGTTGAGAAAAGGGTGTTTCTCTTAGCATTTTCAACATTAAAGACAAATTCAACAAAGTACTTGGTGACTCTGTAATCAAATTTGGTGACTCTACAATAACTTAGAATTCTTGGTTCCAAATCAAACCTACAAGTTCATACCCAAAATTAAAAAAAGGAATCTTCTATATTTAATTTTTAATACACTAAACTATTGCTTTCTTCTAGAAGAAGAAATTTTTTTTTTTTAATCATTGGTAAAGAGAAGTAGGGGTTTTGTAACTCCATCCCCTAGAGCTCATTCCACATCTCCATTCAATAGATTGCTTCAACCTAGGACTCTTACCACCCAAATGAACAGACCATTATTCCATATGGCTATCCAAAGAAATCAAGTGTTTATCACTTTTAATGGTGGTAGCCCTCTTGTGTTAGCCAAAAGAGATGACATACCAATGAATGCTTTGGAAAGTATTCCTTATTTAATTAGTAAGAAAACCACTACTCCAATATAAAACATCCAATATGTGGCCAATATATGATCTATACATAATATCACAAATGATAATGTGGCTATTAGACTCGGGCATGTGCAGGATCATGGTATGCCAAAAAGTGGCAATGGAGGAAAAAATACATGTTTCTACGACTCAAAAACGCGAAAATGGTGAGTTGACTTTTTGGAGCTGGGGTGACTACCGAGGCAGAGGGAAAACTTAGTTTTAGGAATCGGATATCCGATCCAAATCGGATATCCGATTTGGATCGGATATCCGATTTTGTTCAGTGTATAAACAAATCTCATTCCGACCCAAGCAAAAGGCTAAATCTCATTCCGACACAAGCAAAAGGAATCGGATATCCGATTTTGGTCAACTGTATATATAAAAAAAAGCCGCGACCAAAACTCATTCATTTTTATTTTCGGCTCATCGGCGGGGGGCGCATAGTGGAGAGCGAAATCCGATATCCGATTTGGAATCCACCTCTATCAGGTAAAATTTTTAATTTTTAATCAAATTTTCAATTAGATTTGTTTATTTTTAATTGATTTTTTTCAAAATATTGTTTTTTGGTAGAAAAAACTAGGGTTTTTTGGTAGATTTGCAAAAAAACATAAAAAATTGAAGAAAAATAGTAAGAAACTACTTTTTTTTAAAATGTAATGGCATTTCCATAGCATACAAACATTGAGAGCAAATAAAATACAGAGTTCAATCCATGAATTATAGAAAATAGATTTTTGTTGGTTATATTCATATCGCTGATTACATTGCACAAAACATACTACAACTGCATAAATATCAGATGGTGACAGTTGTCTATGCTACCACATTTTTCATACATGTCTACCAAAGCATTTTTATCAAAGCGGTTCACTACCTTTAGCATTATAGCTAAAACCCTAAAAGCAGGACCTACTTATGAATAGCAAGTTATGGATGGCGGGAAAAGATCTATCAAAAGCATAATGTTAGCAATAGCATAGACAAGGCGATGAGCTACATTTCAAAAATGCCTCAAAGAAATGTGTGGTCTCATGGTGATGGAATGCCATGACAATCCATAACAATTTGCTTGTCCATGGCATTAGTTATGGCATTCCATCACCATGAGACCATTTCTTTGAAACGACCCTTTCAAATAGTTCACTACCTTTTCTATGCTGCACATTTCTTCGCGCATGTCTGCCAAAGCGTGCATCAGCGAGTTCAGCGCCTTCATGCACTTTATGGGTAAAAGCCTAAAACAAGTGCTTTCAAACAAGCTATGGATGCTTGGAAAAATCTACCAAAGCATAATAGTAAGCAATAACATAGACAAAGCGATTGAATTGTTTGAAAAATGCCTGGCAAAAATCTTGATCTCACATTGATGGAATGCCATGACAATCATAGCAATTTGCTTGTCATGGCATTATCATCTTCTATTCCATCACCATGAGACTACATTTCTTTGAGACATTTTTTTCAAGCAGTTCACTGCCTTGTCTATGCTACCACATTTTTCATACATGTCTACCAAAGCATTTTATCAAACAGTTCACTACCTTGCTTCTATAGCTAAAACCCTAAAACAGACTTGCTTATGAACAAGTTATGGATGCTTGGAAAAGATCTATCAAAGCATAATGGTAAGCAATAGCATAGACAAGGCAGTGAACTGTTTCAAAAAATGTCTCAAAGAAATGTGGTCTCATGGTGATGGGATGCCATGACAATCCATAGCAATTTGCT
>VDFB02168118.1:9449591-9657617 GCA_007258455.2 Sequoia sempervirens
ATTCATTGCACAACTAGCTGATAAAAATCATCCTTTCAACCACTCATTACACAAGAATGTCTCTTTCAAGTGGGATGAAAAATGTAAAGCTGCCTTCAGTCAACTAAAACAATACCTGATGACACTGCCTGTGTTGATACCACCAGTCAAGGGAAAACCACTATCGCTATACATTGCAACAACCGAGATATCTTTGGGAGCATTATTAGCACATGAAGATTATACAAGAAAGGAGAGAGCCATCTATTATATTAGTAGGACCCTAAATGGTTATGAGATCAATTACACCTTTATTGAGAAAGCCTTCTTAGTGGTTGTATTTTCTACACAAAAAATGAAGCACTACATGTTGACTCACACCATCAAACTCATTGCCAAAATTGACCCATTAAAGTACTTACTCAACAAAGCTACTTTAACAGGGAGGTTAGCCAAGTGGGTCATGATATTGAGTGAGTTCGACATCCAGTATATGGACAGGAAAGAAATTAAAGGTCAAGCCATAGTAGATCAACTAGCTGAAGCACCATTGTCAGATAACAATCCAATGAACATTGAATTCCCTGATAATGATATCCTAACCAAATCTACACAACAGTGGTTGCTATACTTTGATGGCTCTTATACACAATATGGATCAGGCATAGAAATATTGTTTGTCTCGCCGCAAGGATACACAATTCCAAAATCCTACAGATTAATGTTCCCCTGCACCAACAACATAGCTAAATATGAAGCATTGATTATTGGAATCAAGATAGTTGTTGAATGGAAAATCACAGAATTGCTAGTCTATGGTGACTCACAATTGGTTATCAACCAAGTCAACGATGATTATCAAACAAAGGATGACAATTTTTTTCCCTACAAGAGGATGGTGGATGATTTCAAAAAGTACTTTGTTGCTCGATCAGGTTTGCACAAGTTCCTAGAATAAAAAACAAAGTTGCAGATGCAATGGCCACCATTGCTTCTCTCTTACAAATACCTGAGCAATGAAGATGTTATGAATTCATGGTAGAACAAGTGTCCAACCCAGCCTATGAAGATCTAGAATCCCAAGTGATATGCCATATTGTCAACCCTCAAATTTACCTCTATGGAGAGATCCATACCTACTTGAAAGACAATACCCTTCCAGTTAACTTATCTAATAACCAAAAATGAAAATTCATTTGACAAGCAGCTCGTCACACCCTAATAGCTGATGTGCTTTATAGACAAGATTTGGATGGTACTCTTCTTTGGTGTCTAGAACGTAACAAAGCTGAAAATGCTTTGCAAGAGGTTCGCGAAGGTATATGTGGCACACATTCAAGTGGCTTAACTTTAGCTAAGAAATTATTACGATTGGGGTATTACTGGCCAAATATGGAGAAAGAGTCATTTCAATATGTCAAAAGGTGTTCCAAATGTAAAATTGATGGAAACTTGATACATGCATTGGCACAAGAGTTGCATCCTTTCACAGCTACATGGCCTTTTTGTTAGTGGGGATTGGACCTTGTAGGTACGATTCACCCCTCTTACTCCAATGGACATAAGTTTATAATCAAAGCCAAAAAATAATTCACCAAGTGGATTGAATTTGTTCCTCTAATCACCATCATTGGGAAAAAAATCTCATCATTCATCCTGAATTATCTTGTCTATCGGTATGGTGTTCCTCAATCTATCATTATAGACAATTGACGACCCTTTAAGAATCAAGATGTTAAAGAGCTCTATGAAAGATTCCATATCTAACATCAGTTTTCTACATCTTACTATCCCCAAGGGAATGGCCAAGCAGAGGCCTAAAAAAAGACTATCTTGAAGATTTTGAAGAAAATCATCAATGAAGTTGGACATGATTGACTATCTTGAAGATTTTGAAGAAAATCATCAATGAAGTTGGACATGATTGGCATGTTCAACTAAACTCGGCATTGTGGGCTTACAAAACCAATATTTGTATCCAACAGGAGCAACACCCTATTCTCTTGTCTATGGATCAAAAGCTATTCTACTTATCGAGGTTGGTATGGAATCCCTACTTCTGTCACTTAAAGGGATGATTTCAAATTAGGATTACAAAGCATCTAGGCTACAAGAATTAGAATGATTGGATGAACACCGAAAAGCATGCAGTTGATCACTTAAAATCTTATCAACAAAGGATATCTAGGAGCTACAACCACAGAGTAATACCTAGAGAATTTCAGGTGGGCGATTTAGTCTTAAAAGAAAATCCTCGTAATCAACAAGATTAGGAGAATAAGGGGAAATTTGAACCTAACTAGTTGGGTCCCTTTATTATAGTATCGGTCTTTGGATCAAGAGCATATCAGTTATCCACACCAAAAGGGGATTTGTTTGATGAACCCCTCAACAACTTGCATTTCAAAATGTTTTACACCTAGCCCATCCAGTGTGTTGGTAAAGATCCTAGAAAAATACCAAAAAAATCCAAAAAAATTACAAAAAGGATTGAAAAACAGTAAAGAAAAAAGATCATCCTCTAGTGAAAACCACTTCGGTGGTGCTTTGGGAAAGTACCTTGGTAAAAACCTGGAAAATAGACACCTTGTGTAAAATAAGCACTCTCCATCTATCTTGGTCTATGTGACTTGCTCTGCATCATTAATCCATCATGCTTCCATCTCTGCATTTTTCACGCTTCCATGTTCACACCATAGCTTGATCCAGTGTTTGTATCATGGTATCCCCTAGTATTACTCAACCCATTCTAATTTTTTTTTTTTTTATCTTATCACATTGGGGGCATGTCCTGCATTGGATTGGATTCTTGTACATTCTCAAGGTCAAAAAATCAAAAATCCCAAAAACATTCAAAACATATCAAAAATCCCAAAAACATCCAAAACATGTCAAAATCCCAAAACAAGTCAAAAAGTCAAAAAAAAGGTCAAAAGCACAGTCTTTCATTCAAACTATGTCGTCTTTGAGCTTTGAACATAGGAAAGGGTGATCTTTGATTATCCCCTAAGACATTTAGATTAGTATTTTAGGTGTCTGCTATGTTCATATTTTTGTCTTGTAAATCTTGGTCGTGTCATTAGTAGAACTACGTGGTCTTTGTGTGTATAATGTAGGCAAGGTTAATCTATTGGTCAGCCCCTGAGGCCCCTAGGATAGGTCTTTAGGTTAGGTCTTGGTCATCATGGTTGTGTCTCACCTTGGATTGGGGGAAAAATACTACACTCACTAGGGGAAAATAAACTCTGAGCTTGAATCAACAAGAAAATAGTCATCAGACCAACATTACAAACACAAACTTCAAATCGATGGTGATCTTTCTAAATCAAGGGTTTATCATGCTAAACATGAAAGTTCAAATTGTTCTACTTTGATTTTTGATATCATATCTCTCGAGTCCTTGATGATGTATCGAGCAACAGGAGCAAGGAAGGAGCATGATTTTTCTTTGTCTGTTGTCTGTGATTTTATCATTATTACTATGCAAGTTGTCACGATACATGCGCTACAAAGTATCACTGATGAAATTTTGAATTTGCATAGGAAAAAGATTAACTCTTTTCTGTTTACACAAGCAATGCTTGGGTCATCTTGGTTTAATTATACTTAGATGGTTGTGTTAAATTGCAATTTTAAAACATCATGAAAGTAGTACCTAGGTCATCTTGGTCTAAAATATGCCATCAATGCTTGTACTCACTTTCAACATTTTAAAGGCCCAAGGATGATAAAGAGCACAACAAATTGGTTAATATAAATGACAACTTTTGAATACGAGATATGCATAATTAAGTTAGACTGCATTCATGTTAGTATTGCATGTGTATTTATGAGGTTTTTCAATGCTGAAAAAATTTCACAATGGTGTCATCTCTATTGTTAATGGATTGAGTACACTGGACATTAACCAAAAAAACATCATTCTCATTTAGTTGCACATTAGTTGCATCATCATTTGCATATCTTAGAAAACATTCTCACATCATTTACATTCATACATTCCATCATAATATTTGTCTCAGAAAATACAAAAGACAGTAATAAAGGACATACATTGCATATCATTTCCAATGTCAAAATCATGTCATCCATTGCACTTAAATAAGTGGGTCTCTTCAGATTTCCAAGAAAGTTGGGAAATATGTCAGAGTTATGAAGCTTAAAATATCAATCTATTGTATTCTTCCCACAACTTTTGGAAGTTGGATAGACTCACTTATTCAAGCTTAAGGCCCTAAACATTTGAATTTGTGCACATTCAATCATTTGCATTACACATCATAATAATCACATCACATTGCATAATCATAATCATCACATCACATTGCATAATCATAAATTGCATATCAACATTTAGATCATAATCATTGCTGCATATCATATATCATCAAAAATGTCATAATGTCCATGTGTACAAGGATATCCAAAAGTAGGATGAGACACATAAAAATCCAAAAGGGCACTATATCATGGGAAACACATCCTCAATCTCACAAAAGGTGTATACAAAATGTCCAAGGAACATCACAAAATGCTATGTCGAGCTCCCACTAGATGTTGTTGCTCTCATGGAACTAGTACCTCCTCTACCTGACATACCTACACTTGGATCTCTCCTATCTCCAGGCAATGGTTGCGTGACACCCATGCTAATAGTCTGAGAACGAGATCTGCCAGAATGAGACTATACAAAACTCTCTTATCACTCAGGAGGAACCAACTCATGATATTTACCTCTGTAAAACTACAACTCCTGAGAAAATTTTTAGATCTATTTGAAAAATTTTGTTGTACCTACAGATGGTGTCATCTACTGTATCCTCTCAAAAATGGCCTCAGCCTGCTCCGTTTAGTGTCTAAAGGAATCCCTCTCTGAAGTAATTACGATCATCTATGTTTGCAAATATTGTATATGTTGCCTATTTGCCCCTCTATCTATCATCAAAATATCAATTTGTGCCTGACACTGCCCTAACTCATCCTAAAGGGATGTAATCTATGGTTGAGACTGTGCTATTTTGATCTAAAATGAATAAACCTCTGCCTACAAAGCTGCTATCTGTGATGACTGCTAATGAGAGGGTATCCCAATCCAAATCCTAGGAAGCACCGCCTGAGCTACAGTAACACTTCTCTTGCACCTTGAAACTAAAAAATCCAATGGATGACTGTCATTTGCACCATCATCACTCTCCCCACCACCCACTACACCACCATCACTCTCCCCATCACCCTCTAGACCACCATCACCTCTGCAACCACCCTCTGCACCATCATCATCACCTCTGCAAACACCCTCCCCACCATCATCACACCCTTGTCATCTCCACCCTCTCCATCAACTGGTGGTATTAGCTCCCTTGGATGAGTAAATCTAGGAAAGGTATGTGTGTGGAAGAACTTTGAATAATCCTTGGTCATTTCAACATCTGTAATATACGAAACATAATCCCATAAACCTAGTGTCAAGGTATAGTACTCTATACAAGCTTCCTCATATGATACACTAGGGCCCCACTCTAAAACATCCTGTCGTCATCGTGCATAATGGGAAACTCCCAGGGGCATCCCCTGAACTTGTCCAAACTGTCGACATACTCACAGATATAGGTATCACTCAAGCACAACATGTGTCCACCCAATCAAATAGCGGGATAACAACATATATGGAATCTCCAATTGATCCTCTGGACATTGCTCACAATCCAAGTACGGGCACCATGTGACAGTCTCCAAATCATCTAGAGTATGCCTCCCATAGGCAACCTTGTCTACCTTATGCTGGACATGTGGACCATTATAACTAAAAACATAGGGTCTCCCTGGTGGCCGATGTCTCTCTCCCATAGGCTGAGTTACGACTATATGCTCTCATGCCTAGGTCTGTAGCAATGTGATGCCACATGATAGGCTCGTCACCCTGTAATAAACAACCTCGTGCAAATATTGGTATAAGCGGGCTAACATACATGAGCCCCATGTATACTGAGTACCATCAAGTGTCATCTATGATAGAACACAACCCCAACCTGTTGAAAATCCCTTTGACCTATGATCAGGACAAAGGAATCTACCAATGAATCTAGAAAGCACACATGTCAAAGGATCATATATGCTAATCATCTATGTCCAAGGGATCCATTGGCCCGTAACATGATCATCTTGACATAACCTCCTCAATGCAACTATCCCACCCTGCTCTATCTTATCATACACCATTATCTCTCCCATCACTAGGATCCACAAAATATGATAGACATCCCCTGGAGTCACGATCATCTCTCTAGTCAGTAAATGAAATGTGTTATGTTCACTATGTCATCTCTCCACCAATGCTATCAGTAAACCTCTATTGATTCTATATTTTGGAATATCTAACAAGGAAGTCAACCCACAATGGGAGATAATCTCTAAGTTGATTGAGGACAACTAACAGACCATGTTCCAGGTCTTCGAGAATTTCTCTTGAGACTGGAGTACATCACCATCTCCCTAATCATGAACACAAATTAGTCAATCAATGTCATGTTCAATCAAGATTATCAGTCAATCAAGCTAATGTGCAGTCATTCAAATCAAATCAACAAAACAATCAACATCTCACTTAATCAGCCCATTATTCCTTGCCTATCATGAGGATGATCTACTATCAATCAACTATCATTTCTCACCTATCATGAGGATGATTTGCTATCAATCCTACCATTGTTCCTCGCGTATCATGAGGTTTATTTTCTATCAATCAAACTATCATTCCTTGCTTATCATGAGGACGATCTCCTATCAATCAACCCATCATTCCTTTCCTATCATGAGGATGATTTTCTATCAATCCTACCATCATTCCTCACCTATCATGAGGACGATCTGCTATCAATCAAACCATCATTCCTCACCTATCATGAGGATGATATTCTATCAATTCTACTATCATTCCTTGCCTATCATGAGGTCGATACAACACTGGTTCTATCATTCGATTCTAGCCTATCATGAGATCAAATCATCATACAAAACATCAATCAAAAACTGTACATACCACAATCTGACTAAAATCAATCCAAAACATGACAAACTGACAACTTCTAGGGTTCAAGGAAATCTTGCGAACATCACCTTGAGGGAATTTTGCAAATCACACCATGCAACGGGTCAAATGACAAGCTAAACCACCTCAAATCAACAAAGATGAAAACTTTCGAAGGCAACAAGAGGCACCACTTGGGACCCCAAAGGCACCAAAACTCTAAAAAACCCAAAAACAAGCATTTTCACCCTTGCAAGAGGCGCCATTTGGGACCCCAAAGGCACCAAAACTCTCAAATGACTCAAAAAATCAACTTCACTCTTGCAAGAGGTTCCATTTTGGATTCCCAAAGGTGGAAAAAATCTTAAAACACATGAAAACTTGATTTTGAAGCTTCCAATAGGCACCATTTGGGATCCCAAAGGTGCCAAAACTCTTAAACATGCTAAAAAACACTCAAAAATGACAAAAACATCACCCGAAAGAGCATAAATGACATCCAATAAGCTACAACATTTATCTATGACATTCAAAATTCTTCTAAAAGGAAATAAGATGTCTAACAAAGAGGTTTCTCATAAATCGTACTATCGGTCTAAAGGAAGCAGGTTGATCAGGTTGGCGAAGATGCTCGAAACGATGCTTGTGGTATGGGATCACCATCTTCCTCTAAGCTCTCCAATCTTCAACTTCTCCAAACTCCAAATGTGCAAATGAATCCCATTTTACCACTTTTTACCTTTTCAAGGGTAAAATGGAGGGAATTATGGTGGGATTTATTTCCCATTTTTACCAAAAAGGAGGGGTAATTATTCAACACTATTCAAAGAAAGAGCTTGCAATGACCTTTTGAGAGATAAATCATCTCCGACATCAAAATATCACTAAATCAATGTTGGATCATCATCATAATCATCACAACACCATCACCTCATTCCAACATTTCATTTTAACATCCCCACATTCACTGATTTATCTCTCGAGGGGGCATATATCCGTCAATACTTGAAATTCAAAAGTCTAGGGCATGGTTTGGGACATCAAAATCTTGCATCGTCTGGGGTATCAAAATATTTTATGAGCATTGACATCAAAATTTTCTTTGAAGCAACATGTAAACACATTACTTCAAAGAGGGAAAAAATGTATATACCTAAAAACGGTCATCATATTTAGTTAATTAAATACAACCTATTTGATTAATGCTTCAACTACATATAAATAAGGTCTTACTTTATTTATATTGTTCACTCTTATTTTAATTCTCCAAAATCACATTCTTCTAAATAATTAAATAAACAAAATACCATAAATGTGTTTATTTAATTAACCTTCCTTAATCCTTATTAAGAATTAGAGCACATTTCTACAACTTTTTGTGTGCCACCTCATAAAGGTTACATGAAAATAAAATAAGCCTAATTATTAATTAGAATTATCCTCACACACTTCCACCAATGAGAAAAATCACATGGCTTTATTCCCCCACACTTCCAACAAATTTGGAGCACATGGGTCTTTGTTTCACACACTTGGGAATCCCATACATTTGGCATGTTTCCAATTGGTCAAAGGATTCTCTCCACACACATGGCATGTTGTCCTTGGTCAAGGGGACAACATCCTAATTCCTTTCATCTCCACCGTCTATTATTTCTCCTTCGAATCTAGACCATTGATAGGTGCCACCTCACAAAATGCTTGAGAAACCCTATAAATATAGCCTCTTGTCTTAGCATTTATCATCGAAAATTTGAGTAAAGTTACTATGCAAGTTTATCTTAGGAGCTTGGAGCTTTCATGGAGTCTTATACTTAGTTTTCATATCATGTGTTACTTTACATTCTCATCTTAGATTAATTAATTGCTTCATAGTTACATTTTATCATCCCCATTGCATCATAGTTACATTTTACATTAGTTTGTTTTATGTTTGCATTTGATCATGCGCATAATCATGGATAGTTCATTTTAGTTTCATATCATCTCACTCATCTCCACTTGTTCATCTATCATCAACATCATCCTTCATTTATCGTTGTATCCATTATCCTTTCCATCATTTTGTTTCATTTATAAGCATACCACTAATCATTCTAGCACACATTTGCACATAGAAATCATCTTAGCTTGCATATTAAGCATCAAATCTCATTTTCTAGGTAGTCATTTTAACAACCTTTGTGCCCATAGAAATCTGAGGGCCAAACAGTTTAATAAATCCCTAGAAATAGAGGACAATGATACGTATTTGAAAGATTTGATTGTATTACGAATAGAGTAGTTTTACTTGCTTCAAAATTTGAATGTAAACCGCCTCATTAAGGTTTGTGTTGATGTTAGATCTCTCCACATTCAACACACGCATAGAAGTAATAGCCACTAGGTGGTAATTGTTTTAATTGAAAAGAGTTATTTCACTTTTATATGTAACTTTTAATTTTACTTTTGGAAAAACCACCATTCATTATTTTAATAATTTTTAGTATTAATTTGAAAAGTGTGCTACAAATATATATATATATATATATATATATATATATATATCTAAAAATTTCATTATAGATTTATTTTATGCACTTTTTAGTTATTTATTTTACTTTAGAATCATTATTTTATTTACTTAAAATTTGTTTTAAGTATATGCCAATGTTTCAGTTTTTATGTACATAGTCATGATATGATGTTTTGTGTCTTGCCGCCATTGTAATATATGATAAAATTATGAATCCAAATGAAACAACAAAGAAAATTAAGGATCTATCAATGATAATATAGAAATTCATTATTTTTACTTAATTTTTAAAAATAATTTGAGATGGGTTCCTAAGGGCCACAAAAGTGCATTAATAAAATAATAATTTTGACAAGTTCAATAGTGATAATTTAGCATCAAACTAAATAAAATCCAAACTAAGCATAAGTAAACACTGGAATTTAGAAAAAATATAAGCTTTGTTGCCTCTTATCATGATACATGGAATTCAATGTTTGGCCACAATACTACTCTCATTGCCACTTAGACTATCTAATTAATATATGTATATTATATTTAATTATCTAATATAATCATACATATATTGGCTTTTAACTCAGAAAAAAGTGATCCCTAATAATAGTCATGAGGTGAACCACACTTTCAATCTATCTAATTGCAACATAGAATAAAACTATCTTGTAACTTTACACCAAATAAGACTAGATGTAAACCAAAATCATTCATAACCAACCTAATAGTATTCATACCTTCCACTTGCAACCAAATTAGCGGGGAAATTATATTACCCTTCCCACCTCTAAAAACTATTTAAGTCTAATGTTTTAATATAGAAATATTATTTAAAACTAGTCAAGGGTGAGGAAAATTACCTTGACTTTTCCAAACCCCCATTAACAATCTAACATTTATCTTTGATGGTTATTTAAATTATTATTATTTATTATTTTTGAATATATTGATATTCAAAAGAATAATGTGAATATAATGAAGTAGAAGGCTTTAGGCATTCATCAAGTCAAAGATAATTTATGAGATAGTCATCAAATAAAATTTACCATAGAAAAAAATATTTCTTGCTTGATTTGGGAATAATTGATGATAAATTGCACTTAATGAGACCTTGATTTGGTGTTGTGAGGTTATTTTCACATCCACACTAGGTCTTGGACCCTTTCAAATGCATTTAATGATGTCTTGTAAAGGTGTTGTAAAAGACTTTCACACTTTTCTAGACTTAATAAACCCATTCTCCCTTAATTCAACATTATAAAATGTATTTAATTGCATCTTCACATCAATTTAGAAGGCTTGTGAATGAAACTTAACCTTAGTCTAGTGTTGTAATGTGTCCTACACATTCACATTGGATGTTGTGTCTTTCTAGGCTATGTGGACCTCATTTTAGTGTTGTAAAGTGTATTTAATCACATTTTCATATTTAATTTTGTGTCCCAGGCCCTAATTGACCTTTACATCATCATTAATAGGCCCCTATTACCCCATATTGTGCATCCCAAGGCATAATTTGATGAAATAACCAACAAAGTCACCATATAAACTTGATTTCCTCATTCCCCAACAACCCATCTAGCAAATGGGCCCCTTTGGAACTAATTCGCCATCTATGGTGAATAAGTTGCTGCCAGGTGGGATTGATTCACCCAAGGTGGAAAATGAGTCCCATTTGGGCCATTTTTTACTTTTGAGCGAGAAATTTTGGAATGTAAGATTTATTTTTCTTCATGTTGGCCTTGGGGATCCAATTTATAGGAAAATAAGGTGAATTTCCTATAAAATCAAGTCTCTAAACAATAATTCACATCTCTTAACTCATTCACAACTCATTCATCATTTGTCTTCCATTTCAAGTCAAGCAAGTTAGGGTCTCATCACTCTAAGTCATTAAGAAAGTTTCCAATGACATTCAAGAGTAGAATCTTCCTCCATTGCTGCAAAATTTCAAGATCAAACATCATGGAAAGGTACTAACTCCATTTTTTAATGCTTCATTACATTCTTTCATCATTTTGGTTTAATTACCTATAAAGGGGTTTGACCAAGGCATACCCCCATGCCCTAACATCCAACATTTTTCCTTCTCTTCTTGTGTGTTTATAGATTTAGGAATCTTGGAGGCTTGTAAATCATTAAAAATCAAGTTGAAAAGTTGTTCAAGTTATCTCTTCATTGAATAAGGAAAAATATCAACAAAAAGTCACTTTCAGGCCCGAATTTGATAGTTTTAGAACTAGACACCTGAAGAAGTAGAAAGTGCAGATTGAAGGCTCATGTTTTGACTTTTGAATCTTTAAAAATTTAGAATTGGACTCACCATTAGTGGTGAATGAGTCCCATTTCCAGGCCTAATTTTGATTTTCTATATTTTTGGATAACTATTTGTCTGATATGGGCTTTGGAACAATTTCCTAGATCTAGGACTAATTCGCTCAAAATGGAAAATGAATCCTAGTAGGAAAAAATTTCAGCATTAGCAACATTTCAAATGTCATTTCAAGCCTCCAACAAGATCTTAGGTGCACACTTCCAGTTTTATAAGGTTTTGTTACAGTTTACATTCATTTCCAAGTATTTTTGCATATTATAATGTGTTTTATATCAAGTTGCATTTCAATATTTTTCACTTAATTATCAATAGTTTTTATTTGTTATTTTCATTTATTTTATCTCATTTAGACACATTTCATTCATAATTCCCTTATACTTGCATTAGTTTGAGTGAACCACCTAGGCTTTTGGCCTATCTCTCTCCTTTTAGGTGAAAAACCCTAAGAGTGCAAGAGAAGTTCATAGACCTTACAAATATATGGTTCATTTTGTTAAACCTACTTTTCAAATACTTTCTTGTCTAATTTGGATTCCATCATCATCCTAGAATTAGCTTGCATTGCATTTTGCATTAGTTAAGTTGCATTCTAGTGTTTCAAATTTTGCATTCATGAAAAGTGCATTTAGGTTGCATTTTTGGCATCTAAAATCATTACAATTTTATGAAATTCTTCATTTCTAACTTAGGTATGCATCATAGCACTCAGAAAACATCAAAATCATTGAATTTTTTTTTAAATTCTAAAGAAAATCCATATTGGGACTCATTTGCCACCTTGGGCGAATCAGTCCCTTTTCACCCCTAAAACTACCTTTCACAGAGTTGAACACACTATTTTTAAGCTTCTATTTGGTGCCATTACTTACTTGGATTAGTTGGTTGAGTTTTTGTAATATGCATTTCATTATATCTAGCTTATAATAGCTCATTTCATGCATTGTATAATTTAACATTTGCATTTCAAACATTCCATTTTTTAGCTTATTGCATAACATAATCAGTAAGTCACTTTGTTTTACATCTGAAAATAGAATTGCACTTTATTTCCTTTTGCATAGCATGTTCTTTTTCAAAATATGCGCCTTTTATTTCTAGTTAAACATGGATTTTATAAGCACAATATCCCCTCTTATGAGTTCGATTTTGATTACAACAATGAGGAACATGTTATTCATTGCTTTGACCAAACCATTAAATTCACCATTGGTGTGAATGGAGGTGTAGACAATCATAACAAGCATACTTTTTCTTCTCCCAATACCTCTCCTGTTAGTGACAAAGGTATATTGGTGAAGGAAGTTACAAGCATTGAGGGTCTTGATTGTTCATCTTGTCATTCCCCTTTGGAAGATGTTCGACAATAAGAACATGAGATCATAGACACATTTCTAAATATCATCTTACCTAGTCTCCATAACCATGACAATCAAACTTTTCCATCTTCTAATATCCCTCCTCAATGTAAAGAGGATAGGTTGGTGTTAGAATACATCCCTATTAAGAATCATGAAACCCTTGATCCTCCCTTCCCTAATGCTCCTCCCATTTGAGATAATCTATTTGAAAACCATAATGGGCCTTCTCCTGATGCCTCCCCCACTTGTGATGAAGCTACTTTACAAACTTCAAACTTGGATGAACATATTACAAGCTCTCCTACTAGGGTAGATAACATGGCACAAGAGAATGAGACCTTAAAGACAATGGACACTCAACTAGCACCTTCTCCTAATCATCCCCCTCTTGATAATCCCATCATTGATCATTCCCCTATTGACGATGAAGTTATTTTGGAAGAACCAAGCCTTACTTGTCAAGAATATGTGGCTTGTTGTTCTCCTAAAAACTCTCCTTCTAGGGAGAATATTATGGTGCTAGAAAAAGGAAACTATAATAATGTGTCTTCCTTAAATAAAAAGGTGATTCTCAATTTCCCTTTATTAGAGATACATCAAACCAAGACTGTGGAGGTTATGAATGCACAAAGTGTCCATTAGACCCCCCTCAATCAATGGACCTCATACATATCCCATGGGACATCCTAACAACCCTCTAATTCTCTATCCACCTTCATACAAACAACAAACTCAACATAAACCTGAACTTGTCCTTTACCCTCCTAAGAATAATGTTTCACAACAACTGATTCATAATACCATTTCTCATACGTATAATACTCGAAACAATCCGCAACCACCACAACCAACCCCAACACCTTTATCGGTGCCTAATCCTATCCTACCCAACTCTTTTGTGCTAGGTCGAAAGGAGTATGATCCTTTCAAGCAACTTAAGAATACTACTACTAAGATATAATTGTGGGACCTTATTCAAGCCTCCCCTCACTATCACAACATGGTCCAAACAACCTCACAACAAGTTCCTATCTCTTCTACTACACAACAAATAATATAACAGCCACAATTAACAAAATAAACAATGACATTATTTTCCACCAAAGTAAACTCCCCTCTTTGGACATGCAAAAACAAAATTATCCTCTCATGATCATTGCATAATACAAATGAGAAGGGATAAAGAGAACTCTTGTAGATACTAGTTCTTGCCTTAATGTGTGTAGTGTAAGCCTTTTGGATAGGCTTGGCATTGATCAATCGACCATTTGACCTGATTCTTTATCTATTAAGGGATTTGAAAATGTCAAAAAGAAACCACTCAGGGTGATAATTATACCTCTTACCATTGGAGTGGCCATCTTGAATAGACCAATCTATTTTATGCCTTGTGAAATTTCATGTAATCTTATCTTAGGTAGACCGTGGATTCATGCAATGAAAGGTGTGCCTTCCACTCTTCATCGCCAAATTAAATACATCTACAACAACATAGTCCACACACTTGACACCAATCTTGAGCCTTATAGTGTCTTACAACTTGATAAAAATAAAGAAAATCCCTTGAACACATCAACATCAACTACACAAGTGGAACCAATTCAACAAACAGACAAACAACAGCATATTGAACAAGTCACAAAGTTATTAGAAGATGATTGGGGTTCCTTAGATTTTGAACATGAATTCATGGAAGAGTACAAGATCATACACAAGGATTTAAATAGGGGATATGAAACAACAAATGACCCTTCGAAAGCATCCACCTCAACCACTTTAGACAATGAAACAAATTACACAACCACCTTTGACAACACTTATCACCAACCACCAACCAATCCAAAAGTAATGAAAAATCTTTATGGAAAAGGGTATGAGCTTATCAAATAACTTGGATATAGTGGAAAAGGTATCTGAAACCCTATAGATCCTCTCACACAACAAACAACTCATTTTCTTGGTTATTGTCCTTTTATAGGAATAACCAAGCCTTCACTCAACATCAATAATATCACCAACAATTCCTGTAAACCAACTTTAGTTCTATAAAGTATCCTGAACTAATCAACACTAGTGGTCTTCATCATTCTCCTTTTCCAAAAATAAAAAAAACAACTGCAGCTTTGCTTAATGTCAATGTCATCTCACAAAATGCTAATGATTTGAATTCATTAGATTTTACACCCTCCTATAAAGGAGAAAACAAAATCTTGCAATCTAAGCAATCTTGCGTAGGTATGACATCTTGTACTAAGCAAAAGGTTTTTTTTTTGCAACCTATAGAAACACCTTCTCCCATTGATCAAGAGGGTATCTTGTCAAGACTCCTCCAAGATCACTTGATAACCCTTCCTCCAAGAACTCAGAAGAAATTCTATTACAAGACTTCATTTTGCACATATCACATAGTTCATGGTCATTCCACTAATGAATGCAAAGCTTTGAGTAGAAAAATCCAACATCTTAAGGAATTTGGTGTTCTTCCTTATGGGGGGAAGCTAATCCATATAGTTGATACTGATTTTCACTCTAGCCTGCATCTTATCAATCATTTTAGCTCACCCTTATTCTGCACTAAGTGGGAGCAAGGGGTTAGATAGCCTTGTCCTCATATGTCACTTGTCATTGTCTCCTTTGGCTAGCCATCAACCTTTCATGAACATATAAGAGCATGCTTGGGACGTGGACAACATGCCTTAAGTTGGCTCACATGTGACATCATACCCTTTTTTCATGACTTAGCTTCTCGAAAACATATGACTTGGCATAGGGCTTTCCAAGTAAGATCTCATGTTCTCCTTCTACTTTAAAGCAATTTCTCATAGTACTGGTGTTCATAACCACTTTAAAGTGGGGGCATACATCACCACTCACATTTCATTGTGCGATTTCTTTCTTCTTAAGATGTACCCTCTTCTTGGTGGTGTCATTAGACTTGATTCCATCCAAGAGCGTCATACTTCTTTGACACATCCTCTCTTGAAACATTAGGCACAATGTTCCCTAAGACGAGACCTTGCATGAACTAAGAAAAATCTCTTTGAACATTCCTTGCACTACCTTGCATTTACAATGTCTATGAGTGTCAAGCATATGAAGTTTTGCTTACCTCATAGAGCTTGCAGACCATTTTTGTGGTGCCTTATTAAAGTTATTAGGAGGTAGAAATTTAGTATGGTTGAGTGGGAATCCCATTTTGAGGCATGAATTTTCCCAATAGCCACCTTGTTGATTCCTCACCCCACAGACAACTAGAAGTTCCATGGCCCTAAAGTGAGTATAATTAGGACTTCTCACCCGACAGACATCCAAGAGTTCTGTCACCTCAGAGTGAGTATTAATTTTTGGATAAACAACCTAGGTCTAATTCACAACGTGTTGGAAAAATGGTCAAAGCTTGATCCACCTTTTCATTTTTGATTTTTTCTTCTTTCTAGTTCTTGCCATTGTCTAATTGTGTATCTTGTCTTGTTGCAAATCATTCACCTTGTGTGTGTCCTTTTGCACTCATGTTGGCTTCACTTAGGATCTTGGATCTTGGGGGCTTGACTGTCTTCTTGATCTTTGTTATCCTATACCATCTGCATTGGTACAATTGGACCTCTCTTGAATTTCTACTTTGGTGTGAGTTTGAAGCAAGTTCATCCTCTCACTAAAGTGGGGGCTAAATGTACCATAGAAAAAAGTATTTCTTGTTTTATTTAGGAATAATTAATAATAAATTAGACTTAATGACACCTTGATTTGGTGTTGTGAGGTGTTTTTCACATCCACACTAGGTCTTGGACCCTTTCAAATTCATTTAACGATGTCTTGTAAAGGTGTTGTAAAAGACTTTCACACTTTTCTAGACTTAATAAACCCATTCTCCCTTAATTTAACATTATAAAATGTATTTAATTACATCTTCACATCAATTTAGAAGGCTTGTGAATTAAACTTAACCTTAGTCTAGTGTTGTAATGTGTCCTACACATTCACATTGGATGTTGTGCCTTTCTAGGCTATGTGGACCTCATTTTAGTGTTGTAAAGTGAATTTAATCACACTTTCACATTGAATCTTGTGTTCTAAGCCCTATTTTACCTTTACATCATCATTAATAAGCCCCTATTACCCAATATTGTGCATCCTAAGGCATAATTTGATGAAATGATAGACAAAGTCACCATATAAACCTGATTTCCTCATTCCCCAACAACCCAACTAGAAAATGGGCCCCTTTGGGACTAATTCACCATCTTTGGTTAATAAGTCCCTTCCAAGTGGGACTGATTCACCCAAGGTGGCGAATGAGTCCCATTTGGGCCATTTTTTACTTTTGAGCAGGAAATTTTGGAATTTAAGCTTTATTTTTCTTCATATCGGCCTTGGGGATCCAATTTATGAGCAAGTAAGGTGAATTTCATATACAATCAAGTCTTTAAATCCTAATTCGCATCTCTTAACTCATTCACAATGCATTCATCATTTGTCTTCCATTTCAAGTCAAGCAAGTTAGGGTCTTATCAAGTTCTAAGTCATCAAAAAAGCTTCCAAAGATATTCAAGGGAAAAATCTTCCTCCATTGCTGCAAAAATTTAAGATCGAACATCATGGAAAGGTACTAACTCCATCGTTTCATGCCTCATTACATTCTTTCATCATTTTGGTTTAATTACCTACAAAAGGGTTTGACCAAGGCAAACGCCCATGCCCTAACATCCAACATTTTTCCTTCTCTTCTTGTGTTTTTGCAAATTTAGGCATCTTGTAGGCTTGGAAATCATTAAAGATCAAGTTGCAAATTTTTTCAAGTCATCTCTTCGTTGGATAAGGCAAAATATCAACAAAAAGTCACTTTCAGGCCTAAATTTGATAGTTTCAGAACTAGACACTTGAAGAAAAAGAAAGTGCAGACTGAAGGCTCCTGTTTCCACTTTTGAATCTAAATTCAGAAGTGGACTCATTTTCTATTAGTGGCAAATGAGTCCCATTCCCAAGCTTGATTTTGGTTTTCTGCATTTTTGGATACCCATTTGTTTCGAAACAAGCTCTAAAATAGTTTCTCAAATATCAGATTAATTCGTCTAGAATGGCGAATGAGTCCCAGTAGGGAATTTTTTTAGCATTAGCAGCATTTCAAATGTCATTTCCAGCCTCCAACAAGATCTTAGGTGCACATTTCCTATTTTATCAAGTTCTGTTACAATTTACATTCATTTCTAGGTGTTTTTGCATATCATGATGTGTTTTCCAACAAGTTATGTTTCAATAGTTTTCACTTAATGATCAATAGCTTTTATCAGTTATTTTCATTTAGTTTATCTCATTTAGACACATTTCATTCATAATTCCCTTATACTTGCATTAGTTTGAGTGAACCACCTAGGTTTTTGGCCTATCTCTCTCCTTTTAGGTGGAAACCCTGAGAGTGCAAGAGAAGTACACAGACCTTAAAAATCTACGGTTCATAAATTAAAAATTTCCATCCTAGAAGTCAATTGGTCTTGTCATTTTTCCTTTCTACATTGTTCGTACTTTGTATTTTGATGACAAATTTTGTATATTCATAACTATTTTCTCTTAAAAAATATATTATAATATATCTAAAAAAAAAAACTCTCTTAAAAAAAACATTTTCAATTAAAACAAGTGTCATGTAGTGGCTAGTACTTTTTTTTAGTACCGTAAGAGAATTATTGAGTAGCATGGTTGAATTTCAATTTGTTCCATAGAACTATTAATATATTCAAATTAATTATAACCTTTAAATCTTAATTTTATTAAAAAAACCAAATAATTATAACTATAACATAATCTACATAATTATAACCTTCATTGACCATCTAATATTCATCTTTGATTATTATTATTTATTATTTTGGAATTATTGATATTCAAAAGAATAGTGGGAATATAATGAAGAGGAAAGCTTTTAGCATTCATGAGGTCAAAGGTAATTTATGAGATAGTCAACAAAAAAAAGAAAGTCCAACCTAGAAGTCAATTGATCTTGTCATTTTTTCAATGTTCATACTTTTGACTTTTATTTTCATGACAATTTTTTTTATATTTATAACTATTTTCTCTTAAAAAAAATCTTATAATAAATATATTGCTAAAACATTTACATTTCTAACAAAATGTAATTACATACTTCCAACTTTTAAGAAAGATAAGTCTATATTTTATTATATATAATGTAAATAACAATAAAAATGTTTTAAACTAGCACTTGCACCTAAAGGAGGTTCAAGGATTAGTCGATAGAAAACTATATGTATGTTAAGATGTTAGAGAGTATGTGTTTGTGCATAGAAAATTCTAGTTGCATGTGGCTGGATTAAATAATTAATAACAATGCTATATAATGGAATGAAATAAATTTAGACATTTATCTAGATTTTTTCTTTAAAGAAATTAAGTATTATCTATTATGTAATATTTGATCTAAAACACAAAGCAATACATCTCACACTATATTTGATCTAAATCTCACACGATAAGACTTGTTTCAGACTCAAATCTCACACTATATATAACCTACGGACTAAAAATTAAGACTAGTAAACAGTACACCATATTAAGAAAGAATGCACAAAATTGTAATATTTCTACAGAAATCTACTCTTCTGCAGTGGCCTCAACATTAAGATCAAAATTCCCCGCATCTATATTTTGATCACTTCCAATACATGCTTTTTTAGACGCCACCGAAGTTCTTGCATTGATGTTTGAAGAATAACTAAAACTACAATCTTTCCCGGCCATGGCAGAAAAATCCTCCCACTCGAAAGTGGTCTTCCATGGAGACTTATTTATGATAACATTATTATTCTGAGATGTGGGCATTTCTCCTGCAGAGGGGCGATTCATTGGCTTCTGTTTATAAAGCTTGTGTATTGCATGGATTCTGTCCACCAGAGCGAAAAACTCTTGAACTTCATCTTCTTTGTCATCCTCCGCTGCACGTTTCCTGCACTTTTTCTCTTGCTCTGCACAACTTGGTAACTTGTGCTCTGCTCCCTTGCATTCCATGATAATAACTAACAGGATAGGCAGTTCACCTTGGCATATTTTCAACTAAAATATAGAGGATTTATAGGTGTAGCTTTACTTATTCAAACCCGTGTTTGGAAATTACCGATTCACCCTGTAATAAGAAACGAGAAGATCTAAAGAGGACTTTTATAGAAAATAAAATCCAGCCTCAAACCTACCGCACAAAGAAGCATCGCCATTGCACAACATGAAATTCATGGTAGAAAAACTGTTTATATGGTTGAAAAGTGGGGATGTCAAGATTGTCTGGAAACTGATTTTATATGGTTGAAAATCAGCAACCACGTGAAGGCAGGAAAACGCATAATCTAAATTAAGGGGGAACATTCATTCCATTACTATTGGACTTTTTTCCCTCTTCTTTATATTTTGTCGACGTGTTCGGTATTAATACGTCATCCATCGTAAGTTGGCAATGCGCGATCTGATGTGGACAGTCAGCATGCGAGTCAGTGTGTTGACTTTTGTTTTGGCCTTTTATACGTGTCACATCTTGTTGTAAACTTAGGCATGAAATGAGCGAACGGCGTGAAGAAACACGTCACATCTTGTAATGTCCTCCACCTTACGTTGGCAATGCGCGATTGATGGCGAGAAATATATGGTATGACTTCACAATTTCTACCTAAGAAACCGGGCATATAGATTGGGTGTAAATTAAAGGTCTCCATATTATTTTTTAAATATTCTTTTTATATATGGAGGGTGTACCTCTCACGACATATGCATGGAAAATCAAAATGAAGGAAAAAAATTGTTCGCCCGTGGTCCACATTTACCAATATAATATATTCAAATATAAAAATGTATAATAATATAATATTAGTGTATTTTATATTCAAATATAAAAACCTAATATATAGGTTCATACAAAAGTAGATAAAATGGAATTATATTTTAAAAGTCAAAGTAAGTGTAAAGACAAAACAAAAGTTGTTACATCACTATGCAATTGAAGCAATATGAATAGTTACTAGTTCATATTGATTTATTCTACAATGACAACTTGACTTTGAGGATTTCTTAGGTGTGCATTCCTTGGCACCCCAATATCAACATAAACCTACCTTCTCATTCAACCCTTATACAAACTTTGATAAAATTATCATGCAAATATGAGATGTGACCTTATCAATTGACTTGGAATTAGACTTAGCTACTAACCCTTTTTATTGAAGATAGTGGTACTTTAGCAATGTGGAAATAGTTGACGTTCTTATGGATGTTGAAAATTCTAAAGATATGAAAGTGGTAATAGATTATCCATTTAATAACCCTTCATGATTTCCCTAATGTCTTTGCATGAATTTATGAAGATATGCAAGGAGTAAACCCTAATGCAATGTTACACTACATAGTCCTCACACATGATGCAAGATCAATAAAAATAAAAAATGAATAAGATGCATCTTAAGACAACCCTCCTATTCATTTAAAGGAAATAAAAAAGATGCTTAAAGTAGCATTTATTCACCCCATTAGTTATTCACCATGGAGTTCTCATTAATTTTTCATGTTACAAAGTTCAAATGGTCGTGTTATAGTTGGACCTTTGTCACTACTGGATAGTTTAAACCCTTTAAATATTTATGTAAATAATTAATATCAGGTAATATAGATAACTCTCACTCTTGTAGTCTTGGTAATGTTTCTGTGTGAGTAAAATGTGAGTAAATGATCAACTAACACAATCAATAAGACATTATATCAAAGATTCAAACAACAATTAAACTAATTTAAAGCAAGAATCTACTGAAAGCGTCATATTGCTCTCTATCTCCAAAGATTTATTAAGTCATGGGGCTCTTAGATTTGGTAAGCATTACAACTGTTAAAATGCCAATCTAGAGAAAGAGATGCTGCTAAATACAATAATCTAGTCCTATATGATGATGTCTAAATGATAATGATGAAACTATTGTAATCTGACATGAAACTTGATGAAAGAAGCTATAGTAAACTATGATGTAGCTAAATGAAAAGCCATGATATTGATTCTATTCTAAAATGCTTGTTATTTCTATTGCTTGATTGCTCAATTGGTATTTTTACAGAGTAAGTTTGCACAAAGTTGGGATCCATTTTCCTGTAGACAGAGGTTGCATTTATAGATTCCTGGTAGCACATTTGTGAAGGGGCAGTAAAGAAAAGGTCTGGATTTGATCTGAAGAATTGAATGATGAAGGATGCAGAAGCCTAAGCTAATTATGGAGATTGTTCCTCCCCACAAAAATATTCAGCTAGAGGATATGAAGAATCAATGGAAGGAGATGAAGAAGTTCACCTGCAAATTTGTCTCCAAATTTTCTTGTGAAGGTTGAGATGAATTAAATTAGACATAACATGTCTAATTTGGTAGGTGAAATATTGATTAGCTGTAGAATATGCTTTTAATTTGAATATTTTGGATTTATTCAAATTTAGAAAGAAATAACAATTATTAAATAAAACAACTATTTGATATTGTTTATTTAATAAAAGAGGAATAATGATAATTAAATAAAAACTATAGAAGTTTTATTATTTAATTAAGAGGGAATAATTAGAAGAATATAAATAGAATTAAAGAATTAAAGAAATGAACTATATAAATGAATAATTCTATTTATTCAACAGTAGATAAATTTAAGGTTAATTAATCAAATAAATCGTATTTAGATAATTAGATTATCCAAACCATTTTTAGGTGTATACGTTTTGCCCCTCCTTGAAGTGATGTGTTTATGCATTGCTTCAAAGAAAATTTTGCTGTTGTTGCTAGTATTGACGAAAATAATTTTCAAATATGCCCTAGATGTTGATTTTGCTGTGATGATGGATATATGCCCCCTCATGAGATAAATTGATGAATTTTTTATTTTTTTGGATTTTTTCGAAAATTTTCAAATTTTTCGTGATTTTCTGATGATTTGATGATTTGATAAAGATTTTCAATTTTAATGATGCAAAATCAATTTATCTCCTGACAAATAATTGTGTAAATGCCCCTGTGATGATATTTGAATTAAGCCCCTTTGAAAATATTTAAATAAATCCCATAAAAATCACCTTTAATTACTCTATTAAAAAACTAAAAAGGGTGATTTGGAATTCATTTGTGCAATTTTGAGTTTTAAAATTTCAGAGAGAGTGATTTAGAGCTTTGTTGAGAAAAATGTCAATCCCCTACCACACTCACCGTTTTGAGTGCGTGCATCGACACAACTGCCCGACCGCCTACAGACCTTCGATATGTACCCGTGAACCTCCTCATTATTCATGTTTTTCATTTTTCGCGCGTTTATTTTGGATTTAAATTTTTTGAATTCTTTTAGCACATTTGTAGGCCACAATAGTGTATGTAAGTTTTGTTTTAGCACATTTAATAGAATAGCGCATAGGTTAGCCATTTTAGCGCATAGACAGAATGAAATAGCACATCTGAGTTTTAGCACATAGGTCAAAAAGTGTAGTGCATACGTAGGGTAAAGTAGCGCATCCAATGATATTGCGCATTGACTGTCTAAAGTGGTGCATTTGCCTCCTTAAATGGCGCATCTGATGAAATAGTGCTTTGATTGCCTGTTTTAGTGCATCGAGGTGTTTTAATGGCACATGAATATTGTGGCACATAAAAACACTACTTTAGTGCATTGAAGTTAGAATAATGTAATTTATCAATTTTGCCCTTGATTTTGTCAATTTTGATTGTGTCAGTCATTGATTTGATATGTTTGATGATCTCAATAGAGTAGATGATGTTCAACCTCATGATAGGCGAGGTTTGATGATTGATTGACGATAATTAACCTCATGATAGGTGAGGAATAATTATAGTTTGATTGATTAACCTCATTATAGGCAAGGTTGATTTGATTAATTGGCCTCATGATAAGTGAGGTACAATTTTGGATTGATGATTGACCTCATGATAGGTGAGGTACAATGATAGTTTGATGACTGTCCTCATGATAGGTGAGGTTCAATTGATAGTTAGTGGAGATTTGATCAAAATCTCACCAAACCTAATTAGATTTGATACGCTGATTGATGTTTGATAAATTGAAAAACATTACTGAATTTTAATATTTCATGATGATAGGAATCATAAATGCGAACCTACAGATTTGAGAGCAGTTTCCTAGGACATTCGATTTGATACCACAGTTAGCGCAGCCTGACACAACAGTCATCACATGTTGTGGTTTATCCTCTATTCTATCTATGCCCTAGATTAGGATTAATCGGGGTCTCCTGACAGCCCTAGAAGAGAGGTGTCATAGTGAGCATAATACCTTCCACCTTCCTACTGGTGAGATGACAGTCACCCTTGAGGATGTTTGGAAAATTTTGAGGATACCCATTGTTGGTGATATAGTAGTTTATGATTCTTTAGAGTAGGGAAGGACCGATGCTCTATGCAGAGTGTTCCATGATGATACTATTTGTGGATACGAGATTCCATGGCGTGAGATGGTGGATGCTTATGCCACTCTGCCTTTAGTACTTGTTGGTTTTATTGGAGGGTTCATTTTTCCTGATCGCAGGTCAAAGGGACTTTCTATTGGTTGGGGTTGTGTTTTGGAGAGTATGATTGTTCACAGTACAAGATATGCATGAGGCATGTGTCTGCTTTCTCATCTTTACCATAATTTACATTAGGTTGTCTACTTTCGAGGTCACAGCTTGTCCGCAAGGGTTACATTACTTCAGGTGTGGGCATGGGAGCATATAGCTATTACGCATCCAAAACGATCTACCATGAGGCCATATGTGCATATATATGCAGGTTGACTTACTCAGCCTAGACTGGGTAAATTGGAGCATTGGAGGAGAGTCTTGGATGATGTAGAGGCTATTACATATCGGCCATATCTAGATTGAAAGCACTGGGATGACAATGATATACAGTTGCCATACCTATGTCAATCTATGTTGTTGATTGGTAGGACTCGTTGGGTTTTGGAGATATTTTTGTTTAGGAGAGTGCTTAGACAATATGGTATCATATAGGGCATGCCCCAGGGTTTTTCCCATTATTCCTGGTGCCAAATAGATTCTATTGAGTGGGGACCCTGCCTCTCATATGATGTTGTCATTTAGGAGTACCAGGGCCTACAACCTTTGGTTTGGGAGATTCATCCTGAGATTATCGAGCCACTTGTCACAGTGGATTATGCAGAGTACCTGGCTCTACATCCTTTTCCACAGATTTTTTTTCCTAATGAGTTAGTGCCACTACTTGGTGAGGAGGATATTTTTGTTGCCCAAGGTCACTGATGGAGGAGAGAGGAGGGTCGTGAGGAGGAGGAGGATGTTGAGAGCAGTGGTGACGAGGAGGATAGTAGTGATGATGAGGGAGATGGAGATGGTGGGGATGATGGATGAGGTGGTCATGATGGAGGAGGTGGTGGAGTAGGTGGATCAGGTCTAGCTGTGGATGTCCAAGACTATATGGTGCCTCGTAAGAGGCGATCACTGATAGCTCCTACCGAGCAGCGTGTGCATATTGGGATACCTTCACAACATCAACAAACTCAGATTGTGAGTTTACATGTGTAGGTACAAACATTACAAGGGCAGTTGATACATGCTTAGCGTTTATTGGTGTAGACACAGACCTAGATGTAGACACATGCCCAGTCTCATGCACAGACTCTTGCTCAAGTATAGGGATAGTTGGAAGCTTCCCAGACATAGATTGCCTCGTTGACAACCAAGAGAGATGCAACCCGATGGGCTGTAGAGTAGGCTCAGTTGATAGCTGAGAGAGTACAAATATTGGTTGATGGTACCTCCATGGCTGATTACATGAGAGAGGTTCTTCATGTGGGTAGAGAGGTAGAGTATTATAGAGGCCGATACCACGATATAGTTTTGTCTGAGTAGAGAGTTAGTTATGGCCAGTCTCGATCAGGTAGGACTCATTCTAGGATTGTTAGCATGGGTGTGACACAACCTCCATGGAGAGATCTGAGAGACCTTGGTACATCTAGTGATGAAGGGACTGGTCTAGAGATATCTACACCATCCAGAGCTAGCAACATATAGCCTTTTTTTGTACCTCCTAATGTATTTTGAGATATGATGTATACTCTAGTTTTTTTTATTTACAACCATTTTTGATGTTGTATCTCCTTCCATTTCAGACATCATTATATACTGGACATTATTTTTTTTGAGATCTATGTGATATGCAACAGATTGATTGATTTATATGTGTTCTATATGGTTCCATGATGGATGCATTTAATTATCATGATGATATGCGATGATTTATGATGTTCTATCTATGATGTTAAAATTGTGATTATGTGAATAATGATGATGTATAGATGCATGATGTATGGATGCATGATGTGTGTAGTATTTACATAGATAATAGTTGTATGATAATATATATATCCAAATGATATGAATACGTATCAATATGTATGATTTCTGAATATGATGTTTCAACGATATATGAAAATGATGTAAATGGGATATGATGCACTTTTATTTTTGGGTATTTTAAATATATAAATGATATAATAAATGGATGAATGAATAATGAATATAATGGTACTTCAAATGTATGATATATGATATGATGAATGAATGAATAAAAATGCAACTACATAGAGATTTGTTTTTGATATTTTTCTTATGCAATTTAGATGATGTGATGATTTGAAAAATATGATATGATGCAAAATATATGATGGAATGTATGAATGATGAAATAGTATAAAAATATTTTCTAATGTATGTAATGGAAATTATTATGCAATTATATGATAATGATGATGTTTTTGTTAATGTCAAGTATACTCAATTCATTCATGAGAAAAGATAACATTATTTATGAATCCTTCACCAACTTTTGTAACAAATACTCTGCAGATGCAAAACTATCATGAATGCAATCTAATTTTACCATGAAAACCTATATGTAAGCATTGTCATCTTAATAGTCCATTTATCATGCTTTTTATCATCATTGAGCTTTTAAAATGTTGAAAGTAAGAACAAGCATCAATGGTATAATGTAGACCAATGATGACTTGAGCACTACTTTCATGATTTTTGATATTGCAAGTGAACACAAGCATCTAGGTATAATTAAACCAAGATGACTTGAGCATTTGTTGTGTAAACAGACAAGAATAAATCATTGTAATATGCAAATTCTGAATGTCATCAGTGATACTTTGTAGAGCATGTCTCTTGACAATTCACACAAAAATGATGATCAATTCACAAATAGCAGAAAAAGTAAATACCATTCTCCTTCCTGGCTCCTCTAGTTCAATACATCATCGAGTTGCTCCAAAGAAATGATAACAAAAATCAAAGTACAAAATTTGAACATTCAAGCTTAAAGTGATAAAATCATGATTCAAAATAATATCATCCACCTATAGTTGTCTTGATTTGATATGATTTCAGCTATGTTGATGTGGATGGTTGATTTCCTGAAATGTTTTGATGTTTGATGTATGTTAATGTTGAGTTTCCCAATGATCATTGTGTTTGTTGTGTTGTCATACTATTGTTTGTCTATTTTTTTAAGCTCAAGTTTATTTCCCCCAGTGAGTTCAGGTTTTTTCCCCCAAGCTAGGGTGAGACACGACCATGTTGCTAGGATATGATAATGGACTAAAATGATTACGAAAGTGAACAATCATGAAATGTCCCAAATAGATGGAAAATCTAGTTTAAATCACAAGTAGCGCCTGTTTCTAGGTTTTCACTACATGTTTTTATTGCACTTTTTAAGACTGTGATTTTTTTGTATTTTTCTCTTTTCTATTTTTTTTTGTATTTTTCCCTTTTTTGATTTTTTTATATTTTTCTCTTTTTTGATTTTTTTTTTGTATTTTTCTATCACTAAGACACTTGTTTTTCAAGTTTTCATCAAGGCAACCATTTTTCTAGGACTTGAACCATGCACTAGGTGATTCAGGTGTAGAACTTTCTGAGATGGATATTGTTGATAGGTTCATCGAACAGATCCCCTTTAGGTGTAGACAGTTTATAGGCTCCAGATCCATAGACTGATATGACAACAAAAGGACCTAGCCAGTTAGGTTCAAATTTTCCTTTCTTTTCTCTGTCTTGTTGATTTCTAGGGTTTTCCTTTAGGACCAAGTCACCAACCTGAAAGACTCTAGGCTTTACCCTGTGATTGTAGCTTCTATACATTCTCTATTGATATGCCTTTAGATGGTTCACAACTTGTTGACAATGTTCATCCAACAATTCCAATTCCTAAAGTCTAGAGACTCTATAATCCTCATCTATAATAATACCCTTCAGTGATACACAAAGTGATGGTATTTCCACCTCAATATGTAGGATGGCCTCTGATCCATATACCAAGGCATATGGTGTAGCTCCTATAGGTGTTTTGATGCTAATTCAATATGCCTAGAGAGTAGGATTTAATTAAACGTTCCAATCATGTCCAAAATCGTTGATAGTCTGTTTTCATTATTTTTAGAATTTTTTTGTTGGAAGCCTCTACTTGGCCATTTCCTTGAGGGTAGTATGGTGTTGAAAAATTATGTTGGATATGAAACTTCTCACACAGTTCTTGGACATCTTGATTCTTAAAAGGTTGACCATTGTCTATAACAATAGATTGAGGTATGCCATACTGACAAATGAGGTAATTCATAATGAAAGAAGGAATCTTCTTTCCAATGATTGTTGTTAAGGGAACTACTTCTATCTACTTTGTAAATTATTTTGTTGTTGTGATTATGAATTTGTGTCCATTGGATGAAGACAGATTAATCTTTTCTATCAGGTCCAGTCCCCGCTGACAAAAGGGCCATGTGGAAGTAAATGGTTGCAATTCTTGTGTTGGTGCATGGATTAAATTACCATGGATCTGACATTTTTTTCACTTCTTAACAAACTAAAAAGACTCCTTCTCCATATTCGGCTAGTAATACCCCAAACGGAGGAGTTTCTTTGCTCCTAGGGTTAGTCTGCTTGAATGAGTTCCAAAAATACCTTCATGAACCTCATGTAAGGCCATCTCAAATTCATTATGTTCTAGACACCAGACAAGAGTACCATCTAGACCTCGACAGTAAAGTATGTTAGAAATTAAGGTATGTCATGCAGTTTGGTGAATGAAATTGCATTTTTGGTTTTGGGAAAGATCGGGAGGGAGGTTATTGTCTTTCAAGTAAGCATAGGTCTTTCCATAGATTGAGGATTTAACATCAACTATATGGCATATGGTTTGAGATTCAGGATTATCGTATGAAAGATTAGACACTTTTTCTACCATAAACTCATAATGACCTCACTTTTCTGGAATCTGCAATAGAGAAGCAATTGTCACCATTGCATTAGCAGCCTTGTTTTCTACACTTGGAATCTGTTCAAATTTGATCTCCAGAAAGTACTTTTTGAGATCATCCACCATGTTCTTATATGGCATCAACTTCTCATCTTTGGTTTGATATTCATCATTTACTTGATAAATGACTAGTTGTGAATCTTGATATACTTGTAGCTCTGTGATTTTGCATTCAACTGCCACTTTGATGCCAATGATTAATGCCTCATATTCTTCCACATTATTTGTGCATGGAAACATGAGTCTATAGGACTTTGGGATGGTATATCCTTGAGGTGTAACAAATAGAATTCACACTTGATCCACATTGCATGAATGACCCATCAAAATAAAGCAACCATTGTTGTGTGGTCATAGTAAGAATGTTTGCATCAAGAAACTCAATGCTCATTGGATGATTATCTGGTAGTGGAGCTTTGGCTAACTCATCAGCTATCACCTAACCCTTGATGGCTCTTCGATCTACATATTGGATGTCAAATTCACTTAAGATCATGACCCACTTGGCTAGTCTTCCTATTAGGGTAGCCTTGCTGAGTAAGTACTTTAATGGATCAATCTTTGCTATGAGTTTAACCATGTGGGTCAACATGTAATGCCACAACTGCTGGGTAGCAAATACCACCACCAAACAAGCTTTTTCGATGAAGGTGCAATTTATTTCATAACCATTCAAAGTCCTCTTGATATAATAAATAGCTTGTTCATTTCCTACAGGATTTTCCTATTCTAATAAAGCACCTAGAGAAATCTCAGTTGTTGCAATGTATAGTAATAATGGTCTATCTTCTGTAGGTGTCATGAGTATGGGTGGTGACATCAGGTATTGTTTTATTTGATTGAAAGGTCTTTCACACCCTTGATCCCATTTGAACGAGACATTCTTATGTAGCAACTGATTGAATGGATGACTTTTGTCTGCTAATTGGGAGATAAATCTCTTGATTGATTGTAGCCTTCTCTGTAGAGACCATAGTTGACTGATATTATTTGGTGGTGGAATTTCCATTATAGCCTTGACCTTAGCAGGATCCACTTCAATACCCTTTTCTAACACTATGTATCCTAGGAGCTTTGTTGATGTAACCCCAAACACACATTTCTTAGGATTTAATCTGACATTGAACTTCTCCAGGCTGGTAAAGATTATATCTAGGATATCTAGATTCCCTTCTCTGGTATATGACTTTGCTAGTATATCATCCACATAATCCTCCATAAAGGTATGAATCATGGCATGGAAGATGGTGGTCATTGCCCACTGATATGTGGCCCCTGCATTTTTCAACCCAAAGGGCATGGCATTCTAGCAGAATGTGCCCCATGGACATGTGAATGAGGTATTCTCTTGATCTTTTGGTGCTATCTTGATTTTCTTGTAGCCTAAAAATTTATCCATTAATGATAACATGACGTGTCCGGCTGTTAAGTCTACAATAATGTCAATGTTTGGTAAAGGAAAATCATCCTTTGGGAATGCCTTGTTCAGATCTCTAAAATCAATACATATTTTGATATTGTTATCTAATTTAGAAACAAGTACAATATTAGAAATCCACTCAGCGCAATCAATAGATCTGATGAATCCTGCATCTAACAACTTTTTCAACTCTTCCTTTACTAACAAGGCGATATGTAGATGCATTTTTCTTAGTTTTTTCTTTACAGCTTTTATCCCAGATGGTAGAGATAAATGATGCATCAAAAGATCTGGATCTAACCTTGGCATATCAGAGTAAGACCAAGCAAATTTGATGTGTCTGTCTTCAAAGAACTTGATGAATTCTAGTTTTTCTTGTTATGTCATAGATGCTACCAGATGTAGAATTTTCACCTTCTCTGTTGTGCCAAGATTGATAGACTGTGTAGGCTCCACCAATACTGATGATCTTTCATGATAGTGTTCTGGAAGGGTGTCAACTATCCCATCTTCCGGTGCCTCAGAGAGGTTTTCACCATCAGAAGCATTCTTTATTTTTACTTTTTCAAGATCTAATGCTACCATTGAATGGTTTTCACCATTAGATCCATTATTCCTATTTTCAATTTTGCAATTAGAAAATTTGACACCCTCCTAATTTGAAGTATTGTTATGAGATTTATGAGTAGAACTTGTGTCAGGTGTGTCACTACAAAGGAAATTAACGATAGCATCATCATTCAGAAAGATAGGTACATTAATAGGTTCAGTTGGTTCCTAGTTGATAAGTTTAAGATGTATTAAAGGTAAAAAGTCATTAGATTGACTAGGGTCAATGACAGTGAGGGTTCCTATAGCAATGTTGTCAAAATTGTCAGTGGTGATGTCAAGGTCTATGATATTACTCTCCTCTAGGTCATCTATCTCACTCGATATTTGTTCATCCTCACTTGAGTCATCGATATTTTGTGATCCAAATACATGGGGTATAGTCCCTGAACTTTGTCCCTCCTCACATGTGGGTGCATACTTTTTTATAACATAAACTTGTATGTCCTTGTATGATATTTTTGATAAAGAATCCCACTCATACTTATTAGAATTTGTTTCAGAACTTTCTCTCATTTGAAGGATCCTTTCAACAACTTGATGAGTGATTTCTTCTTTTGTTTCCCCTATATAACCTAGTCATGTTTTGTCTTTTGGCTGAAGTGTGAGACGTTGTATGGGTTCTATGATGCCCTCTTTTCTTTCTCCAACAGGTCCTTGTCCTTCATACCCCATTTTCTCTAATATTGTTTTTTCCTTTCCATATTGATCTCTCTTTATGTTGATAGTTTCTGATGTAGATGCTTCCTCATCTTTGTAGAGCCAATTGAGGATGGCCTTATCTTTAGATTCATTCTCTAAAGTACTAGCCTTTACAAATCTATCATTAAAAATTGTGGTAGGTTGTGATGATGGTTTCCCATATTATTTCAGAGATGATAGTAGTTGTGAAAGACATAGAGATTTCCCAATGGAATATTCTTCCATGCCTTTGTCTGTTAACTAGATCTTTTCTTGAAATTGTTGTGATAGAGAACTCAATTGACCTTTGTTGTTTGATGGAGTGTTGTTAGCGACACTTGCATCTTTTGACTAGTCCTTTTTCTCAACCCACTTGGATACAAAGTTTAGTTTCTTTTCACTATTGGATGAACTAGAAATGCTCGCCTCCCTATTATGGGGCAAAAAAGTGTCTTGTGTCATTTTAATCATGTTACAATATTGGGGATTGTGGTAATCAGTTGAAATAGTAACTTCTTGTCCATTAACTGGAAACTTTAAACATTGATGATAAGTTGAGGGTATTGCTTGCATTTCGTGAATCCATGGATGTCCCAAGAGTATATTATATGTCAGCTCTTTTTCTAGCACTTGGAAAACTATATTATTCACAATTGGTCCTACTTAAATAGGCAACAAAATCAATCCTTTGGAGGATCTCTCTTCTTCATCATAGGATTTTATTGTGATTTTCCTTCTGGCATTAATAGCATTATTAGAGTAACCTAGTGCACAGATCAGTTTTAAAGTGCAAATGTTTAAACCAGATCCACCATCTATTAGGACATGTTTAACATGGTGTTTATTGATTAAAAATTTTGTATGAAGGATTGCATTGTGTGGATGATTAAGTGATACAGTGTCTTGTTCATAAAGTGATAGACAATGAGGCATGGTCAAATGTCTCACCATATCTTTGAATTGACAAACATCTAAATTGTTGGGTACTATGGTGGCTACAAGAGCTTGTTCCAAAACTTTCTTATGGAATGGTGAGATTTTAAGGAGTTCCAATATTGATATATGTACTAGTATTTTCTATAGTTGATCAACTATGTTGTATTGATTGGAAGGGGGAGCAGTTGTTTTAGTGCAACTCATTTCAATATTACCTTGGATTGCCCCCTTGTTGTCATATTGACTGGTTGGTAGTCTTGCTTTTCCCTTATTTTTATGACATTGATCTAATTGTTGGATGTATCTATGTTCGAGATCATGTTTAGTGATATGATGTCATTTATTCCAACATTATCAGTTTGATTATCTATGACGCCATTCTTCTCAACCTCAAAAATATAATGAATAGTGTTGACATAAATGTAGTTCACATTTTTACCTTTACTGTTTGTAGAAGAAGATTCTCCCTTTTCATAATTTGGTAAAGGATTTTTAAATGCATTGTGATCATTTTTTGTTTGATGTCCTTCTATGAATACTTTTTTGTTGTCAATCAAATCTTGTACTAGATGTTTCAACTGCATACAATCATTTGTTTTATGTCCTTTATTTTTATGAAAGTTACAATAGTCAGCATCATTCCACCAAGATGGTTTTACTTTTGGTTCCCAATTTCTTGCTTCAAGTAAGGTGATAAGTTCATTTACAATAATTTCTCTCATTGTTGATTCTAGTGTTTGTCCCAATGGTGTGAATCTTCATCGATTTGATGGTCTTTGATATGATTGTGGTTTAGATTCTCCATTGTTTGGATTGTTGTTTGATTGACACATTGATTGATGTTTTGGTCATTATTTTCATTGGTCTTTGCAGTAGTTTCCATTAAATTAAATATTGGTTTCACATTTTGTGTGTTATTTATAGCATCATTGTTACTAATATTTCTATTCTTTTGCCAAAACTTGGTTTTATCATTGTTGTTGTAGTGATTGGAGGAGTTTGTATTATTTGATCCTTCATTGTAATGTTTTATTACCCCTCTTTTGACCAAGAATTCTTCAATCTTGAGCCCATTTTCAATGACTTTTTCAAATGTTGGTGGACATTGTAGATCAAGCTTGTAGCTCATGTCATCAGTTAGGTTGTCAATGAATAATTCCATCTTTTCTTCTTCAGGTATGGAATGAGGATACCTAGAAAACATCCTTCACCATCATTGTAGAAATGAGAGGAATGTTTCACCTTTCTTTTTTTTCATATTGTAAAGGTCCTTTATTGTTATCTCGTGTTCAATATTATAAGAGAATTGTTAGATAATCCTGTTGACTAGTTCTTCAAAAGATCGAATTCCTGGTTGTAGTTTAGAGAACCATTCCATACATTGACCTCCTAAGCTCCTTGGAAATAACCTCATTAGATAAGTTTCCTCTTGTGCAAATTCTAAACTCATGGTTCTGAATTCCCTCACATGATCAATTGGATTTTTTTTACTATTGTACTTGTCATATTTTGGGAATTTTCAATGTCTAGGAAATGGTATCATGTCCACACTTGGATCAAAAGGATAAGGAAAAATTCCCTATAATGAGTATCTTTTCATGGTTACTTTTTGCATATCTTGAAGTTGTTGTTGTAGTTTTTTCATTTGATGTGTTAGGGAAACCACTTGATCTATGTTTTGTTTGTTTTGTGGTTCAATTTCAGCTGCTATAGGTGATTCTTTTAATCGATTGATATCAAAATATTTTGGAATTTTTGCACCTAGTTTAGCTAGCATCAAAAGGTATTTTTCCATATCTTGTTCTAAGACTTTTTCCATAAATTTATGGAAATTGGGATCTTGTTGTGTTGTTTGGATGTCCTCTTTGGTATTTCATTTGCATTATTTTGGTGGAATCTATGAAAGGTATTTTCTTTAGCCATGGTATTTGGTGTTTCAATTTATTTTTCTCTAAGTTTCTATCTTTGTAACCTCATCAAAATTGGCAAACAATTGTTTGTTATTCTTACTAAACTTTGATCTTTTTGTTTGGATTAGTGCCAAGGATATTAACTTAAGTTGAATAGAATGATAAATTCCATTGATGAGACTATGTTAAAAATATGATTATTTTGTTTCGTTTCATGATTGTAGAATGAAAAAATCCTGATAAAGAAACTTAACATAATAATCCAGAATTTGCGTTTGATTTAGACACTTTAAGGTTGCAAGATCTTGGTTTAATTTGATAAATTTTGGATTGTTAGGTCATATTTTCCCAATTTTAAGACACTGTTTGGACTATGATTTTTTTTTTGTTCTATCGAAAACCTGAGTTTTGATGTTAACTGTCTAATAGGGGTTTCAAATAGCTCTTTTTTTTCTTGTTTTGTGGATGTGCTATAACAGAGGGAAAATGCGCTAAAATAGATTGTGTATGCCCTAAAAGATATGGTGAATGCTATGTCAAACAGGGTATATGTTCCAAAATAAACTATGGATGCACCAAGATATTGGTAAATTATGGTGACAAACTATGCAAATGTACTATAAGATAAGGAAGATGCACTAAAACAATGGTTGTATGCACTACTTGGACAACAAATGTGCTAAAATAGACTATGTATGTGCTATTTGGACAACAGATGCACTACAAGACTAGGTGGATGCACTAAAATAGATTGTGTGTGCACTAAACTAGAAGTTGTTAGTACGTTCACAGTTTTATCCGTTTGTTCTAGTTTTTCTCAATAAAAGGATTGATTTCAAGGTGTAATTTTTTGAACCATGAACATTTTGATAGGGTATTTTGTTGGTAAATCTCTAAATTTGTTGATCTAATTGGATGATAACCTTGAAAGATAACTTCACACACATAAGCTAGATTGTAAACAGTTGTTTCAGAAATCTATGTATTAAACATGTAGTGAGTATTCTAGAATCTAGTCTAATTCTTTCAATTTCCATAAGTTTTGACACAAATACAAATATTTCAAGCACTTTTCTCTCTCAAGTAGGTCACTTAGAATATCACATCCCATAGCTTGCAACTATGTTAGCTCACACAACCTTGTCACCCCCTAGAGGGAGCCCATGTTTTTTCCTTTCCTAAGTCTTAACCAAAGTCGAATCCTCCACTTTTGGCCAAGGTCTCTGCTAGTTATATGGTGAGTGTCTTGGGGGTAGATTCTTCCCTCCCCTTGCACCATGATATAAAAAAGTGTTCAAAAACTGACACATTTGGATTCTACACTAAAGTTCGTAGATAGGGTATTTGTTCAAAGTGGAAAATGATAAAATCCCTTAGGAGACCTCCCAATCTTTAGAACAAAGATTTTGGAGATGGTTATCTTGCACACTTCTATTGAATTGTGGGTTTCCCCAAATTCACTTTTGATTATAGTGGGTTGGAAAACTTAGCTTTGGTTGTTCCCACTTAGGTCGTTCCCATAGGGTGAGTACTTTTTCCCACTATGATAGGCCTTCTAAAGGATTTGAAAAAAGCATAAAAAGTGAGTCTAGCATTCTAATCACCTAGTGAAGGGGAGAGCATAGGCCTATCACTTCAACCACAGTAGACAAGGTGTTCAATTAATCCTTTACTTAATCTAGATAAATTTTTTTAAACAAAGGAAAAACAATAATTGAAATAAATCCTTGCAAGCATCATTAGTAATTTATGAGAATTTTTTCTATGACTAGCGTATGTTTTCTAGCAACTGTCTTTGACAAGCGTATTTCACACCTGGAACATAGAAAACAATGATTAGACTTCATATTTTAATTTTTTTGCAAAAGTAATTAGATGCACCACAATAGTGGTTAGATGTGCCAAAACAACATTTCAATGCACTAAAATAATGGATCTATGCACTAAATAAATTCAATGATGTGCTTAAAGAATAGGTCGATGTGCCAAATTAAAAACCCTTGACTGATGAAACAAAAAAACTTTGATGCGCCAGAATAGTCGTCAGATGTGATAAAGTATTTGGTGGATGCACTAGAACATTGCTTGGATGTGCTAAAGTATTTTTCGTATGCATCATCAAATATCTTGATCGCGCTAAAAGAAAACACATCAGAAGCCTACAAACATATTTTTCAAGAAAAGATGTTAAAATGGGGTTTTTGTGCACCACGGTGGGCACCAATTTATGCATGAGTAAATGATCAACTAACACAATCAATAAGACATTATATCAAATATTCAAACAACAATTAAACTAATTTAAAGCAAGAATCTACTGAAAGCGTCACATTGCTCTCTATCTCCAAATATTTATTAAGTCACGGGGCTCTTAGATTTGGTAAGCATTGTGATTGTTAAAAAGCAAATCTAGAGAATGAGATGTTGCTAAATGAAATAATATAATCCTATATGATGATGTCTAAATGATAATGATGAAACTACTGTAATCTAAATTGACATGAAACTTGATGAAAGAAGCTACAGTAAACTATGATGCAGCTAAATGAAAAGCCATGATATTGATTCTATTCTAAAATGCTTTCTATTTCTATTGCTAAATAATAATTGCTTGTTTATATTGCTTGATTGCTCAATTGGTATTTCTATAGAGTAAGTTTGCACAAAGTTGGGATCCATTTTCCTATAGACAGAGGCTGTATTTATAGATTCTTGATAGCACATTTGTGAAGGGGCAGTAAAGAAAAGGTATGGATTTGATCTGAAGAATTGAATGGTGAAGGATGTAGAAAAATTATGGAGATTGTTCCTCCCCACAAATTTGTCTCACAAATTTGTCTCCAATTTGTCTCCAAATTTGTGAAGGTTCAGATAAATTAAATTAGACATAACATATCTAATTTTGTAGGTGAAATATTGATTAGCTATAGAATATGCTTTCAATTTGAATATTTTGGATTTATTCAAATTTAGGAAGAAATAACAATTATTAAATAAAACAACTATTTGATATTGTTTATTTAATAAAAGAGGGATAATGATAATTAAATAAAACCTATAGAAGTTTGATTATTTAATTAAGAGGGAATAATTAGAAGAATATAAATAGAATAGAAGAATTAAAGAAATGAACTATATAAATAAATAATTCTATTTATTCAATAGTAGATAAATTTAAGGTTAATCAATCAAATAAATTGTATTTAATTAATTAGATTATCTAGACCATTTTTAGGTGTATACAATTTCATTTTCAGATGATGCAAGTAGAAACTCCTTCTGATATTGATAGAACAATGGAGCATGGTGTCATTGTAGTAGTAGTAGTAGTTTGATGCCCTTGACAAAGGTATGAGTAGAATAGTAATGTTCACAAGGTGTGTGCAACAATCTGTAACATAAAAAAGGTGCTACATTGTAAAAAATCATGAAATAGGCCTTTTACATGTGCCAAATTTGGTGCTCGCTAAATTTAAAAGCTAAAAAAAACAACAAGCAAACCTTTCATTTTTTCCCTAACCATGATTTTCCTTTGTTGATTTTTACCTCTGCAACCTGCACTTACCAAAAGGAGGCCATTTTTTTCATGTACACTAAAGCCTAAACACTATCCCTCAACCATACACCCTAAATTCCATCCGATAAACACTCACCCCTAAACCTTGTATTCTTAGTCCTAAAACCTATACCCTCAATTAAAAAGGAAAGAGGTAATGACCTAGAGAGGAGAGATAGAGAGAAGAGATGTGTAGAGAAGAAAAGAGAGAGAGGAGTAAGGAGGGAGGGAGAGGTAGAGAGGGAGAGACCTAAAGATGGGGGAGAGAGGGAACAAAGGGATGGAGAGGGAAGGATTGAAAGAGAGTGGGAGAGAGATAACATATTCAAATAAAAACACAACATGAGTTTGTTATAACATGCTTTCTGTGACACCCCTCCATTTTGTTATGTTTTTCTTGATAGCTCAGATACTCTGTTAGACCTTATTTTATGTTATTGTTATTCTATCGTTAATAGTGGAGCAACTATAGACTATATTGATGTGATGACACATTAAATGCATGGTGATTATGTTGACCTGCTTTATGTTGCATAGATGCTTAGTTGAGATAACATTGATATATATATGCTTCTTGTAGTTTAATTGATATTGATATTTTATCTTGTTAGTCTTGTGTGACTGTATTGGTGAAGGGGACATAATTACATCACTCGCATGCAAGCACCTTGTGATTTCCACGATTCTCTCTTCACAGTGTGTATGAATTGTTATCTGTATACATATACGACTTTTTCTTGTGTTGTAGGTTTGTAGGTACAGGACAATGGCTTCACCTAGTTTCATAGGTCTGAGCATGTCCACTAATCAACAATAATGATTGGGAGATAGTAACTAGTTGACCTTGTCAAACCTTTACCCTAGTATAGTGTGTCATTAGTTTGAGTCTTGGTCATATCCCTTACCCTTGTTGTTCTAGGTTTTTTATTATTGTGCAAGTTTAATTTTGTATATTAAAATGTGTGGTTGATTAAGTATTTAATTTATGGTATTATTGATTAAGTTATATTATAAAGTAATTTTAATTATTAAATTAATTGGGAATTAAAATAAATAAGTTATTTAATTGTAAATTGGATTAAATGAATTGTTTTTAATTTTAAATGCATATTTGGGAAAGGGTCTTGGAAATATCTTGGTTTGTTAAAGAAGAGATATTTGTTGTGTGAATTGAAAGTGAGAAGGATTTTTTTTCTTATTTCCTTAAAATTGATTTACGGGGTTTTACACTTGGTATCAGAGCCTAGGTTTAAGCACTGGGAACTCTGGGTTAATTTGGAAACCATTAAGTTGTTTGTGTATGATTTAAGTTACATATCTTGTCTTACACCTTGGTGTGCTTGTGAAAGATCATGCCACCTAGGAGAGGTCAAGGTTGTGGTTGTGGTCGTAGAGGTAGACATGGAGGTAGCCAGCAGAACTCACCTCTGCATGTTTCTCATGATTCTTACCGTGAGGAACAACAAGCTTCCCAAAACATTCCGAGAGGCGGTATTCAATATCTAGATCCACTAGGGGTTGAAGGTGCTTAGTTGCATCAATTGTTAGAGGATACTCTTGCCCGTCTTGGAACGAAGTAGGAGGTAGAGCAGATTGTTGTTAGAGAGAGAGATGTACCAGCTCAGTCAGAGGCAGTGGTAGCTGCACACATGATATATTTACTTAGAGCTCAACCACCCTTATTTGATGGAGCAGGCAATGGTTTAGAGGCTGAGACCTGGCTGATTGACCTGAACAAATGGTTTTCTATGCACCCGTATGGTAGCAACACCAGAGACAGATGTGCGATTATGCACCTGAGAGGCTTTTCTTCCACATGGTGGAGATTGGAGGAGCAGAAGATCCATATTGATATCGGTATCATATCTTGGGAGATGTTTCTAGAGGGGTTCCACACCAAATTTCTCTCTGATCATTGGCGATAGCATCGTGGTGATGAGTTCCATACTCTATGACAAATGACTATGTGAGTGGAACAATATGAGCATATTTTTTATGAGCTCAAATAGTACGCAGACATTGGAGACGACGAGGGCATGTTGGTGCAACACTTTATTAGGGGCTTAAATGCCTGAATCAGTGGAGGTGTGTGGGTTTTCAAACCCAAGACTATGGAGACCGCGATAGACAAGGCCAGGCTTGTAGAGGAGAATTTGGCAATGGCATTGGGTGGTCATGTAGGAGTGCAGATGGGCAGTACTTCAACTACAGGGCCTAGTGCATGCAGTGGATAGACTCAGGGAACTAGACCACCCAGGGCACAATAGACACCAGCATAGAGTGGATAGTACCAAAACTCTCAAGGAAAATGAAAGGATTTTCCACCTAGATAGAGTGATGATTGTCAGTTAGTGGGTGACAGGGACTGGAGGCATGCCAAACGCTTTAGTGATGCATAGCCGACACAGAGTACTCAGTCTACCTTTAGGGGTAGTGTTCAGCAGTCTAGTGCACCTTTTTAGTTTTCCATGGTCTAGTGTACCTTTAGGTGATAGAGACTTCAGTAGAGGTTTTGGCAAGGCTATCGGGTGTTTTGCTTGTGGCCAATAGGGTCACATAGCTCGATTGTGTCCCAATAAGGACACATCTGGATATACACATAGGCCACTGGATTCATAGCTAATAGTAGGTGACGCAGGTAGATCACATAGGGTGTTTACCGTGGTGGATACTTGCTAGGTTGAGCACTGGGGTGCAGTTGGAGAGGTTTCTAGTGGAGGACATGCATCATTCTTTGGGAATCATGCACATCCTTCAAAATTCAGAGTTGATCCTTAGGGGTCGAGATACTGATACTTCTGCTACATGGGAAGATGCTACCAGGATGAGGGAGCTCTACCCTTAGTTGTTCGCAAGCTTCCAAGAGTAAGCCTGATCCTAGGGGGAGGATGTGACACCCCTCTGTTTTGTTATGTTTTTCTTGCTAGCTCAGATACTTTGTTAGACCTTATTTTATGTTATTGTTATTCTATCACTGATAGTGCAGCGATGATAGACTATATTGATGTGATGACACATTATATGCATGGTGATTATGTTGATATGCTTTATGTTGCATAGATGCTTAGTTGAGATGACACTGATATATATATCTATATATATAAATATATATGCTTCTTGTAGTTTAATTGATATTGATATTTTATCTTGTTAGTCTTGTGTGACTGTATTGGTGAAGGGGACAAAATTACATCACTCGCATGCAAGTGCCCTGTGATTTCCACAATTCTCTCTTCACGGTGTGTATGAATTATTATCTATATACATGTATGACTTTTTCTTGTGTTGTAGGTTTGTAGGTACATGACAATAGCTTCACCTAGTTTCATAGGTCTGAGTGTGTCCACTAATCAACAATAATGATTGGGAGATAGTAACTGGTTGACCTTTTCAAACCTTTACCCTAGTATAGTGTGTCGTCAGTTTGAGTCTTGGTCATATCCCTTACCCTTGTTGTTTTGGGTATTTTATTATTGTGCAAGTTTAATTTTGTAGATTAAAATGTTTGTTTGAATAAGTATTTAATTTATCGTATTATTGATGTGAAAGCTTTAGAATAAACAAATAAATTAATTTAATTTAAGTTATATTATAAAGTAATTTTAATTATTAAATTAATTGGGAATTAAAATAAATAAGTTATTTAATTGTAAATTGGATTAAATGAATTGTTTTTAATTTTAAATGCATATTTGGGAAAAGATCTTGGAAATATCTTAGTTTGTTAAAGAAGAGATATTTGTTGTGTGAACTAAAAGTGAGAAGGATTTTTTTTCTTATTGTCTTAAAATTGATTTACGGGGTTTCACACTTTCATTATATGATTTGATATAATGTGAGCATGTTATAACATGATCACATTATGTTTTTCTTTAACATAATGTGAGTGTATTATAACATGCTCGCTTTATGTTTTTCTGTGGAAAATCTCAAGCCTTTGGCTTGGATTTTCCTTGGGCTTCCAACCCAAAGGTTTGGAGTGACTGTTCAATGTCCATAGACATGTTTTTGTAAATATTAAAAAGATTTACATAATCCCAAGTGTGCTCCCCAACAATTTTGCACATGTTTCAATACCAAGTCAAAAGATACCACAATAGTTTTAAGCTCTCTCTTAGATTTCTAACCATGTAATTTTTTTTGAGTATGTTAAGGTTTTCATTTTTAATTTCTTTTATTAGTGTATCTATTCTTTTGTCAAAAACCAGTGTGGTATTTTTTACTATATTTTTAATCTTTCATAAAAGTTTTAAATAAATTACATCCTTAGAAACTAGACTTCATTCTACACACATTCAAATAATTTTCACCAATTTTCATAAAAATTATTAGAAAACTGCTCAATTTTATGTTTTTTAGGATGTGTCCACTTTGAAAATTAGTTAAAGTCATACATTCATTAAAAATTAGCAAAAAAATCAAGCATAAACTACTTGGTGTTAGCTAATTTCTCACTAAAGCGATTTTTGAAATACTAAATAGAAATTAACATTTTAGGGGGGGCACACTAGATGCTATGTTATAATTTTTTGAAAAAAAACATGACCACTTTGTGTGGCCCCCCTTTTTGAACCCCTTAATCTTTACCATTTTTTTAAAAAATAGTAGTTTAGAAAGTATATTTGGAGCACTATGACTTGTTTTCATTGCATCTCCAAATTTTGAGTGTAACTATCTTCAATAACTCATCCAAGGTCATTCACCATGGAGTTCTCATTTTTTTCATGTTACAAAGTTCAAATGGTCATGTTATAGTTGGACCTTTATCACTATTGGATGGTTTAAACCCTTTAAATATTTATGTAAACAATTAATATCAGGTAATATAGAGAGCTTTCACTCTTGTAGTTTTGGTAATGTTTCATTTTTAGATGATACAAGTAGACACTCTTCCTAATATTGATAGGAAAATGGATCATGGTTTCATTGTAGTAGTAGCAATTTTGATGCCCTTGATAGAGGTATGAGTAGAATAGGAATGTTCACAAGGTGTGTTCACAAGGTGTGTGCACCAATCTGTGGCACAAAAAATGTGCCACATTGTAAAAATCTTGAAGGCCTTTTTACATGCACCAAATTTGGTGCTCACTAAATATAAAAGCTAAAAAGAACAATGCCAAAACCTTTATTTTCTTCCCTAGCCATGATTTTCCTTTGCTAATTTTTACCTCTACAACCTATGCTCACTAAAAGGAGGCTAAATTTTTCCTATAACCTAAAGCCTAAACACTATCCCTCAACCGTACACCCTAAATCACATACGCTAAACCCTCAACCCTACATTCCCCCAGCCCTAAACCTTATACCCTCAACATTAATGCTATACCCTCAACCCTAAACCTTATATTCTTAATCCTAGAATCTATACCCTCATTTGAAAAATCAAGAGGCAATGACCTACAGAGGAAAGATAGAGAAAAGAGATGTGGAGAGAAGAAAAGAGAGGGAGGGGTAAGGAGGGAGGGATAGGTAGAGAGGGAGAGACCTAAAAAGGGAGGAGAGAGAGAACAAAGGGATGGAGAGAGGGAATGATCAATAAAGAGTGGGAGAGAGAGAACGTATTCAAACAAAAACATAACATGAGTGTGTTCTAACATGCTTTCCTTATATGATTTGACATAATGTGAGCATGTTATAACATGCTCACACTATGTTTTTCTTTGACATAATGTGAGCGTATTATAACACGCTTGCATTATTTTTTTCTTTGGAAAATTTCAAGCCTTTGGCTTGGATTTTCCTTGGGCTTCCAACCCAAAGGTTTGGAGTGACTGTTCAATGTCCATAGACATGTTTTTGTAAATAGTAAAAAGATTGACATAATCCCAAGCATGCTCCCTATTAAGTTTGCACATGTTTCAATGCCAAGTCAATAGATACCACAATAGTTTTAAGCTCTCTCAGCTTTCTAACCATGTAATTTTTTTTGAGTATGTTAAGGTTTTCATCTTTAATTTATTTTATTAGTGTATCTATTCTTTTGTCAAAAAACAATGTGTGGTGTTTTTTACTATATTTGTAACCTTTCATCAAAGTTTTAAATAAATTACATTCTTAGAAACTAGACTCCATTCTACACATATTCAAATAATTTTGACCAATTTTCAAAAAAAATAGGGGAAGACTGCTCAATTTTATGGTTTTCAGGATGTGTCTACTTTGAAAATTAGTTAAAATCATACATTCATTAAAAATTATTAGAAAAATTGAGCATAAACTACTTGGTGTTAGCTAATTTATCACTCAAGCGATTTTTGAAATACTAAATAAAAGTTAACATTTTAGGGGGGGTACACTAGATGTTATGTTATATTTTTTTGAAAAAAATATGACCACTTTATGTGGCCCCCCTTTTTGAACCCCTTAATCTTTACCATTTTAAAAAAAAATAGTAGTTTAGAAAGTATATTTGGAGAACTATGACTTTTATTTTAATTGCACCTCCAAATTTTGAGTGTAACTATCTTCAATAATTTATCCAAGGTTAGTCTTTCTTGTTTTCAAAAAAAACTTGCCACTTAAGACCCCTTTTTGCTCCCCCATCTTTGTGCACTTACCTGTCTCATAGATTTTTTTGTAAGAATAATGTATGATATGAAATTTTATCCTAAAATGGTGAAACAACTATATTATATGAAATATTTTTTTAATTGCATGTTAAAAGGATGTTGGAGATGTGCATAGTGGTGTGACCACTTTTGTATTATCTTTAGCTTGGTGAGATCTTGCAATTTTCTAGACAGCTAATTAAGACTTACTATTTATACTAAGGTCTTGGATATCAAATGTTAGTATTTCCTTTAATCTAGTGATGAGTGCTTCATATTGTATATGGTATTATTCATATAATTAAAATTTAAATGGAATGAAAATGGGGTAGATATGATAGAAGGTAGCATAAGGATGACCTCAATACTTGTATTGATAAAAAAATAGACCCATCAATGTACATTACCTAAGAACACACTCTTATTGGTTGTAAGAATGTGTTCTTCCATACAAATCAAGGAGCATTGTAGAAGAAGATAGGGACGGTTCCTTAGCCAATTGATCAAATATTGTTTGTCCTTTTATTACTTTTTTTTACATAGAGTGGATGTCAAATTATATTTAAAAAACATAAGCCAACATCTCACAAAACCAAACATATGGGTTTTAGACCAAAAAAAGTTGAATTTATCATTCTCAATGATGATTGTTTTGACATGTAACATATAATGGCATATATTTTGAGAAGCATATACTATAAAAAAAAATACTTGCTTTGAATTCATATGTACCATTTTTATAATTTGTGAATGTTTTAGAAAGATAAAACACTACCCATTCTCAATTTTGTCATCATGTTGCATGAGATTCTCTTATGACATGATTAGTTGTGAAAGTATATATAAAGAGAGGGTGAGCATGAACTATAAGCATGATAATAGGGTTTTGACTACTTTGAATGACTTTGATAAATTTTTGAAAAAATTTCACACCTTTCTCTTTGACAAATCTGCACAATAGACCTGCAAAACACATGCAAAGAGGGGGGAAATGGTTGAGGGTTAGTGAATAGGGGTTTTCCTTGGTCAAACCCCACTTTGGTAATTAAATCCTTGAAAATTAAATGAAAAAAGAATTATGAATGAACAACATGCAATGCTACAACTCACCAAACCCTTGAAGTGGAAATATGAAGATATGCAAGTAATGGCTTCAAAGTGCTTGAATACTCTTGTAAAAAAATGATTGAATGCAAAAACACTTGATTGCTTGATTAGAAAATTAGGAGAGTTAAGGAGATGCAAATGAGAGGAAAAACCCTATATTTATACATGATTATGCAAAAATTCCCAAAAATACCACATCACAAGCCAACCTTAAGTCTTAGAAAATAATATCCCACCAAAATTTTGAATTTATTTTAATTTTTGAGACAAAGGGGAATCATTCCGCCCTAGTGGTGAATGGGTCCCACTTAGGAATTTTAAGTGGGTGTCAAAAATTAAGATGTATTAAATGATGTTTAATGGGATTATTCTCAATAATACACTTAAGTAAGGCCTGCAAGTGTAAAATGGGGCCAATTAAAACATAAGAAAGGGTCAAATTATTGATGGAAAGCCTAGAAAAGTGTGAAATTTTGTTACAACACTTTGAAATAAGGCTTGGTAAGTGATAAAAAGAGGTTGTTTTGGTGAAATATATTATCAAGACCCTAGAAAAGTTTGAAAGTGTGTTACAACACTTTACAACACTTAAGAAAGGTACAACTTGAATTATTTTAGTTTACTAGAGCCCAAGACCTAATGTGAAAGTGTTGTCCACATTACAACATTAAATCAAGGCACAATTAATCCAAAGTCACAAGGAGGACCCAAACAAGACATAAAAAGTAGAAGGGTTACTTTTTCAGTGTCCACAGATATTATCATATTTGTCAATCAACCTTGACCCACACCAAACTTGCTATATGAGTTTGATGCAATCTTCAAATAATAAAATATAAGCGTAATACAAATGTAATGAAACCTTTGAAAAAAACCCAACATGCAATAAAATGCTATATATCATCAATTCCTTCATGCAAATGTCATACAGTCACATAGAAGCATCAATGTCACTCAACCATAATGCATGAACAAGAAACTTTCAAAATAATTACATACATAATAATTTGTAACCATCAACTCAAATCCATACAAGCTAGTGGCATATATACTATTAGAAATTTCACTCAAAAATTCATAATCAACATGCATGAATAAGCACACTAAGCACACCATAATGAACACTAGTTATGATGAATGATTAACACAAAATCCAAAATTGATAAGATGTTGTCATATATGCCATTCAACTTAACAAAAATGAGGTTTTGTATTTGGGAAGAATTTGTGAAGGAAAAGAAAGTGAGAGATGATACTATAGGTGGATTTGATCAAATGAAGTTAAAGATTCTTGATCTTAAGACTTTCATGGAGAAAATACAACAGGAAATAGATGATAAGGAAGAAGCAATATCAAATGTAAGTGCAAAAAAAGAGAATCAGTGTTGTGGACACATGAAAGTATTCAAGACATTGAAAACTCTATCAAACAAAGGGATGTCCTAAGTGTTGAAATTGAAGAAAAACAACTGAAGACTAAAATTAAACACTTAGAAAATGAATTAAATGATAAGAAGAATATTTTATCATCAATGGAAAGGAGATTATTCTACTCTAAAAACACTTGAAAAAGAAGCAAACCAAAATGAATGAGATAGATAATGTATTCAATGAAGAGATTCTTCCTACTCTCGAGAAGTTGAAGAAGGTGTGTCTGTAGATTTTTCTCTATTCATCATGCAACCAAACTAATAGTTCAAATGCATCTAGATGGGTATGTTCAGGCTAGGCATGGTCTTTTTTTGAACCCAAACATGCTAAAATAGTTTGAGCTACATTAGACCGACGATATCCCTTAAGATTCCAAACTACAAAAAGTTAGCAATCTTTGATGAGTTGTTACTCAAAAAAAATGTCACTTAGAAACAATTCATCTGAGGCTATGATATGAGGTAGAGTCCCTCTACAATAATCTCTCTCAGTTTTTGATATCTCTAATGCATTTACCCTTGGTGTCAAGTTTTCAATTGATGGAAAAAGGGTTAGATGCATGTAGTGTAAAGTTGCAAAGGGGTGTAACTTTCATTTTTCTCCTCATGTGACCAAAATAATAGTTCCAACATGTCCAAGGTTGTGGGTTTATGCTAGGAATGGTTGTATTTCACACCCAAACACACCAAAATAGTTCGAGCTACATTGGACGGACGATATCCCTTAAGAGTTCAAAGTTGAAAAGGGTAGCAAAATTTTGACAAGCTATTAGTCAAAAATCATGTCACTTAGAAACAATATTTCTAAGGCTACGGGGTCATGTAGGGCCCCTCTACAATAACCTTTCTCAATTTTTGGTACCTCTAAGGCGTTTTCTTGTGGTGTCAATTTTTTCAGTTGATGGAAAAAGGGTCAAATGCATGTAGTGTAAAGTTTCAAAGGGGTGTAACTTTCATTCTGCTCCTCATGCAATCAAATTGAAAGTTCCAACATGTCTAGATTGGTGGGTTTATGCTAGACATGGTCCTATTTCACACCTAAACACACCAAAATAATTTGAGCTACATTGTACTCATGATATCCCTTATGAGTCCAAAGTGCAAAAAGGCAACAAAATTTGACGAGTTGTTACTCAAAAATTGTCACTTAGAAACAATCCATTTGAGGCTATAGGATCATATAGGGCCCCTCTACAATAACCTCTCTCAAGTTTTGATATCTCTAAGGCATTTTTCTTTGGTGTCGAGTTTTGAGTTGATGGAAAATGGTCATATGCATGCAGTGTAAAGTTGCAAAGGGGTCTAACTTTCATTCTGCTCCTCATGTGACCAAATCAATAATTCCAACATGTCCAAATTGGTGGTATTATGCTAGGCATGGTCTTGTTTCATGCCCACACACACTGAAATAGTCTGAGCTCTACATTGTACCGGTGATATCCTTTAAGAGTCCAAAGTGAAAAAAGGTAGAAATCTTTGATGAGCTATTACTCAAAAAATGTCACTTAGAAACAATTTATCTAAGGCTATGAGATCATGTAGGGCCTCTCTATAATAACCTCTCTCAATTTTTGATATCTGTAAGGTGTTTTCTTGTGGTGTCAAGTTTTTAGTTGATGAAAAAAGGGTTAGATGCATGTAATGTAAAGTTCCAAAGATGTGAAAATTTTTCTATGCTCCTCATGCGACTAAATCAAAAGTTCCAACACATCTGGATTAGTGGGTTTATGATAGGAATGGTCCTATTTCACACCCAAACACAGCAAAACAGCCTAAGTTGCATTGTACCAGCAATATCCCTTAAGAGTCCAAAGTACAAAAAGATAGAAATCTTTGACGAGTTATTAATTAGAAACCATGTCACTTAGAAATAACTCATCTAAGGCTATGGGATCATGTAGGGCCCCTCTACAATAACCTTTCTCAATTTTTGATATCTCTAAGGTGTTTTTTTGTGGTGTTGAGTTTTCAGTTGATGGAAAAAGAGTCAGATGCATGTGGTGTAAAGTTGCAAAGGGGTGTAACTTTCATTATGTTCATCGTGTAACTAAAATGATATTTCCAACACGTTCAAATGAATATAAAGTAATCGTTGAATAAGTGAAACATGTACTCAAATACACATAAGAGATGAAGTACACAAATGAATATAAAGTGTACACATGAAAAAACGTAAGTCACAAAGTACATATTGGAATACACATAAGTCACAAAGTATTCACATAAGTTGTAAAGTATACACTTAAATACATTTAATTCATAAGTTGCAAGTCATAATCAACACCCATGCCTACAACATTCAAGATACAATTTACATAATACACATGATATCATCATTCGAGAATTGATATCAAATATAAGATTTACAAAATTTCACATAGGCATACAACAAATGACCCTAATACATAGTCATTTCCTAGTAGGGGAAGGAAATAGATCATGCATTTTCTTTGTGGTTGGTTGGATAGAGTTTCTATTGATTCTTTTATCTTTTGAATGTGTCAACTAGTCCTCCTCTCTTCACTCATCTGGAGATGCAACTGATAGAATAAGAAGTATATACATTAATATATAGAAATTAATTTTTTTTTGAATGGCATATAAAAAAATAATCACAAACAAATAATCATCACTCTCTTCCACAACAGTAGCATGTTGACGTTCTAGAGTGACAAGCACCTATAGAAACCATCAAGATAGAAATTAAACTACATACAAGTATCATGAAAATTTTAAATAATAGACCATAAAAGAGAAAATATAATGTTAAGTTTGCTAATTTGTCACATACCTCTACCAAAGGATCAAAATTAGCTATTTTTGTAGCAAATCCATGGTCCATTGTGCCATGAACATCGCTATATACTTATAATGACAAATCTATATGATCATTAGTTTTTATCACTTTCATTAGTTTATTTGTTTAACTAAATATAATGTGAATAACAAATCTATATTATTTTAAACAATATCATACCTATCCCATACAACAAATGATTTGCTACTCAAGTGTGCATGAAGGGTCATCTCTTACCTTAAGAATATCAAGTAATGCTTCATGATCAACAGTACTAATTGTCCATAGTTCCTTTGTTTTTGGTTTAGAATTATGTCTCAATAACCTAACATTTAATGTTATAACAAGGAAAAAATACATGAGAATGGTTTTGTGTTCGTCATAGTATTCAAATGCACATATGACATTCTTTCTAATCATATATGCTCTCAACCAAGTTCCAAAAACAACAACTAAACCTGTATGATCATTAGTTTTTTTATCACTTTCATTAATTTCTTTGTTTAACTGAATATACTTATAATAACATATCTCTATTATTCTAAAAAATATAAATGATAATGAAAACTAGAAAAGATGCTTAGAATAACAAATCTATATTATTTTAAACAATCTAAATGATGATGACATGGTAATGCAACCAAGTTATAGAAATAACTAAACTTGTAGGATACATGAACCCATGATCACCTGTCATTGGTTGTGTTAGCTTCTTCTTTCCATATACACATTGTGCCAACCAATAGTCTAATCCCTCTCCATTCCTTGGTGGTGCTAAAACTACATAAACATATCCTGGTTGTACAACATATAAAAGATCATCATAGTTAAGTAACTTTCCATTTCATCTTCTACTCACTCGACTCACATTAATCCCAATCACACTGAATACAATTTTGACAAAAACAAACCCACTCTCATGTCCATATGGTATATGTACCCACATCTGAGCTTTGAAATGAATGCATCTTTGAAGATTCTCTAATTCTTTGAAATTCTAATTTGTCTCCCATTGTTCCCTCCTTAACCAATCAAAAGAACCTACACACTTGTGAATCAAGTGTACCTCCTCGTGATAATGCACAAGTAAACCAATCAACTATAGAACATGCATCAATGAATGTTGCACCACCTCTAATATTCATTTTTTCTTTAACCAGAGCTCTCTTCACACATGCACCTATGCCATCATGCTCACCTTTTCCATGCCCGGCTTCAAAAAAATCCAAATATGCGGTACACCCCTCTCTATAAGAATCCTTCTCAACCAATAAAACATGCAAGCATTCTTGAATTTCCCTATGTAGTTATTTGACTAAATGAGATGTCAACCCATTGTAATGCCTTTTTCTTGCAAGAACTCAAAAAAAATTTCAAAACAATGTTGCACAAACTTAGATGAATGAGATCTATCACCACTCATGTAAAAATGGTAATCCCTAATTATCTTTTTGTCCTCTTCTATACTATTAGGGGCATGTCTATATGTTATGTGGACAAAAATAACAATTTGAATAGAATTATAATATTTTGATTGTACATCATTTTGTGGTTACAATGTGTAATTTTCAGCAAAATCAACTATAGATACAATAGTTCCAATCGAGAAAGAGTCCTTACACATTCTGAATTTCCAATCTGGCCACTGCGACTTGTGGCTATGCCTTGCATACTTATAGAAAATATTTTTCTTAAAATCAGAAATAAAATCAGTAATACTTACCTCTCTTGTAACCAACTCGCATCTAGAACCTTCACCTCCACTCTTCAATGTGTATTTGACTATCTCAAACCCTTTTTTCTCAACAATCTTGTTAGAAAAATCATGTTCATTACCCTCATGGAAACATGTTACAAACTTTGATAAACCACCACATTGCAAACACATTTCATTTAAACAATCATTTCCATAAAATAAGCAAGCATCACCTCTAACACATAAGAATGAATCTAACAAGTCCTTGATGAATTGGGAAGTTGCATTGCATGACACTCCTACAATATTTCATTAGTATGCATAGTAGAATGAATATAGCATAATAATACATGATACATTGAAAAATCAATGTGGTATTTATAACATGTATTATGAATATTAATAGGTATACAATAAAATGGCTTGAAAGAATCAAAAGCCCTTTGTGAGATTTTCAAATTTGGATTTTCTTCACAAAAATGTTTGTACAATATTGTTTGGCTACATTCCAAGAAATTTTTAGGATGTGGTGTACGATCTTGATTACCAATTCTTAATTTTTAAACATCCTTTACATTCGGTGATACTCTAGAGTGAGAGTTCCAAAATTGTTCAATTTGCATCTTTACATTATCGATTAGCTTCTTATTAACACATGTAATCCTCCCACTAAAATCCCAAGTATCATTTTAAAGAGGACTATCAAGTCTTCCTCTTCTTGAGAGTGCTCTATTCAATGTTTTACGATTTAGATTTAAATCAATACAAGTTGGTCTCATTAAGCGAGCCCTTCTCAAATGATGGCTTACTAGTGAGGTTGTGATCACTCTATGAGAAGCTCTTTTATATTTTTCCTTACTAGCCTTTCCAATAGAAGTTAGAGCATTAAAAATATTTTTTACAATAATATATTTTTTTTCAAATTTTTGGTGACACGAATCTTCAGTTTTCTTAATAATGGTCTCATTTTGTAAGACTTTAGCAATTGCAAAAAATGTTGAAAATGTTTGGTTACGGTCCTATCAGGAAAAGTATTGATTGAACATATTGGTATCCCATAATTGAACTATTCATGATGACCTTTTTCCATCAAGATTATCTATTATGTTCTCATCTATTTCAAGTAACCATTTAGGGTTTATCATGTAATTAGATAATACACAAGGTTCATTTTCAACATTATCAATGTTATTAACATTTTCATTTTCAATATTTTCAATGCTATCAACATTTTCAATAACAATTCCAACATTTTCAATGTTATTGGCACTTTCAATTTCAATATCAATTTTAACATCTTTTATATCAATTCCAACATTTTTATTTCAATGTTGTTAACATTTTCATTTTCAATTTCAATATGTTTCAAATTCTATTTCATCTTCACTTGAATTAACATTTAACGATGGATAATCCTCAACTTGATTATTTGTCATACCTTGTCTTCTTTTCCTATGAATTTCTCTATCTTTTACTCTATATGATTCAATTTGATTTGTTAGTTTTCTTTTTCCTTTTCTTTTACAATGACTACTGCTCCCAATTGCACAAACAAAAAGGAGCACACAAATGATTCTAATTTTTTTCTGATACAGACATAAAACACGAGATTTTATTGACAAAGAGAATGTGAGGACTGTTGGAATGCTCAAAATGGACCCATTTTTTTATATATATAATTCACTAAACAGGTATCCATTTCTAATGGATATTTGTTTGAAATGGATATCCGTTTCTAATAGATATCTATTTGAAGCAAACATCCATTTCTAATAGATATCCATTTGAAATAGATATCTATTATATTTTGCACAATTTTGAACCCTAAACCTTTAAAAAATATTGAAGCTGTATAGGAGCGAATTTGCATCCCTTGTGTAAATTACCCTTTTGTATACCCTCACCTTAAAAAATAAAATATGAAGGCCTAATTCCTCATCATCCACCTACCTTCCATCCACTTGGTAGTTGTTTTGTGTGTTAGTGGGGTAATATTTGTTGGGGACATAAGCACGACGTTCGGAGTCTGTGTGGCACGCTATCGTCCCTAACAAATTCATGCCTCTAGAGTTCATAGGAATGTTACACTCCTCATTGGGAATGAATTGTAATTCCCTCATTTCAACCAACTAACCCAAAAAAAACTCTATCTCTCCCATTTTGGCCTTGAGAATTACAAGTAAGCTTGTTATTCCAATTCCATCCTTGTACATGTGGTGCTTCCATAGAAGTTGTGCATTTGGAGTCTTGCGAGACCTCCTTTCATCACTGTTGTGGCCATGTCAAATTTTCCAAGCTCATTTCCTTGCATTCTCCTTTCATTGGCCTTGAGTTCCTTTGGGTGAAGGTGGTATCGCATCACTCTCTTTTTCCTTTTGTGGTTTGATAGAGTAGCGTAGCATCTTTTCTAGTGTTTGATACTTTCATTTCTCCTTTGATTTATCATACTTTCTACTTCATGGATTTTCTAGCTATCCATGGAGGTGGAAACACCAAAGTAGGGGTTTGACTAAGGCAAACCCCTATACAACCCAACATTTTTCCCTCTTGCTTATGTGTAGGTGAACATGTGTGTGGATCTCACTTGCAAACTAGATCTTTAGTGAGTTGATATTCATCACCCTTTATCTTCATCTACTTGATTTATCATTTATGTAGCTAATTTCTATACTTCATAATTCTATTTATTTCATTAAAGTTAACTAGCTAGGAAGTTAGTAGGATTTTCTACTTTCCACATTGTACTTTAAGTTTTCTAGTTGTACAGATGCCAACACACCAAAAAGACACTAGTGCACCTCTCTATCATCCTAGACCTATGTTGTAGTCTTTGGAGAGAGAGCTATTTGAGGTGCAATTTGGACTTTAGAAATTAGCTCGTCTAGCCCCATTTAGAATCTTAGATCTGTAGAGTGACAAGATCACTTGAAAGTGCTCCTCATTCTTGATTCTTGTCCTAAACACCCATTAGCTTGAGGTAAGGTAGGGAAGCTCTCCACTCTTGGCTCTTCATGACCTAGACCCTTGGTGTGGTTGGTCCCCATCTCTTACATTTTTGGTGAGCCCGACGTGAACAATGTTTATCCATTTTCCTGTGCTGAGACTTTTTCCCTACACGTGGTGACTATTGTAAACTTGAGTGTTGTGAAGGCTTATGAGAATAACAACCTAGTCCATGAATTGTAGGTATGTTGTTAGAAGTGTGCGACACCTACTGATGGAGAAGATGAAGGTCACTTCTAGTTTCAACTCTAGTTTTTCCACTGGTCTGGCTACCGACTTTACCACTGGTTTTCCTACATGCTTTCTTGATGAGATGGGTTTCATAGATGAGACCACTCATGTTCCTACCCATCCAACATCCCCTATAGCTTTATCCATGGATGAAGATGAGGTTATGCATATCCCTACGAAAAGCCTTTTAGCATTAGATAGCATATTGTTAGACCTTGTGAAGCATTTGGAGAGAGCACCAAGCATGGTGAGGGCTGCTAGGCTTGCTAGCAAGGTGAGACTTATGTTAGGAAAGGATCAGATAAATATAGAGTTCTTACATGGCCTTATTGATGTAACAAAAGCTTATATATCCTCATATAAATCTAGATTAGGTACTACCTGAGGGGAAGTTCTCAATACTTATGAGAGACAAATAGGCATCCTGATGCCCACCATGTCTATATGCATGGAAAAAACATGCCCTTTGATTAGTGTTTCCTCTGCTTCTCAAAATCCTCCTACCATCAAGATGAGTAGAATACCCCTTGGTTTTAGTCTCACCCCTCCTGCTACCCTTGGTGGTGGGCGCTCCGATTGAATGTGTGGTGGCAGATTTGGTAGTGGATGTGGTACTTGGAAAGGTGGCTTTGGTGGAGGCCATGGTGGTGGCTTTGGAGGTGGTTCTAGTGGTTCCATTGGGCCCTTGTCATCCTCTAACCCTATTCTGAATGTTCTTATTCAAAACATGGGTCAGATGCAAAACTAGTTGGTGAGCCTTTTCCAAGCCTCTGCCTAGCCTATTTTTCAACCTTTCTTTTGACATAGCCCATTTTTGGTAGAAATTATAAGTACTCCCTTCCTACAAGGAATGCAAATCCCTAAATTTGAAAATTATGGTGGCAAAGGGGATATACAAACACATGTGTTAGCCTTCAACACCATGTGTACATATTTCTTTCATCATGATGCTTTGATGGAAAAAATATTTCCTTGATCTCTCAAGGACACAACACTCAAGTGGTAGTGTTCCTTGCTTTATAATTCTATATTCTCATTTAATCAACTTGTGAATCAGTTTCTCCATCAGTTCCAGGCTAACATTGATCTAAAGATGACCTTCTCAGATCTCATCCTATGTAAGTAGGGAGATAACAAGAAGATAACTAACTTCATAGCATGATACCAAGCGCTCTTTTCATAGATTTCATATCCATTGGCTGACTCCAATGTGTAGAAGGAGTCCATAGGCAACCTACAGAGAGCTTGGTAGGAGAATTTTTCCTTAATGAAATACCCCTCCTTTGCACATTTGTGTGTCATGTTGTGAGAGTATCATAAAATGATAGTTTAGTTTAGAGAACCTTCCTCCTACTCCCATTTAGAATGAAATTCTATTGTGTCTATCTCATATAAAGGTAAAGTTGTTGAGAATGTAGTCACCATAACTAACGATCATGACCTTAGATGCAACATGAAGTTTATGAAGTTGGAAATATCTTATTCTTCCATCTTGCAATTTTTTTTGAAGGATAAGATCATAACTTTGAATGAGCTCTTAAGGAACCTTATCCTAGTTGGTATGATGTGAATGATTTTTTCCAGTACCGTCAAGTTAACGAGCATGATACTGAGCATTATATGTGCCTGCATCATGAAATATAGGATTGCATTGATTATAGTAACATTCATCTCGATGGGACAAAACAAAATATGAATAAATTGGCAGTGAAGGCCAATAGTGAGTTGCAAATTTATACAAACCCATTTCTATCTCATTCTGTGAACTTGATTATTGACCCCTTCGATGCTTCTCCTTAACCCTCAACTTATGTCAATATGGTTTCGATTACTCCTCCCCTGTAGCCTACAACTAGATTTACAGTTGTGACATTCACCTCAGAGGACTTTCCATTGAATAGAAATCCCTCTCCCCTATACATTCATGTTCGCTTCAATGGAAACATTGTGATAGGAGTCCTAGTTGATGTCATGAGTCGAGTGAATGTTATTGCAGAGGAGATGTTATGGTTAAATTCATTGTAGAGGGAGGAATATGAAGAAAAAAATTCTACTATACATATGCATGATGACCTCTCTCTCAATCCATATAGCTCTATAACTCTTTTTGTCCTAGTTGGACCTAGGCCTATGGATACAACCTTTGATGTTATTCCAGAATGTGATTTGTTCAAGGTGAAGTTGGGCATCTTGTGGCTAGCCTCCATTAATGAAATCACTTCCATTATTCAAAAATATTTAAAGCTCTCCCATGAATTTGTTGTGCATGTTGTGCATGACACTAGATATCAACCATTTTTGTCTTGTGGGGGTTATTCATTGGATCATTTTTTGGCTTGCCTCGATCGGTCTGCTTCCCCGTAGAATGGACCTGCTTTACCCAAACTATGTAAAGTACAAAACCAAGGGTAAGGGGTAGCTGAAAGTTACTTCTTTGGTAGTGCAACAACAAGCTTCCCCATCCTCTCGAAAGGGAAAGAAGAGGCCCACCCATTCTTGGGGTGCCGCTTCTTCCCCCTTTCTAAAAAGGAATTTTGGATGACTACTCTTGGATTTTGCATAAGAAGTTTGATGGTTCCTACTTGGCATAAAGCCAAGATTCAGATATCAAACCTTCCTATTGTGCCTCTTGGACCTTGGCCTTACCTATATGGTAGAAGGAAGGGTCCCCATGGGGAATCCTCTATGTCTCGACCTCCGCAACCTCTTACTATTCCTACTCCCAAGGTAGTGAATGGGAAGATTCCCACCTCCGAGGCACTAGAGCTAACTCCCCCTTCTATTTCTCCAAAATATTCTTAGTCTCTCCATCCTACTCTTGTCTAGGAGTCTCTCCCTCTTCTAAATATGGTTGTGATAGACACTTTGATGGCTAACTAGGATCCTTCTATTCCATCTCAACTTTCGATCTCTAGCTCTTGGAGTCACAAAAATCACCTTGCATGTGAGTGCAAGTGTTAGCAAAAGGATTTGGCAGTTGAATAGGTCACTTTGCAGAGGAAGGAAGGGGAGTCAATCACCCCTATTTTAGAGCCTCCTACTATTTCCTCCTCTCTCATCCCCTCTACTTCAATTCAATCAAATTCAGTTCTATTTTCAGCTCCTGTTGTAGGCATGAACACCCTTGACCCTAAAAAGGAATAGGTTTTTATTGCTCATGTGTTGGAGCTTCCTCTCTTGATGTCCCTCCTAGACATCCCACCATTCTCGAAGCTCGTGAACATGATGAACACTTTGGTGGTTTTTGTTGCATTTTTCTCCTCCTCCTCCATGCTTTTTTCCTCATCTGTGGGGGTCTCACACCCTCTAACAAAGCATAAGGTGGAGGATGGCCCCGCTAGAAATTAGGGACATAAGAGGAGTCCACCTTCTTCATATGGTGGTCCTATGCTAGCATGTTTCATCCTAGTGATGGAGCAAGTCCCAAAATACCTTGAGTTTTTCATTGCTCTTGAGTCACTCGGTGAGCCTAGCAGTGAATCTTTGGCACTACCTTCCTCGTTCATTTAGGTAACGCATGGAACTTTTGTGAAGTACATGTTAAACTCTTTGGACAAGGTCCTGGACTTGTCAGCAATCTTTGTGAAGTTGTTGACTTTTTCTCCACAAGAATCGAGTGGAGAAGACCTTGTAGGGCCTTCTTCCTTGGCTCTTGTTGTGGCAGGGTTAGAGGGTTCCCCCCTTAACATTCCACCCTTGTAGGCTCATCCACCTTCCCCATATAATGATCTAGATTGGGAGGATAATGACCTCTTGGTTGATGAGTGTCAGGTGGTTCCTCTTATTTATTTGTAGTGTAGAGTGTGTGTGTGTGTGTGTGTGTGTGTGTGTGTTTGAGCTCCCTCATGCTTGTGTTATGTGTCCCTAGATGACCCTTGTCACCCTTGTAGGTGGTTGGATACAAGAGTGATTATTTGTTGTAAAACTTCCTCTATTTGTACCATCATTCTTCCTCTATTATATGTGTTTATTTTTTTTTAAATGGAGATGATGCAAAGTGTTGGGGGCATTTAGGCTTCCCTTCCATGTTGACCCATTTTTTTTATTTTTTATTTTTTCTTCTCATGCATTCTTCATATGATCTGATATAGTAGGGAATTGATGTCAGTTCATCTATATACTATTACTATACATATATATTTGTGAGCAGCTCTGACACCAAAATATCAAATCGCTCCTATTCCCTTTGTTTGTGATTGTTATTGTATCTTTTTATGTTTTGGTTATCTTTCTCTCTTCTTTGCTTGAGTTGTGATGTTGTGGTATTCATGTGTTGTCCCTTGTGTGTGTGAAAACATCACCACAGTGACATCTTGCTATGTCTTGTGGGCCACATCACTTTTTCATTCTTACTTTTCTCTCCTTAGCATGCCACATGCCTCTATGTTTAGTACACAACATCCTAAGGGGGGCTACCATGTCAAATTTATTTTAAGAAAGTGTATTCATAGCCAACAAATATTTTCTCAAAAATATTTGCAAACTTTTTTCAAAAAATTGCATTCTCAACAAGGACCCCAAGTGGAATGTGTTTCCTTTGTCATGGGTTCACAAAGAAATAACTTGAAAAAAATTTCCTCCAAGGAGGGAGTAGCTTTTCCTGCAGGAAAAGCCTCAACCTTCCCCTTGCGAGGGGGAATTTTCTTCCTTTCGAATTCATTGATGAAGTGAACATCTTTTGAAAGGATTCCTTGATGGTGAATTGATTTATGAAAAAATATTCTTGCACTTTCAAATAACGCATCCCTTGAGTGGACCCCTCTTCTTTTGAAGGGTTCCTGAGGGACCACTTTGTAAGCTTTCCAATTTCTTGACTATCTTCGTGACTATCTACTTGTTTCCCTACATAGTTGCTTTTTTTTCTAACATATTTCATCTACGGATTAACATGTTACTTTATAGGTGTACCTATGAAGTTGTTTTTCAGCATGACTCTGTAGAATCCTCTTTCACTAGGCTTCCTTCATGAGAGAGTGCTTGGGGGAATGCCTTCTTTGCAGATCTGAGGACCTATGAAGTGCTTGCATCCTGCAAGATTTTTCCATCGCTGGTCTATGGGCCTTTGATGTACTTTGTTCAACTTCATATTTCCACAGAGCTACGAAGTCCCTTTGTTTGAACCCCCTCAGGAAAGAGTACCTATGGAGTCATTTTCCTACTCTACACTTTTGAGTTCACTAGATTATGGTTTGTTTCCTTGACAATTCAGGTATACATTCCCAAGTCTTTGATCTACTTTACTGAACACTCATTGATACTTGTGCTCGCTAAGTGGAGGAAAAATTTATAGGAGTGAATTTACACCCCTTCTGTAAATTCCCCTTTTGCATACCCTCACCTTAGAAAATAAAATATGAAGGTGTAATTCCACATCACCCACTTTCCTTCCATCCACTTGGTGCTTTTTTTGTGCATTGGTGGGGGAATATTTTTCAAGGATGTGAGCATGGTGTGTGGACGTCTATGCAATGCATTGTTGTCCCTGAAAGATTCCTACCTCTAGAGTCTATAACAACATTACACTCTTCATTGGGGTTGAATTGTAATTCCCCTATGTCGACCAACCAATCCAAAAATGGCTCTATCTCTCCCATTTTGGCCTTGAAATGGCTATCTTGTTCATTCATACAAGATTCTAGAGATCTTCTACCAATCTATCACATTCTCTCAAGCATTTTTTACAACTCCATTGAGAATTGTAGCAAGAAAGCTTGTTACTCCATCAATTTCATCATTGTACATGTGGTGCTATCATAGAAGCTATGAGTTTTGTGTCTTGTGAGACCTCTCTTCATCAGTGTTGCAGCCATGTCAACTTTTCCAAGCTCGTTTCCTTGCATTCTCCCTTCATTGGCCTTGAGTTCCTTTGGGTGGAGGTGGTATCATTTCACTTTATTATTCCTTTTGTGGTTTGATAGAGTAGAGTAGCATCTTTTGTAGTGTTTGATACTTTCCTTTCTCCTTTCCTTTATCATACTTTCTAGTTCATGGTTTTTCTAGTTGTTCATGGAGGTGGAAACACCAAAGCAATGGTTTGACTGAGGCAAACCCTAATACAACCAAAACATTATGCTCTCTTGCTTGTGTGTAGGTTAACATGTGCGTGGAGCTCATTGGAAAACTGGATCTTTAGTTAGTTGATATTCATCACCCTTGTCTTCATCTACTTGCTTTATCATTTATGCAACTACTATTTGTACTTCATACTTCTATTTATTTTGTTAAAGTTAACCATCTAGGAAGTTAGTAGGTTTTTATTCTTTCCACATTGTACTTTACATTTTTTGGCCATATAGACACCAACGTGCCAAAGAGATGCCAACATTTCATGCTCTCATCCCACACCCATACTGTCATCCTCAGATAGAGAGATTTCTAAGGTATAGTTTAGACTACAAAAACCAAATCATCTAGTCCCATTTAGACTTCCAGATCTGTAGAGTGATAGCAACACTTGACAATGCTCCTAATTCACAATTATTGTTCTAAACACATGTTAGCTTAAGGTAAGTTAGGGCAGCCCTCCACTTTCAACTCTCCATGACCTAGAGCCTTGATGTGGTTGGTCCCTCTCTCTTATAGAAGCCTAAAATCTTACCAACATTCTTTCTCTCTCTCTCTCTCTCTCTCAGGTCTCTCCCACTCCCTCTCTCTCTGATCTCTCTCTCCCTCTTAGGTCTCCCACTCCCTCTCTCTCTCTCTCACACACACACTCTCCATCTCCCCCCCTCTCTCTCTCCCTCTCTTGAGTCTCCCTACCTCTCAAGTATCTATAACTCTCAAGTCTCTCCCACTCCTTGTCTCCCTCTTAGGTCTCTCCCTCTCCCTCCCTCCCCCTGCTCTCTTTCTCTCTTAGGTCTCTCCCTCTCTCCCTCTCAAGTATCTCTCTCCCTCAAGTCTATCTCCCTCTTAGGTCTCCCACTCCCCCCTCTCTCTCCCAAGTCTCTCTTAGGTCTTTCTTAAGTATCCATCTCTCTCTCACACACACACAAATACACTCCCTCCATCTCCATCTCCCTCTCCCTCCCTCTTTGCATCCCTCTCTCCCTCTCAAGTCTATCTCACTCTCCATCCCTCCCTCTCCCTCTCCCCCTCTCTCTTCCACTCCCTCTCTCTCTCTCAAGTCACTGCCACTCCCTCTCTCCCTCTTTCTCTCAGGTCTCTCTCTCTCTCACACACAAACAAACACACACACACACACTCCATCTCCATCTCCATCTCTCTCTATATATTTCCCTCCCTCTCTCCTTCTCAAGTATCTCTCACTCTCCCTCCCTCTATCTCTCTTTCTCCCTCTCTCCCTCTCTCTCTCTCTCTTAGGTCACTCCCACTCCCTAGATCTCCCTCTCTCTCTCTCTCTCTCTTTCATGTTTCTCCCACATCCTCTCTCCCTCTCTCTCTGGTCTCTCTCTCTCTACCTCTATCTCCCTCTCAGGTCTCTCTCTCTGACTCTCACTCTCCATCTCCCTCTCCCCCATCCTCTCCCTCTCTCTCTCTATATATATATCTCCCTATATCTCCCTCTCCCCCCTCCCACCCTCTCTCTCTCTCTCCATTTTCCTCTTAGCTCTTTCTCCCTTTTCACCTCTCTCTCTCTCTCCCTCCTCCCTCTCTCTTAGGTCTCTCCCACTCCAACTCTCTCTCTCTCCTCTCTCTCAGGTCTCTCCCACTCCCCCTATCTCTATCTCTCATGTCTCTCCCACTCTCTCTCACTCTCTATCTCCATCTTAGGTATCTCTCTCTCCCTCTCCATCTCCCTCTTAGGTATTTCTATATATCTCTCTCTCCCTCTCTCTCTCTCTCCTTGTTCCTTTCTCTCTCTTAGGCCACTCTCTCAAGTCTCTCTCTCTCCCCCCTCTCTCTCATCTCCCACTCCCTCCCTTATCTCCCTCCCTCTCTCTCTGGTCTCTCTCACTTTCCATCTCCCTCTTAGGTCTCTCTCTCATCTCTACCTCCCTCTATCCCTCCCAAAACTGTCTATCCCTTCCAAACCCCTCTATGATATATTTATTTTATATTAATAAATTATGTATATTTATATAATATATAATATATATTAATATATTATATATTATTATTATTAAGGTATATATTATATAGAATATAGTATATAAATTATATTATATATTAATATGTATGCATAGGAGAAGCTTCAAATCTTATACAATAAATAATAGATGTGTTTGTGTTCGATTTTTATAAATCAAATAATACATAAAACTAATATTATGTATTATTAATATATAATAAATGTATTATATATTTATGTATTATATATTAATATATCATAATATATTATATATTATATATTATAGTATATTTAATATAAATACTATATTATATAATATAATATATAATATATTTAATATATATACTATATATTATATACTATATATACTATATCTTATACTCTCTCCCTCTCTAGCTTTGGCACTACTACTGATATCCAACTTTTATTTTGTATTGAACTTTTGGACATAGTAATTAAGCATTTTGTTATCAATATCCCAACCTCCTAAATGCATATCCCCTCTAATAGCCTTGATAACAATATTACCCTTTCAAATAGAAAGAACCAACACATCAAACATACCTCTACCCAAATTAAATATGAGAACACTTCTTTCTCTTTTAAATACATCATAGAAGCCATAAGATATAGCTATGGCCATGGCTTGATAATTGTTTGCATGACATTGAGGCATGTAATCTTATCATTATTATTTCTCTCTCTTAGGTCTCTCCCACTCCATCTCTCTCTTAGGTCTCCCACTCCCTCTCTCTTCCACACACACTCTGCATATCCCTCCCTTTCTCTCCCTCTCTTGAGTCTCTCTCCCTCTCAACTCTCTCTCTCTCTCAGGTCTCCCCCACTCACTTTATCCCTCTCTCTCTCTCATGTCTCTCCCTCTCCCTCCCTATATCTCTCTATATCTATCCCTCCCTCTCTCCCTCTTAGGTATCTCCCACTTCCTCTCTCCCTCTCTCTTAGGTCTCTCTCACTCCCTCTCTCCCTCTCTCTCTCAAGTATCTCCCACTCCTGCTCTCCTCTCCCTCTCAAGTATCTCTCCCTCTTATGTCTCTCTCTCCCTCTCCCTCTCCCTCTCTCTCTCTCACACACATTCTATCTCCCTCTCTCTCCCTCTCCTTCCCTCTATATCTCTCACTCTCTCCCTCTCTCCTACTCCTCTCTCTTAGGTCCCTCTCTCTCTCAAGTCACTCCCACTCATGTTCTCCATGTCTGTCTCTCTCAGCCCTCTCTCTCTCTCTCTCTCTCTCTCTCTCTCTCTCTCTCTCTCTCTCTCTCTCTCTCTCTCTCTCTCTCTCTCTCTCTCTCTCTCTCTCTCTCTCTCTCTCTCTCTCTCCTCCTACCCTCTCTGTGTGTTTGGTCTCTCACTCCCTCTATCCATCCCACCCTACCTAGAAAATTGTCTCTTAGTCCCTCTCTCTCCCTCCCAAATCCACCCTCTCCCTCTCTCCCTCCCTCCCTCCCTTCCTCCCTCCCTCCCTCCTCTCCCTCCCACAATATCTCTCTCTTGGGTCTCTCACTCCCTCTATACCTTCCACCCTACCTAGAAAATTCTCTCAATCCCTCTCTCTCCCTCTCAAGTCTCTCCTTCCCTCAGTCCCTCCCACCCCCTCTCTCTCTTAGGTATCTCCCTTGGGTGACCTACCTAGATAACTCTCTCTCTCCCTCTCAATCCTAAGCCATATACCCTAAACCCTATAACTTATACCCTCAACCATAAACCCAATACCATCAACTTAGAAGTGCTTCTTGAGGAGGATAAGGAAATCCTATTCTACTTATAGATTTGGATGAATGAGAAGGTTCTACAATTTATTGTTAAAAGTGCAAGTAAAAAAAATGATATCTACTAATATTTTAAGAGATTAAACCTATAGGCTATTGAACACCTAGAATACTAAGAGGGGGGTGAATCAATATTCTCTAAAACCACTTAAAAATGTAAACATTCATTTCAAGAATCATATTCAATCTATATTAAGGCAAGAAACCATGAAAGAAATCATCAAAGCACATAGTACATGAACACCATATTTTTACATGGAAAACCTAAAAAGGGAAAAACCACGATGAGGATTAGCTCACAATATATTATAACTGGTCATAACATATTATAGAAAGGTTCACTTATAGGTGGAATCACTATCCAATGGACTCACTATCTAGAGAATAAGAGAAATAAAAGAGAGGGGTGGCTCATTGCCAAGATTTGAACCACTGCAAATTCATCTACAATATGTAGGAAATAAAGTTCCACTACAACTTAATATATTGAATCAACACACTTCATACTACACAACTTCCACACTATTCTTTGCTTTACATGCATCACATTCACATGTTCTTCTTAGGTATTTGCATCACACATTTTCTACAGGACATATCACATCTCTACAGAACTAAAATGAATTGACATTTATATCCATTACATTTTTAAACACATACAACATCAATTAGGTCGACCTAATTAGATGTATTGTGCATAACATAACTTGTCAGCTCAAGATGCAAACAAACTCACTCTATGACTTAATTCAAAACTTGTAATGCATCCAAATAGGTTGGCATGGACCTATAATGTCTACCACATAACCAATCAACACTTCTGCATGACCCCAAACATATTAGGTCAGTACTGCTAGTAATATGACACCAAAATACAATAAATGATTATCCAAAAACTAACATGCAAGCCTCCAAAACACATGACACATAGAATACATACTCTTTTTCCACCTATAAGCACTCCAATAAATCCACATAACAAAATATTATTCCACGGTGGAATGTGGGCCATTCCAAACAAGCTCTTTATTCTAATTATATTGTCTCTAGCAAACCTAATACACTGTCAAACATAAATTTTTCATCGAAGGACATAAAGACATGAAACTTTGGATTTAAGGCCTCCAACATGTACCAAATTTTTCTTAGAACCTTAGAAAAAAATACCTCAAGGTGAACCAATGCGGACTGAAAAACTGATGCTCTATACACTAAAAACTATATTTTGGACAATCACATATTCAAGATATTTTTTTTGCACTAGAGAAAAACCTCCACATATCTATGTTGGATTACCATATCCATGCTCACTCATGCTTCACCAACCAACTATACCTCAATGTAGACATCAAAACACAATTTTTACATCAATGAAAACATTGTATAAGCTCATGCTCATGTTGCCAACAACCATATCAATGACAATTTCCTCAAACTTCTAACAATCTCCCCCTTTTTCATTGATGAAAATATGCATCAAATCTTCTCCATGTCTTCTCCAAACTAATCTCCCCATTTAACATCAAGGGAAAAGGATACACACATATTTTTTTTCTCTATGCTCCTCTTTTGACATCATTCACATATACTTCTTTTTCTTTTTCCTTCTCCTCCTTTCATATATACATGATTTTTCTTGAATTTCTCACATAATACCCCTAACTGATATAAACATATATGCATGAGAGTGACAAACTTATTAAAAAAATATAAGCAACTCCCCCTAACAGTGTTATCCATCAAAGCTGATCAAAATTTGCACTAATATACTACAAACTTTTGCATATATACAACAAAATCTAACTATGAAACCTAAAATGCATAGATAGAAAATAAATATACATAGATCAACCAAAAGAAGTGTATAACACCTGTAATTTTGCAAGGTGCACTTACAAGTCCTTTTTGTTGTCCTCCCAATATTTCTTGGCCAACCCAAGCATGCGGTTTAGAGCCTAAAACTCCACGAGTTCTCCTTCATCTAGAGTATTAGGTACTGGATTTAACTTTATTATTTTCTCTACACTATTCAGAGCACTGAATATGGGTGTGAACTTTTCATTCACCAAGTTTCTAAGCTATTCAAATTGCACTATAATTTTTCTTTTTGTTCCTACATTTGGAAGAATTGTTCATTCATATTTTTAATTGCTAATATTTTGGATCCATCTGCATCATTTTTTAGATCATATGCATTGGATTCCTTATCAATATGTTCCTCAATGAAATCCATCTCAACCTTTATGTTTTTAGTGGAATTGGGCCACTTCAAGAAAAACTAAAATAAATCCTTGGCCTCTTCAATACAATTTTGCACCTCTTTCGGGTTGTTCTATAATTTTCCATATATAGTGTCACATTTGTCTATCATTCACCTTCTTATTTACCTCCTCTAGTTTCTCTTGAAGTCCAATAGAATAGTATTTAAAACAATCAAGTGAAAGTTTCAAAATTTTCACAATGGATAAAGAATTATCAATACTTACTCAAGGAAGAATCTCCTATAGAACCTTCATTGCTTCATCTATTAGATGCACACTCTTCTAATGTGGTTGCAAGATTTCCTTTTTGATGGATGCATGGAATTCATCACCAAGTTGTAACTTGTGTAGAAGGGACATCTTGTCTATATCTACTTGCCTATGCTACATTGGAATTTGTAATAATTGGAAAAAAACATGTTGGAACTGTAATTTCATGCTCAATAAACTCTTTAATGAATCTCTAAAGGTTTCAGAAGATTCTCCAACCATTTTCACATTACCTTCATCCTTATCCTTTGCATTTTTCTTGTCACCAATTTTGTCTCTTTCTTTTTCATCATTCTTCTCATTGTTAGACACTTTCTCATCCTTCTTCTCATCATCAATAGATTTTGCATCATTATCCAAAGAAGGTTTTTTTTGTATTTTGTGCCTCATTGATCTTTGTGTTGTCTTGTACAACCTCTTCTTTAATTTTTTTTTTGTTTTCGAAGGAAGGGAGTTATGTTTTGTACATGCATCCTCCCTTTACATCTCAATATGCTTATCTTTTGCAACAATATTTTCTCCTACTAGAAGAGTGTTATTAGTAACATTTTCTTGTTCTAGACCCACATTCTCTACTACCAAAGGGGTATCTTTTTGCTCATTATCCTTCTATGCATCATGATAATGTTCTAGAGCATCTACATGTTGTGCATTTTTTGAAATTTTAACTTTTGGGATATGCATATCATTGAACCATTGATTTTTGGATCCTATGGACTACTCTAGCTCTTCTAGGGTTTTTCACCTAAAAGGAGAGAGATAGGAGTGAAAATGCTAATGGTTCATTCAAATTATGCTATGTGAAATGTTGTCTAGGCTAAATGAAGTAAACTAGATGCAATTAAGTGATTTAAATGAATGATTATGAATGCAAAACTAAGATTTATGATATATTTGAAAACACACTGTGATATGCAAACAATGAAGTAAATGAAGAAATAATGAAGAATAGAATGAAATAGGATAAAATAGAGTGCACCTGGGAAATATTTGATGAATCTGGAATATTGTGAATGCTGATTGAGATCATTGAAATTTCATAGTGGGACTCATTCGCCCACGGGGTGAATAAGTCCTCTTGGTGAAAAAGTGTCAGAAATAGGTTTTTGACTGTTGGGATCTGGAATCTAACAAAATTTAGATTTTCAGTCTTGAGGCAGGACTCATTCACCACTAGTGGTGAATCAGTCCTCTCCCAAATTTTTGAAAAATCAGGAGACAAATCTGCAACACCAGATCTAAAAATCACCAATTGTTGGGTTGTCGAAGTCAATTCTACAGAAAATGGATACAAAACCTTCTCCAATCTTGAAATAGACTTGAGTTGACTTGAAGCACCTAGTTGATTTGTAAACCAATCTTCAACACCAAAAAGCTTGTTAAATTTGCACACAAAAGTCTACAAACACATATGCAATAGGGGGAAAATGGTTGAGGGTTAGCAAATAGGGGTTTTCCTTGGTCAAACCCCACTTTTGGTAATCAAACCCTTAATGAAATAATGAGATAAAAGATAATGATAAAATAACAACATGAAAATTCTATCAACTTAGCAAACCCTTTATGATGCAAGTCTGAAGTAATGTCAATGTATGCTTCAAAGTTCTTGATAAATGCTTGATTAGATTTTGAAAGATGCTTGAATGCTCGAGATTACTTGAATATGATGTGTGAATGTTGGAGGATGAATGAGAGATGTAAAATGAGGTGAAAATCACTTATTTATACAATCTTGTACCTTAGGTATCTATTCATACCTCATCATAGGACGACATCAAGTGATTTTGAATAAAAAACAGAAAGAAAAATTTAAAAAATTTGAATTTGGGGCCAAGGAGGACTCATTCGCCACCCATGGTGAATGGGTTCCACCTAGGACCTGAAATTGGGTGTCGAGAATTATCTTGTATTTAATGTTGTTTTTTGGGATAATATTCAAAAATGCACTTAATTAAGGAATATGAGGGCATAAAGAGACCAAATAAAGAATAAGAAAGGGATAAATAGTGAAGATGTGCCTAGAAAAGCATGAAAGCTTGTTACAAGACTTTACAACACTTCAAAATAAGACTTGTTTAGTGATGAAAAGGTGATTTTTAGGTGAATTGTAATTAATAAAGTCTAGAAGAATGCATAAATGTCTTACAACACTTCACAACACCTTCACAAAACATCATTCTTTGAATTTTAGTACCTAAATATGCATGTTCAAGCCATGTTACAACATAAAATCAAAGAAAAATAGATCAAACACCATGAAACAAGACCTAAAAGGCCATGAAAATGATAAGGGGCCATTTTTTATACAACACAATCATTATGCAATTCTTCTTCGTTGTCCTAAGTCATACCTAAGCTCTTTGAAAAATTGGAAACCTTCTCAACTATTTCATTCATGAGCCTTGTAAAATAATCTTTGTCTTTGCTCACTAGGGTGGGTATGTGCAGGATCATCATGGAAAAAACAAGCCCTTAATCAGAGTTAGGAAACTTGACGTAAAAATTTGAATAAGTTATCGATATTATTTTAAAAATATGTAAGAATACAATATGTAGAAAATTCAATGTAGTTTCTAAACTACTAGGTTTTTTAAATCTATTTGGTGAAAATTTGAAATTTCAATGCGTAGTACTTAAATTTCAGGAAAAAATAAGAAGTAGGTGTCTTTCGACCACCCTAACCACAATAAAATGATAATATTTTTTATAAGATTTTAGATATAAGTAGAGGACTCATGTCTAGATGTGATGCATATTTTTTTGTATTTTTTTTCCAAGTAAATAATTAATTATGAATTTTTTACAACTTTTAAAAATATAAAAACTCGTATGTCTAACCACCTTAACTTGGCCAAGACTTTATGAAATTCATTTTTTTTTTTAATCCTATAGTATGCGAAGCATAGAATGTGACGCATGTTTCGATTCAAAAATGCCATACCATTTGAAAGCTATAGATGTTTTTCAATCACCTATCAATAAGGACTTTACTCGTAATTCAAATAGAAAATGAATAATAATTATTTATTAAATTCAAAGTAAAGCATAATTTATATTGGTGGAAATTTGAGAATCTCCTTTAAAAACCCTTTTTGTTTCATCAATTTTGGGTTAAAAAAAAGTCATCAGCCACATACCCTACAAATACCCATCATATCGCCACTTTTTGGCCCATCATGATCCTGCACATACCCAAGTAGTGAACCCTTGCTTAGTTCTAAACTCATTATTATACTATTGAGATAATTTATCTCTATCCTCATGTAAAAGGGTAACACTAACTTTCTCTAAAGAAAAAGTTCTCAATTTTGCATCTTCATTCATTAATTCTTCTCTTCTTACATACAATACTCCTTTCAAATCTTCAAGAAGTTGATCCTATATATGCTTCATATTGTAGTTTACGAAAAGGTATTCCTTTTTCACACTTTATTTGGGAATGAATAAATAATATTAAATTGAGCTAAATGATGCCTTAATTTAGTGTTCTAATATGTATTTTACATATTCACATTAAGTTTAGGGCCCTTTTAATTAAAATTAACTTAATTTTTTCTTTTTCCTGGTGTTGTAAGGTGTACCTTTATGCTTTCACACTAATCTAGGGATTTATTAATTAATTGAGGTTAATTTTCCTTAATTGGCCCCTTTAATTCAAATCCAAGCCTAATTAATTGCAAATTCAAAGAGATAAAACCCAAAATTCAGAAATGCCATGACATAAGGTTTAACATTGAGAAATATGTGTCCTAGGAAAGTGACCTAGGACCCATTTTCCATAGGGTGAATGGGTCCTCACTTGCACCTATGACCTAAATTTGAATTATATTTTTGGTGGGTTTTCAATGATTTCAAATGTACATTCAAATGTTAGCTTGTGATATTTGAATTTTGGGAATTAATGTTAAGATATGTATAAATAAGAGGTTATTTCATTAAGTTGCATCCTAAGATCCTAGAAGATTTCAAGCAAGCTAAGATTACTTTCACAAAAGCATTATTAGAGAATTCCAAAGAAATTTCAAGGCATTCAAGGGAAAAATTATTGAAGATTATTGTTGTAGTCACTTAAATTTGGCCACTTACATTTGGTAAAATTTATCCCTTTTCATCTAACTATCCTCCTTTTCACATTAATTAAATAATATTTCTATTATTAAATTAATACCCCTAATGTCCTCTAAATCCCTAAGGTATTTAATTAAAAATTTAAATACTTTATTATCTACCCTACCTTACCCCTTCTATCCCATAAATTAAATAAATAATTTCTATTTATTTAATTTACTCCCTCATGTGTCACATCCTCCATCACATTTTTCTAATCCTAATCCCAATCCTAATCCCCACCTAAACTACCCACTAAGCATGTGCACACACTTAATCCAAGATTAAGTGGGTCAACCCTCTCCCAACCATTGATCCCCACCATGCAATTCTAGCCACTCATCTCATTATCCTCCAAATATATTTATCCCAACACTTAGCCATTTTCATCTCTCTCACCCATTTTCCACCGGAGCATCGTTATGTTGCCAAAATTTTGAGTGAGCAGACATCCAATTGAACATCGTGGGAAAATCTACACAATAGGAGGTTTTGTATGCTAGTTTGAACTCCTCATCAGCCTATCTTGAGTGTTTTTCTTGTTTTCGGTCTTTTGCTTGATTTTCTTGCATTTTTAGTAGATTAAAAACACTACACACATTTCTGGCACACCTAGTGGGACCCATGTCATGGATATACTTTCACATTTTTCTATTGTTTCACATTTTGTAGGTTTAGATTTCATGCACAAATGAAAACCCGACCTCGATGGGTGAATTTTCCTAACATAGGGGTGAATTTGCATTAACATAGGCGAATGTGTATATGCCTTTCCTCCAGAGGGGTGAACTTACGACTACTGATTCAGAAAAACACTTTTAGGGGTGAATCTACTTGCTGAAGTGACAATTGTGCACCTATCACTCTTCAGAAGAGGCAATCCTACACTCAACCATCTCGAACTTGACTTATAGGGGCGAATTCTCTCCCTAAAAGGGTGATTGTACTCTCACCCCTTCTCCACACAAGCAATTCCACTCCTGCCTCTTTCAAGATAGGTGAACTTGTGACCTGAATAGGTGACTATGCTAGGTGCAAAGTCAAATACAATCCTACTCACAAAGGTGAACCAATAATTTATAGGGGTGAACCTGCAACCTACAAGGGTGAATCTATCGCACATAGGGGATAATTTATGTGGTCCACATAAGGTATAAGAATCCCAATTTTTTGCATAAATTTCATAGCACTCTATAGTTTCCTTTTCAAAAAAAAAAATTCTAGGGGATTTTCTGCCAGACCCCTTCCGTGGGGGATCAGACCATCCCCCCGCAACCCCATTTTCATTGGATTGGGTGTTCCACCCCCTTGGGCTAACAATTATCTATTTTTCATCATTTATTTTTGGCATCTAATCATCTTTTTGTGCAACTTGTCCTTGCTTGTCCAAGATCGGAGAACAAAAAATACTACCTCATCTTCTTTAGGATGATCGGTCAGAAACCTTTAGTTAGTTTGTGTGTCATTTTTCATACTAATTTAGGCACACGTAGATTTAATTAAAGGGTCAATTAGTTTGTTTGTTGTTCTTGGGAGAAAGTTGTTGATGTATCCACTCCCCTTGCACCTTTCGGTGATTCTAGGTGATGAGAAATCATAACTCGTTCTAGTCTAGTCTAGTTTTCCTAGGGAGTACTAGTACACATACACTTTACCCTTGTGCTATGCATGAGCCTAGGTACTAGATGAAATGTCTAGTACTTCCTTCCCTTCAGTGAGACCTTCCTAGGATTTCATCACCTAACAGATGATCTCGACAATGTGTTACTGATGAGGTATATAAAAGGAGGAGGGCCAAAGTTGTACCCCAATCAAGTCATGTCATGTCCAGCAAAGCATTGAAGTTATGGTGATACCTAGATAATACATGCATGGTTGGTCTGAGTTTTCAGTACCTCACTAGGTTCTCCATCCACACTTGTGATGGGTTGGTGTTCACAATTGTGCCTCATGCACCCTCTTGTTGTATCAAGGATGCATAAAATAGCCTATTCAATCTAGATAGAGACCCATGTTCAGTCACAATGGTGTAGTTCAAGGGATGCACACCATACCTTGACGTTACTCACCACATACACCCTTGGGTTGAGATAAAAATCCTTGTGGTGGACTATGATAGTCTTTGAGAGAGAGAGAGTGAAGGTGATCCTGTGGTGCCTATTGATGACCCTATGCCATTGAATCTCTAGCTATCTGCCTTCACGAGAAAGGGTGATCTAGAGAACCACCCCATTATCATGGAGTATTAACCTTTGGGTGTCCCCTCAAGGTGGTGGGCCTACATCGAGTTAGAAAACCCTTATCACTAATTTTAGGCTTGTGCTATCTAGAGTACACATCTTCTTGTGTGATACATGTGCTTGTCATTAGTCTAAGTCAGTCTAGCCATTTGCTTTTGTTTTTCATGGTTTTTCCTTTTCCATAATCTTCCCTTGCCCTCAATGGCGAGTTTTCTTCTTCTAGGGGTGAACTTGCATTGTGGATAGGCGATCCTACCCTATAAAGGGGTGATTCTATGTCTTGAGTCTAGTCTAGTCATCCTTTAGGTGAACTCTCCCTTATTAGGAGCAAATTTTCTTGTGGGTCTCTTAGTTAGATGACCCTACATCCACCTATTCCCTGAATAGGCAATCCTACTAACCCCATAGGAGATTCTGTGTCTGGTTCATGTTATCCCTGTCTGCCTATTCCCTAAATAGGCGATCCTGTTGTCCACAGGGGTAACCCCATGTCTCATCTATGTCTCCCTCATCTGTACATCCCCTTAGAATAGTAAATCATGTCATCTCCATAGGTGAGGCCATGTCTACATCTCCCTATCATTCATGTCCATACACCCTTTAGAATAGGTGAACCTATCATCCTCATAGGTGATCCTTTGTCATTTTTGTACCATCCCCCATTCACATATTCCTTGAATAGGAAATTCTACCAACCTCATAGGTGAGTTTACGTCTAGTCTCTACCATCCCCATCCATGCATCCCTTAGATAGGCATATCCACTCCCACCTATTCTCTAGATAGTTGAATCTATCGGCCCTAGAGGTGAACTTGAGTTTGAGTCTCCTACCTCTTCATCTATATAACCTGTAGGATAGGAAAACTTGTTGTCCACATGGGTGATCCCATGTCTCCCTTTTCCATACATTTGAAGAAAGTGGTGATCCTAAACCATAGATAGGCGATATCATGTCTCATGTCTGCCTATTTATTTTGAGCATCCAAAGATATAGGTGAACCTATGAGTTAGAGAGGCGATCTTGTCATGCACAAAGGTGGATCTGATTCCCATACAAAATCTAGAGATTCAATCGTTTGTGTCACAATTAGCCTATATCTTCCTCAGTCTCAAACTGTAGTCCAATCATTTTTCCTCTACATATTTTTCTCCAAATGATCAATTTATTCTCATCAATCCTCATCAATCTATCCAAACACCATCCCCTTTGAGAAAGGAGTCAACTAAACCTATTTTTCATCCATCTAACAATCATCCCATCATCTTAATTGTATCCTTGAACTTAAGTTTTCATCCCATCACATCCTTCAATCATATGAATCCAAGCTTAAATCCCATCTTAATTTGAGCTTCAACCTAATCCTAATCTAATTTTAAATCAAATCTCAATCTAAGCTTAATATACATCCTAATTTGAGCTTTGGTCCATCCACATCCAAGATCTTTTGATATCGAAACAAATTTTATGACCCTTTCTTGCGCGTTCTTCTAATCCATTCTATTTATCTTTTCATCATCTATCCTTTCCTTCTAATCAGCTATTCCCATATTTTCAATCCATATACATCCAATGCAACATCACAAATAATTATCCTTCATCAATGCAACCAAAAATAGTAGTAAAGGGAAATCCACATTGATGATGATAACGAAAGTCTTGTTGATCAAGATCAGTATGATATAGATCCCTTTGATGCTATCATTTCTTGTAAGCTTTCTCCAAGTATCATCCAAAATCCAATAAGTCATCCAAGTAATCTCATCATTCCTTCATCCACACCTACTAGAAATCTATATGCAACCTTTGACAAGGGATATCCATTATCTTCCCCATCCACATATTCATTATATCCTTCATCTACATCCATTTCTCCATGTTCTTCTCCATCCATATCCTCCTATGTCCCTCCATCTTCACACAACAATTCTATCACCTTCACCCCTATTCCAAACCCTCCATCTTATTATCCTCTAGTTCCTAATCATCATCCACCATCCACATTCTCCTATCTTAATCCACCATCAACATTCTCCTATCTTAATCCACCATCCCAATTTTACCACCTTAATCCACCATTCCAATATTCCTATCCTAATCCACCATCCCAATCTTCCCATCCTAATCCACCATCCCAATATTCCTACGTTAATTCCCCACCCACTTTCTCCAACATCAATCCACCATACCAATTGGTGCAGGAGCACCTTAAGGTCTTTTGGAAGATCTTAGTGATTTTTGGCTTGTAGGTGGTTCTAGCCAACCACAAAGGGAATAAGGACTATTATATAAAGTCCCTAGGTTTTTTTTGAGAGTGTGTTAGGGTAGGTTTGGCTTAGAGTCTTGAACTTTATGAGTTCCTAGACAAATCTTGGCAATTTGAGCATTTTGGCAATTTTGCCTTGGCAAATTGGCCTAAAAGTTGAAAAAAAGCATTAATGTTGTTCTAAGTCCAACCCAAGGGTCCTAGAATTTGGGAGAAAGGTATATAAGGTCATCCAAACCCTATTACCTAGGTTGGAAGTTCATTTTCATGAATTGAGACTTGGAGAGCATTTTTGTGTGATTAGAATTCAACAACTTTTGAGTGCATTTTTTGTGTTTGAGCCTTCATCGAGTCAAGAATGGATTGAAAGGACTAATATAATGCTTTTATTGTTTCATTTGTTTCATTTACTTACTGTACCTAGCATTATATTAGTCATTTAGACCAACTGGTTAAGGTTTTGCAAGTTTTTGGGTTTTTGGACTCACTGCCGGTTTGGGCCAGTTTTGTGAATAATGAGTCCCACTTGCATTCCCATGGATTTCCTCTCATGGACACTTGGAATCAAGCTAGGGACTGTGTTAATAATGTACATACAGGTTTAGGAGTCTTTGTTTTTATGGGAAGTGAAGAAACTATCAAGCACTAGGCGAGTGCAAGTGCATTTTGGCTAGTGGCTTGGAGAGGACAATAGTAAAGAAAGCTACTAAATGGATTGGTTTGTGCAAATAAAGAGCATGGGAGTGTGGTAACATGTATTCTAGACATGTGTGTGAAAGGAGGAGAGTTGAGGAGGTCATTGAAGCCCTCAAAGTTGGAAAAAGGAGCTAAAACCCTTGAAACCCTTGAAATTAGGGAGGTATGAGGACAGTCATATGAACGGCCACTTGGGAGACCTTACACCTGGTAAATATTGAAGCCTAGGGTACCACTAGAAATAATATCAAAAAATATTTTGGGGGTTGTTAAGACCGTTTTTGAGAAAAGCCAAGAAAACGGGTTCTAGGAGGCCTAGTTGGGGCAAAAGGCTACAAGGCCTAAAATGGAGTTTTTCAAGAAAGCGATGGGAGAATGGTGAAAGAATCCAATGAGATGGATCAGTGAGGTGTCAAATCAACAAAGAGACAGTAGAATAGCCTTTCCTAGCCCCTGGAGTGGTTAGGACACTTTGGGTCAGTTTGGAGCCCAGGGAAGCCTAGTGGCGAATTGAGAGTAATGGAGAAGAATTTGAAATTGGTGGAGAGTCTTATGAGGTGAGAGGGGTTTAGGAGAGATCCCTAAATAGGGTGGAGAGGAATACCCTAGGAAGACCAGATAATAGGTCTTGGAAGAGCAAGAGTGCTCTTGAAAGGTAAGTCTCCCCATCAAATTGGTATCAGAGCCATACAAGGCTTGGGAATTGAGAAGTGAATTTTAGAAATAAGTGAATCCATAGGAGAGAACACCATGGTGACCAATGAAGAGCTAGCTAGAGACTTGAAAGAGAAAAAAGAAAAGAATAAGCATCTTGAAGAGGCTATGGAAGATATGAAGCACAAACTAGAAGAGGTGGCAGAGACTACAAGCAAGATGAAGGTACAGTTAGGAGAGGATAAAGATAAGGGTAAGAATCAAATAGAGGAAGACATAGAACTAGAACCTGACCCTCCATTAGTAGAGGAACCCTTCCTCAAAGCATAGAATGCTTTGAGTGGCAAGGCACTTGAAGGTATCCCTATGTTCATAGGAAGAATGGATGCAGAGTTGGTTATGGAATGGATTGAGGGAATGGAGAATCACTTTGAATGTGATGGGATTACAGAGGCACAAAAGGTGAAGATAGCCAAATCAAGGCGAAGAGGACAAGCACTAACTTGGTGGAAGTTTCTACAAGAAGAAAGAGAGAAGGAAGGCAAGAAACCCATAGGAAGTTGGAAAACTATGGTGGCTAAAGTGAAGGAGAACTATCTACCTGAAGACTATGATATTCAATTGCACAAGAAGAGACAAAATATCAAACAAAGAGACCTAAATGTAGCTGCATATATAGAGGAGTTCCAAAAACTAAGCCTTAGATCTAGAGTACAAGAAATTGAAAGCATCAAGGTTTCTAGGTATCTAAATGGTCTTATATGGAACATACAAGAGGAGTTGAGTCTTTTGACACTTACTACCATCCATAGCTACTATCAAGTGGCTATTAAGGTGGAAGAGAAACTGAAAAGGAAACAAGATTCCAATACTAGAGGTAAAGGAAGAGGTAGAGACTCTAGAGGTGGACATAGAGGAGGTTTTGGTGGAAGAAGCCATGAGAACAAAGGTCGAGGGGATTCCAAGGTTGGAGAAAAATCCCATGAGGAAAATAATAGAGGGGGATATAGAGGTAGAAGCTCTAACAATGGTGGAAGAGGCAGATCAAGAAGCTTTGGGAGAAGTTCACACTTTTCTTCCATGAAATGCTACAATTGTGGATTGTTGGGTCATCTGGCTTATAGGTGTCTAGACAATCTAGCATCTTCTCAAGGTAAGAGGAAGATCACATATGTCCAAGAACAAGAATGCTCTAAAAACTCAAAAGTAAGTTTGGATTCAGAGAAAGGAGAACAACTCATGTTAAGAAGGATTTTGATCAAAGCACCTATCGAGGATGAACACTAACAAAGGAGAGCTCTTTTTAGATTCAATTGCAAGATACAAGTAAGGTTTGCAAGGTCATCATAGACTTAGGATCAACTGATAATGTCATCTTAGAGGAGGCAGTACAAAAGTTGAAACTCATCAAGATACCCCATGTGTGTCCTTACAAGGTTACTTGGTTGAACAAAGGGAAGAATATATTGGTCAATGAACAAGTTTGGGTTGAGTTTGCTATAGGAAAGTATCAAGACAAGATACTATGTGATGTGTTACCAATGGATGCATGCCATTTGCTGCTTGGCAGACCATGGCTATATGACAGGGAGGCAGTACACCATGGCAAGGATAATAAGTACTCATTCAAGAAGGATAGAGTGACTTATAAAATTCAGTCTTTGATAGAAGAAAACATAGTGGAAAAGGCAAAAACTAGTGCACTTTTGATGAGTGGAAAGGGATTCCTAAAGGACATAAAGGAGGAAGAAGGAGAGGCATATGCAATCATGTTGAAGCCAAAGGAAGAGGAGTTATCTAATTAGCTACCTATGACAGCAGAAGTGAAGCGACTGTTGGAATAGTTTAGGGACATCATTTGTGAAGGTACACCAGCTACACTACCACCCAAGAGAGCAATTAGTCATCAAATAGACTTTATACCAGGAGCAACACTACCTAAGAAGGCTGCATACAAGATGACATCAGAGCAGAATAAGGAGATAGCAAGGCAAGTTCAAGAACTTTTGGACCAAGGGCTGATCAGAAAGAGCATAAGTCCATGTGTTGTTCTAGTTGTGTTGGCACCTAAGATGGGTGACAAGTGGAGGATGTGAACTGATTCTAGGGCCATAAATAGGATAACCATTAGATATAGGTTTCCTATTCCTAGGATAGAAGATCTAATGGACTGTTTAGGGGGTGCTAAGTTCTATTCCAAAATTGATTTGAAAAGTGGCTATTATCAGATTAGGATGAAAGAAGGAGATGAATGGAAGTCAGCATTTAAAACCACAAAAGGGTTGTATGAATGGTTAGTGATGCCATTTGGGCTTACAAATGCACCTAGCACTTTTATGAGGGTGATGAATGAGGTCTTGAAGGACTACATAGGAGTCTTTGTGGTTGTCTACCTAGATGATATCCTCATCTTTAGCAAAAAAAAAGAAGAACATATGAAGCACCTAGAACTTGTGTTGAGAAAACTTCAAGAGGAGAAGCTCACCATAAACCTTGAGAAGAGTGAGTTCATGAAGCAAGAATTGGTCTATCTAGGATTTTTAGTATCCCAAGGGAACTTGAAGATGGAAAAAAGCAAGGTTGAAGCCATTCTCAGCTGGCCTACTCCAAAGACAGGGACAGAAGTTAGGAGTTTCCATGGATTAGCTCAGTTCTATAGGAAATTTGTGAGAAGGTTTAGTGAAATTTGTGCACCGGTTCTTGACACCATCAAAGGAGGACTGAAAACAAAGTTTGTGTGGACCAAAGAAGCCAATGAAGGGTTTGAAAGGTTGAAGAGGGAGATAGCTACCCAACCTATCTTAGTTTTACCAAGTTTTGACAAACCATTCATAGTAGAATGTGATGCAAGTAACATAGCAGTAGGAGCTATCCTAAGCCAAGAAGGCAGGCCAGTGGCATTCTTTAGTGAAAGGTTGAATGAAGCAAAGTCTAGGTACTCATCCTATGACTTAGAGTTGTATGCTTTAGTGCAGGCTCTTAAGAAGTGGAGGCACTACCTATTTCCAAAATAATTTGTGGTATACACCGACAATCAGGCCTTAAGTTACATCAACACTCAAGAGAAGCTCAGTTTGAGGCATATCAAGTGGATGGAGTTTTTGCAGTCATACACTTTTACCATCAAGCATAAGAAGGGGGTTAACAACAAGGTTGCTGATGCTCTTAGTAGGAGGTTGCTTACTATCCAAGAGATACAGCTACAAAGCACAGGGGTTGAAGGATTCAAAGACCTATATGAAGGAGATTTTGATTTCTCATAAATATACAAGGTATGTACTGATTTTGAGAATCATTTTCATAGTGAATATGCTGATTACACTTTGCAGAATGGTTTATTGTTTAAGGGGAAGAAATTGTGTGTTCCTAGAGGTTCCATGAGGGAGAATCTAATCCAAGAAAAGCATAATGGCAGTTTGAGTGGTCACTTTGGTTTGAACAAGACACTAGACTTAGTGGAGAGGTTCTATTGGTGGCCTAAGATGCAAAGAGATGTAAGAAGGTATGTAGAGCAATGTGGAGTGTGTCAAAAGGAAAAGGGAACATCAACAAATGTAGGTCTTTATCAGCCATTACCCATCCCAAATAGACCATGGGAATGCATAAGCATGGACTTCATAGTAGGTCTACCTAGGACACCAACTGGTTTGGACAGTGTGTTTGTTGTAGTGGACAGATTCAGCAAGATGAGCCATTTCATACCATGCAAAACAACACATGATGCTAGTCACATTGCACACCTATTCTTCAAAGAGATAGTGAGGATACATGGGTTGCCAAAGAGCATAGTTGCAGACAGAGATGTGAAGTTTATGGGACACTTTTGGAAAACTCTTTGGAAGAGGCTAGGAACCAACTTGTCTCATAGCTCAGCATATCATCCTCAAATGGATGGACAAATAGAGGTGATCAATAGGGTACTTGGAAACTTGTTGAGATGCTTAACTAAGGAGTATGGACAAGGATGGGAACAAGTGATTCCACAAGCTGAATTTGCTTACAATGATAGCACAAATAGAACAACGGGTAAGAGTCCATTTGAAATAGTATATGGCTTACATCCAAGGGGTGTACTTGAGCTTAGGGATCTACAAGGATATGAAGGGATTAGTGGACATGCTGATGATTTTGCTTAGTCAATGAGAGAGGTTCATGAGTAGGTAAAGAAGACATTGATAGAGGCTAATCAAAAGTTGAAGGCTAAGAGAGATGAAGGGAGAAGAGAATTACAATTTGAGATAGGTGATTTGGTGATGGTATACTTGAACAAGGAAAGGTTATAGAAAGGCATACCAAGAAAGCTACAGATGAAAAGGATAGGGCCATGTAAAGTGTTGGCTAAGTATGGGTCAAATGCATACAAGGTGGAGTTACCCAAGGAGATGTCTATTTCTCCTATCTTCAATGTGAAGGACTTGGTGAAGTATAAAGGACCAGAAATGGATGAAGAATAGTACAATGCTGAGATAAACAAGGATGTGGAAGCACTCAAGGTACCAGATCAGATCATCCCACAAGTGGACAAGATTCTAGACTCAAGGGTGAAGAAGAAGACTAGGCACAAGACATACATGGAGCACCTAGTGAAGTGGAGACATCAACCAGAGTCAGAGGCTACTTGGATAGCAGAAGGTGACTTTAAGAAGCATGGAATTAGTGAGGAACTCTTGACATCATAGGTTCCTTAACCTCTTTGTTGCAGGGGGAGAATGGTGCAGGAGCACCTTAAGGTCTTTTGGAAGATCTTAGTGATTTTTGGCTTGTAGATGGTTCTAGCCAACCACCAAGGGAATAAGGAATATGATATAAAGTACCTAGGTTTTTTTTGAGAGTGTGTTAGGGTAGGTTTGGCTTAGAGTCTTGAACTTTATGAGTTCCTAGACAAATCTTGATAATTTGAGCATTTTGGCAATGTTGCCTTGGCAAATTGGCCTAAAAGTTGAAAAATAGCATTAATGTTGTTCTAAGTCCAACCCAAGGGTCCTAGAATGTGGAGAAAGGTATATAAGGTATTCCAAACCCTAATACCTAGGTTGGAAGTTCATTTTCATGAATTGAGACTTGGAAAGCATTTTTGTGTGATTGGAATTCAACAACTTTTGAGTGCATTTTTGTGTTTGAGCCTTCATCCAATCAAGAATGGATTGAAAGGACTAATATGATGCTTTGAGTGTTTCATTTGTGTCATTTACTTACTTTACCTAGCATTAGATTAGTCATTTAGACCAACTAGTTAAGGTTTTGCAAGTTTTTGGGTTTTTGGACTCACTGCCGGTTTGGGCCAGTTTTGTGAATAATGAGTCCCACTTGAATTCCCGTGGATTTCCTCTCATGGCCACTTGGAATCAAGATAGGGACTATGTAAATAATGTACATACATGTTTAGGAGTCTTTTTTTGCAGCGGAAGTGAAGAAACTATCAAGCACTAGGCGAGTGCAAGTGCATTCTGGCTAATGGCTTGGAGAGAACAGCAGTAAAGAAAGCTACTAAATGGATTTATTTGTGCCAATAAAGAGCATGGGAGTGTGGGTACATGTATTCTAGACATGTGAGTGCAAGGAGGAGAGTTGAGGAGGTCATTGAAGCCCTCAAAGTTGGAAAAAGGAGCTAAAACCCTTGAAACCCTTAAAATTAGGGAGGTATGAGGACATTCATATGAATGGCCACTTGGGAGACCTTACACCTAGTAAATATTGAATCCTAGGGTACCACTAGAAATAATATCAAAAAATATTTTGGGGTTGTTAAGACCGTTTTTGAGAAAAGCCAAGAAAACGGGTTCTAGGAGGCCTAGTTGGGGCAAAAGGCTACAAGGCCTAAAATGGAGTTTTTCAAGAAAGCGATGGGAGAACAGTGAAAGAATCTAATGAGATGGATTAGTGAGGTTTCAAATCAACAAAGAGATAGTAGAGTAGCCTTTCCTAGCCCCTAGAGTGGTTAGGACACTTTGGGTCAGTTTGGAGCCCAGGGAAGCCTAGTGGCGAATTGAGAGTAATGGAGAAGAATTTGAAATTGGTGGAGAGTCTTATGAGGTGAGAGGGGTTTAGGAGAGATCCCTAAATAGGGTAGAGAGGAATACCCTAGGAAGACCAGAGAATAGGTCTTGGGAAGAGCAAGAGTACTCTTGAAAGGTAAGTCTCCCCATCACCAATACTCCTACCTCAATCCTCCATCTAATCTTGATCCCCCCACCAATCCTAATCCTCCACCTACTCTTAGTCCTCCATCCAATCCCATCCATGCATATAATCCTAATCCACCAATCCATAATCCTAATTCTCCACCCATCCATAATCTTTCATCTATTCCCATCACCCCAGCTAAGCCTATAATATGCATGTATCTCACTCCAGAAGTCTTCCAGGGACTCATGACAAAGAATACATCCCCAACTGCACATCTTGAAGTCATGGAACCATGCTACCCCACTCCCCCATGTATGATCACTAGTGATGAAACCCATCTCTATCCCACACCTATCATTACTATTACTATAAGGAAAGCTATGGTGCAGAAACAACTCTCCTAACGTCAAAACCTCAGGGAAGAATGCAGAGGTGCTTTTAAATTTTCAATTACAATCCAATTAAGATACACTTGAAAGTAATAATAGAAACAGAGAAATAATCATACACAGATGAACACCAGATTTACATTGGAAAACCCTTACAGGAGAAAAACCCACCACACCAAGAAAAACCCCTTTTTATTACAGTAACAAAAATTACATACAGGGTACGGGCTTCACTCTCTCTGATGTCAATTTACAACAGCATAATCATAGACCAACCTTGTAAAGAACATTCAATTTACAATACACTCATAATTGAATTCACACTGATCATACATTGAACTATTCATCCAACTATTCATCCAACTATTCATCAAACCATTCACAATATGACACCCATATTCTGTCAATCTTCCTCTCATTAACGGCCGCAACAGTCCAACTACTAGCGGTTCCCATTCTGCTCCCTGATTGGTCGAGGAAAAACCACATAAGATAGTCAATCAGTCAAAGGCGTTCAACATGTATTCACATGTCGGTGAGACACTAACTGTGTCTCCCCGATGCCACAAGACCCGATTGAAGTTATCGCCAAGAGTTGACCCCATCGGCAAGATGTTATACTGAATGAAAATCCACCTTGTGAAGATCTATCATCAAGAGTTCAGCTATCAGAGAGAGTCATACCGATGTTCACAAGTCACATCAACCTCAACATTTCCATCGGTGAGACTATCGATACTTGCCAAGAGATCACACTGACCCTTATAGTCATACCAAAACAAACAACCATTGGAAAGACTTACCACTATCGCTGAGAGGTAATACCAAACCCACAAGTCATACCGAGCACCAAACAGTTGCCAGGAGTCATACCGACAACAGACTACCCCATCGCTGAGACAACATCCATTGCTAAGACTTCATACTGAAGCCTTCAAGTTATCCCGATGACTCCAAGTGTAGCTGTTCGGCGAGACATACCATCTATTGGAAAGAGATCTTACTGAGTCACCATGTCACCCTGATGTCTTCTAGTGAATAACTATCGGTGAGAGAACCAACAGTTGGTAAGATTTCTTGCCAAGGATTTCACATCACCTCGATAGCTCCGAGTGTATGCTTATCGGTGAGACATACCACCTATCACCAAGACTTCATACCAAAGCCTTTGTGTTACTTCGATGACTCCAATCACCATAAGTCTTCCCGATAACCTTTAGGCATCAACCCATCGGCAAGACCAATCCACTCGGCAGAGGGTTACAGTGATCATCATGTCATAGTGATAGGTCCATTCGACAAGACATCAACAAGGTCTTGGTGACCTGAACATTTCATAAGGTTTCATAGCTGCCAGTTGGCCAGACAATATGGATGTCACACCAACTTGGGTCTTTCAGAGGTTTCATCCTATGAGATTGAGACACATATTTCCAACAATCTCCCACTTGATGAAGATCACATAGGCACCTCTAGAGCACAACAAAACTACTGACATTCATGGGCACTGAGGCCCATTGAATTGGCACACCACCTAAACTTGTCTGTGCTTACTGGCTTCGTCAATGCATTTGCAACATTCTCTAGAGTATCTAATTTTTCTAAAGAGACCTTTCCATCCTCCACCATATCTCATACAAAATGATACTTTACATCTATATGTTTCATCCTGACATGGAAAGTAGGATTCTTTGCCAACAAATAGCACTCTAACTGTCACAATAAATTGTTATTTTCCCTGCATCAAAACCAATGTTAGAACACAAATGTTTTAACCAGATTGCTTCTTTACAGGTGTGTGTTTTTGCCATGTATTTTGCCTTTGTAGTGGACAAAGTGACTACAACCTACCACTTACTCATCCAACTCACTACACCACCATTCAACATGAAAATATATCCACTGGTGGATCTTTTGCTGTCTATGTCCCCTACCCAATTAGAATCCACATAGCCTCGAATACTAAGAGTCCTTTGTGATTCAACCAAGTTCCCATGGTAACAAAAAGCATATTCTGAAGTGCCCTTCAAATATCTGAATACTCTTTTCACAGCATCCCAATGTGTCCTTCCAGGATTAGCCATAAACCGACTAAATACTCCCACTGCTTGGGCAATGTCTGGCCTTGTACAGACCATTGCATACATAAGACTGCCAACCACACTAGCATAAGGTACACTGATCATGTCCTCCATCTCAGTATGATATTTTAGACATACTTCAACAGATAGCTTTGTTGCCTGCAAAACTAGAACAACTAGCTACTTACAATTATTCATGCAAAATCTCTCTAGAACAGTCTTGATATAATTACTTTGACTGAGCCAAAGTTTTCTATTCCTCCTATCCCTTGTTATTTCCATTCCCAGAATATACCCTTCTGCACCAAGATCTTTCATTTCGAACTTTGCAGACAACTAAGACTTAAGATCATAAATCATTAACTTACTATTGCCTATGAACAACATATCATCAACATAGATAGCAATAATAAGAACTTGATCACTTTCAGCCTTGTAATACACACAATGATCAGATTTTGATCTTACAAATCCCAATGACAAAATAAAAGTTTCAAACTTCTGGTACCACATTCTAGGAGATTGCTTTAATCCATGCAGAGATTTATTCAACTTGCAAACCAATTTTTCTTTACCTTTATCTACAAAGTGCTCAGATTGGGACATATAAATCTCTTCTTCAAGATCACCATGAAGAAATGATGTCTTCACATCCATCTGTTCAATCTCTAGGTCATACGCTGCTGCAAGTGACAAAATAAATCTGACAGATGTTAGCTTAGCTACAGGAGAAAAAATTTCTCCATAATCAATTCCCTCTACCTGGGAATAACCCTTCACAACCAACCTCGCCTTATATTTTTCCACACTACCATCCAGACCTATTTTCTTTTTAAATACCCATTTGCAGCCCATAGCTTTTCTGCCTTTAGGAAAGGGCACCAAAATCCAAGTATTATTCTTTTCTAATGATGCCATTTCTTCATTCATGGCTTCCAACCAAGAGTTTGAATTAGACATTCTAAATGCCTCTTTCATAGTCCTAGGTTCATCAGTGCTAGAAATCAAAGCATAGGCACAAGTAGAATCTATCAAAGAGAACCCATACATATCGGGTTGCTTTCTTTCATGATTTGACCTCCTCACTTGCTAAGGCTGAGGTTGTTCTTCTTCATTAGAATTCTTAGAACTACTTGAGCTCTCCTCAGTTTCAGGTACATTTTGAATTTTGAATTCCTCTTTATCTGGTGTCAGAGGAATTTCAACTACATCATTTTTATTTTCTGATTTTGTCTCTGACTACAGATCCAAGGTAGAAGGCTTCAGCTCATGAAAGATAACATTTCTACTGTACAAAACCTTCTCTGTATTAGGATTCCAAAGCTTTTATCCTTTTATGCCAACACTATAACTAATAAAAATACATTTGATAGCCTTGTTCTCCAATTTAGATCTTTTCTCATACGGCACATGTGCATATTCCTCACAGCCAAAAACATGAATATGTCTTAAAGAGGGCTTCTTCCTAGACCATGCTTCCAAAGGTGTTTTGTCAACAAGAGCAGAATTCGGAGAACAGTTTATCAAGTAACATGTTGTAGCAACTACCTTAGCTCAGAACTTCTCCTCCAAGTCAGCACTGCTCAGCATACTTCGTGCTCTTTCCATCACTGTCCTATTGAAACTTTCTACAACTCCATTTTGTTGTGGAGTGTAAGGTGTAGTTTTATGTCTTTTAATCCCATGATCTTTACAGTACCTCTCAAAATTATCAGAAAATATTCACCGCCATCATCAGTCCTTAAACATTTTATTTTTCTTCCAGTCTAATTTTCTACAAGGTTCTTAAATTCCTTAAACCGACTGAACACTTTTGATTTACTTTTCCAAAAATAAACAAATGTTCTTCTCGAATAATCATCAATGAATGATACATAGTACCTTGACTTAGACAAAGAAGGAACATTCACTGGACCAAAAACATCATAATGTATATAATCAAGCAAACCAGAAGATTTGTGAGGACTGTAATAAAATGAAACACGGTGTTGTTTACCATATATACAATGTTCACAAAACTCAAATTCGAGGTTACAATCTTCAAGCCCCTCAACCAGGTTTTTATTCTTCAAGGTTTTTAAACCTTTCTCACCAATGTGGCCTCGCCTATGATGCCAGACACTGGTAGATTTTGACCCATTTTTTGATGACCATCCATTGGAATTTTGATGGTTGTTCATCGCTATTATTGTGTTAGAATTTCAATGACATTTGAAACATCAAAATTTTGACGCAATAATAGCGACGAACAACCATCAAAATTCTGACAGACAGTCATCAAAAAATGGGTGAAAATCTACCAGTGAGAGCATAGTCTTTTCTGTTGGAAGTTTAACTTCCATAAAGTTTACACTATCGGGAACTTCTTCCTATTTTCCTCCATGAGTAGCTTTTTGTGACTTGGTAGAGAAACTATTGCTTTGCACAACATGTGCATCAAGCTTATACAAGGTACCAACATGAGCACCTCTTGCTAGCACCATAGAGCCTCTAGTCATCTTGTAGCCATTTCCAGAGAACGTGACTTGTACTCCAATATCATTCAACATACTAATAGAAAGTAAGTTTTGAGCCAGACTTGGTATATGCATTACATCATTAATTCCCTTCACTCTTCCATTAGGGAATTGAATTATGACTCTTCCACAGTCAACTATTTCCAAAGATGAATCACTTTCCAAATACACCTTTCCACCATTGTATTTTTCATTCTTCGTGAACCAGTCTCTATGAGATGTCATGTGGAAAGATGCTCCAGAATCAATCGGCCAGACATCATTTGATGCTTGTGTAGCCAAGGCTACAATGAAGGTGTCTGCATCACTCTGAGAAGAGTCATTGTTGGAAGAATACTTCTTCTTCTCCTCCTCCTCTTTACAATCCTTTCGGATATGACAAGGTTGCCCACAATTCGAGCACTTCACCTTGGACTTCTTGCCAGGATACTTTGATCTCCCCTCTGATTTGGATTTGGACTTCTTGTCCTTCTTCTTGCCTTATCTTTCGATCTGCCTCTAACAGCAAGAGCCTCCTTCACCATCTCAGAAGATTTCCTTCTCATCTCTTTTGATAACAAAGAAGCAACAACATCTTCCATCTTAAAATTGGATGTTGTACTCCCAATAGCCATCACCAAGTGATCCCAAGAATCTGGCAAAGAACATAATAATAGCATACAACGATCCTCTTCATCAATCTTCACACCCACAAATGTTAACTGTCCAATCAACATGTTGAATGTGTTCAAATGATCAGCAACAAACCCTCCTTGCATTCTCAAAGAGTACAAATTCTTCCTCAAGAACAATTTATTCACCATGGACTTGCCCTGATAAATAGCTGCCAGTCTTTTCCATAAGGAAGATGTAGTCTTTTCTTCATGAACATTCAGAAGAACAGAGTCTACTAAACAGAGCCTTATCAGCCCCTTTTATTTTCTATCTGCAAGGTCCCAATCCTCTTGCTTCATGCCTATAGGCTTCGTTCTAGACACAACAATCCAAAGATCATGATCAACCAACAGATCTTCCATTTTAAGTTTCCACAACTCAAAATTTCTGCCATTGAATTTCTCAATTTTAATCTTTCCTAACATGCTTGCCATCTTAACCTATAATTCAAATTACCAAACTTCTACAAGACTCCCACTGAACAAAATTGACTCAAAAAACCCAACGTACCCACAAGGATAACACAACTGGCTAGGATTTGATACCACTTGTAAGGAAAGCTATGGTGCAGAAACAACTCTCCTAACCTCAAAACCTCAAGGAAGAATGCAGAGATTCTTTTAAATTTTCAATTACAGTCCAATTAAGATACACTTGAAAGCAATAACAGAAACAGAGAAATAATCATACACAGATGAACACCAGATTTACGTGGGAAAACCCTTACGGGAGAAAAAACCACCACACAAAGAAAAACCCCTTTGTATTACAGTAACAAAAATTACATACAGAATACGAGCTTCACTCTCTTTGATGTCAATTTACAACAACATAATCATAGACCAACCTTGTACAAAACATTCAAGTTACAATACACTCATAATTGAATTCACACTGATCATACATCAAACTATTCATCCAACTATTCGTCCAACTGTTCATCGAACCATTCACAGTCTTCAATCTATGAGTATATCCATGATTCCCATGGTCTGTCAATCTTCCTCTCAGTAATGGCCACAACAGTCCAATTGCTAGCGGTTCCCATTCTGCTCCCTGATTGGTCGAGGACAAACCACATAGGATAGTCAATCGGTCAAAGGAATTCAAAATGTATTTGCATGTTGGTGAGACACTAATCATGTCTCCCAGATGCCACAAGACCCGATTGAAGTTATCACCAAGAGTCGACCCCATCGGCAAGACGTTATACCAAAAGCAAATCCACCTTGTGAAGATCTATCGGCAAGAGTTCAGCTATCGGCGAGAGTCATATCGATGTTCACAAGTCACATCAACCTCAGCATTGCCATCGGTGAGACTATCACTACTCGCCAAGAGATCACACCGAGCCTTCCAGTCATACCGAAACAAACAACTGTCATCAAGACTTACCGCTATCGCTGAGAGGTAATACCAAACCCACAAGTCATACCGAGCACAAAATAGTTGCCAGGAGTCATACTGACAACAGACTACCCCATCATTGAGATAAACATTCATAGCTAAGACTTCATACTGAAGCTTTCAAGTTATCCTGATGACTCCGAGTGTAGCTATTCGGTGAGAAATACCATCTATTGGCAAGAGATCTTACCAAGTCACCATGTCACCTCGATGTCTTCTAGTGAATAACTATCGGCGAGAGAACCAATAGTTGGCAAGAGTTCTTGTCGAGGCTTTCACATCACCTTGATAGCTCTGAGTGTATGCTTATTGGTGAGACATACCACCTATCGCCAAGACTTGATATCGAAGCCTTTGTGTTACTCTGATGACTCCAGTCACCATGAGTCTCCCTGATAACCTTTAGGCATCAACCCATTGGCAAGACCAATCCACTTGGCAGAGGGTTATAGCGATCATCATGCCACAACGATAGGTCCATTCAGCAAGACATCAACAAGGTCTCGGTGACCTGAACATTTCATAAGGTTTCATAGCTACCAATCGGCTAGACAATATGGATGTCACACGACTTGGCTCTTTCAGAGGTTTCAGCCTAGGAGATTGAGACACATATTTCCAACAATTACCACCCCTAGCACCACCCAAACTGTTGGAACCATCAAACCCATTGAATCCATTGAATTCCCATCTTCTACTCCTAGATCCACCCAATCCCTTGAAGACACCCAAATCCAATCCACTCCTCCCTCTCCTAGTATCACCAAAATCCACTCTCATGAACATGAATTCTCCATCCTTACATCTCCTCCACTTGAGGAGTCCCTCCAACACTCCATCATCATACCTCTCACACACAATGAGTCATGCAAAGAGCTTGATCCAAATCATACCAACATATCCCCTCCTCTACAACAAGATCATAATCCCCCATCCATTCCATCCCATGATCCCCTTGGCACTCAAGAACTAACCACTCCATCTCATGAGCCCTTATCACCCACTGCCACAAATCTAGATCATATAATATCACCTAATCCCTCTCCTGATCCCTTATCACTCAATCCTCTTGATCAAGATGCTTCCATACCATCATCTCCATCTCATGACCCTCCATCACTGCCTAACCTTACCATCCCAACACCACTTTTATATCACCTTGGTACCATTACACTCATCCATGGTGGTATTCTTGTAGAAGAAAAACAAAGCATATACGCCACCCATCCTCCTCCACCTAATAATGGACTCACATCATCCTTCCAAAATAACAAGCATCCTACCATAGATCGAATGCTCAATGTTAGAGTTATCTTGCATTTAGCTAATAATTAATTAATCTTTAATTGATTATTAGTCTAATTTATTCTCCCACATTTTAGCTAAACTTAGGAATGCTTTATTAGTTGAGTTAATATTAGATCATTATGTCACATCTCATGTGATGTTGACACTAGTCATGATATGATCCTTTTGTCATTTAGGGCTTTTCTCTTATAAGAGTTCAATTGTTATTGTAAATATCTCTCAAACATTATCTGAAGATTTCATATCTTCTTGAAAGTCTCTTTTTTAGCATTTTCTTGTTGAAGAATATTGTACTTATTGTTTGCAGATCTCTTGCATGGAAGGTGTATTTTTTTTGTTTGATCTGGTGGCTCATGGCTTTGTGCTTGTTTCACAATTCTAACATGGTATTAGAGTGCGGATTCAACTAACCCCTTCTTGATTTATGAGGTTTTCTTCTTCCACGAGGGTTGCAAGCTTCACATCTGAATCTCCTTTGCTCTTTTTGCAAATTTTAGAGATTTAGAGGGTAGCTGCACTTTTGGTGTGTTTTGAGCCTAAACGGACATCACCATCATGCTCAGAAGGTCCGAAAACCCTAAGATAGACTATCAAATCGTTGAAATCCAAGCAGTTGATCTCTGAGGCAAAACAAAATTTCCCGTACGACCCTGTACAATCATCTACATGTGGATCAAGAAAAAATTTCTTAGAGGGTCTGGAATTTTTTTTCTTTTTCTGGCTTTTAATTTTTTGTTAGAAAATTAAAAAAAATATTGTAAAGTTTTTTTTGTTTAAAAAAATCAAAAAATTAGGGGCGGATTTTTTAAGTTTTGGTTGGGCACATTAATGGGTAGGGGTACCCACAAGTACCTACACATGCAGGCTAGTGGGTCCCACCATACCTACTGGCACCTTTTGGAATTGCCAACCTACAGCTCAAAACCCGTCGGCGACATTCTTTATAACCTGTCAACCACTGTAAAAAAAATATGGTAGTTTCCTATTTTTTAGGCCAGCATCAAAAATTTTCTACTAGTTTCCCATTTTTCAGGCTAGCATTGAAATTTCCCGGCAACGTCTTTTTTTCAAGGCAAGAATATTTTTGCAAATATTCCGTCAAATTGCACGTTTTCTGGCAACTGATTTTTTTCCAGGTGAATGGATTTTTTTTCCATCAGTGGGGAATATTGCCAAAATATTTTGCTGACATCATGCTGACATTAGATGATGTTAGTGGTATGGACGCCTGTACCTTGGCCCCTTTGACCTCCTATGTGCCCTAAAAGGGGTGTTTTTTCTTTTGGTCATAACTAGGGCATACGATATCATTGGAAAGCTGATTTTGTCAACTTTCCAGTGGTGTGGATCTCATCACCTATTTCTACTTCTAGTGTATTCTACAACCATTTGAAGTCAAAGAAGTTTTTTTTAGTCCCGAGCTCATAACTTTTGACCAATTTCTCCATTTTTCATGATCTTAGTGGCGTTGGAACCATCTTTTAGATATCTTCACTTCTATCCATGCAATTTTTCTAGATTTCTCTTCAGGTACATTTTATTTAGGTTTTTTTTGTTTTGACACTGTTGTGAATTACTTGGAGCCCCTAATTTTTTTTTCTTTTTTCTTGGGATGACTTGTTTTTGGTTGTTCTATATGTATTTCTTGTTTTTTGTCATATTTTGGCATTGTAGACATCTTTTTAATGCACATTCTTATTATGTAGAATCACTAAGATAAAGTGCCAATTTGGTGTATATCTTTTGGGGGTTTTGCACATCTTGTTGTGCCTTTTGTATTCGCACTATACTATAAAGTTCCATGGGGGGTTTGATGTTTTTCCTTTGTTTTCCATCACACCTTTGTCGAGTGAGTGTCCCTTCCATGACAACAGTGAATCTCAATGATTCATGCCTCATGTGTGTGTGCCTTAGTTTGCACACCTTTTATTTGCAGGTTGTATCTCCTACATGCACTTCTTAGATTCACACAGTTTTAGTGTTCCTATCTTGGTTCTCTCTTTTTAGCATTATGGGGGGTTTCTAATTTTGGTGCTAATGCTTCCTTGGTTTTGCATTGGAGTGAGCTATGTATACAGTATTTTCTCCTATGTACTAGGAAGATGTAGTGATTGGTTACCCATGCATTTCAGTGAGATGAAGCACTTACCATATGGACACTCTTGCATTCCTATTTCTGGAGGAAACCTTTCATTTTTCATTTGATAAGATACTTTTGGTACTTGTGTCATTTGTATCTTGGAGTTGTAGATTTTTTCCGTTGTTTTCCATCTAAATTGAGTAGTGTCATTGAGGAAACTCATGCTAATTATTGTCTCTCTCGTGATTAGTGTTCTTTAGACTATTTGTTACATGTATTATCAACTTACATCTTGTATGTTGAGTAGTTTCATTGGGGTCACTCATGTAGATTCATGTACCACCTGTATCTTTGAGTTCCAAATGTTTTCCTTCTTTTTTTCATCTTATTTGAGTAGTGTCGTTGGGGGAACTCATGTAGTATAGTCTCCTTGATCTTGATATTTGTATCTTCAATTTTTAGATGTTTTTCCTTTTTTTTCCATCTGATTTGAGTAGTACCATTGAGGTCACTCATGTAGATTCTTATTATCTTGATCTTGATCATCATTTGTTTCAGAGGAGATTCTTCATTTCAGTACCATATCAGTCATATTTGATAGTAGTCTACAACTTTGTGCATTTGTATGTTCTACATGTTCCTATCTTTCAAGACATTGTCTTGTTTGGAGGCTTCTTTAGTCCTTCACTTGGCATTCATCTCTTTTTGGAGTGGGGTTTTTTCCATGATGTTTTCTCTATTTCTCCACATTATAGAGATCTTTTATATGTACATGGGTACCTTCATGGCCTTGTTTTCTAGGACCCATCATGCATTATTTTTAAGGTTTTTAGCTACTCCCTAAGTTCATCTTAAGGGTGGGTGTTAGATTTATCATACATTAGATAATAATTACTTAATCTTTAATTGATTATTAGTCTAATTTATTCTCGTACACTTAAGCTAAATTTAGGATTGTAATATAGTGATGCTAGACAAATTTCTCCAACTACAATACTTTGACATTTATTTGTATTGTCTTTAGGGTTTTTAGCTACTCTATAAGTTCATATTAAGGGGGAGTGTTAGAGTTATCTTGCATTAGCTAATAATTAATTAATCTTTAACTGATTATTAGTCTAATTTATTCTCACACACTTTAGCTAAAATTAGGAATGCTTTATTAGTTGACTTAATATTAGATCATTATGTCACATCTCATGTTATTTTGACACTTGTCATGATATGATCCCTTTCTCATTTATGGCTTTTCTCTTATAAGCATTCAACCCTTATTATAAATATCTCCTAGATATTATTTGGAGCTTTCATATATTTTTGAAAGTCTCTTCTGTAGCTTTTTCTTGTTGAAGAATATTGCACATATTGTTTGTAGATCTCTTGCATGGAAGGTGTATTTATTTTTTGTTTGATCTCGTGGCTCATGGATTTGTTCTTGTTTCACAATTCTAACACACAAGAGCATAAAAATCAAGGCAATTTTTTAGGGCTTCATGAACAAGGTATTTTAGAGCCCATCTAGGTCAAAGAACAACCCTATACATGAGGTCTTGGATATACCTCTCAAGAATCACAATCCAAAAATGTTCGTACAACCTCCATAAATCATCAACGATCCTCTTCTAAAAGAATAAGAGGATCCTCCCATCACTCCACCAGACCATTTGCTGCCATCCCCCCTCCTCCATCATATTACCTCAAAACAACCATCCATATTCCTCCTTCATCCTCCAAATCCATTTTAGGTCCTTATGTCCCTCCATCCACCATCACACATCCTCCATGTACTAAGTACATTTTGGGCCCTTATATCCCAAAAAAACCTCCTACATCTCATCATATTCATCCTTTTATCCTTCCATCACCTATCCCTAATGCACATCATAAAAATCCTAACCTCATAATCCCTTACTAGGATCAACAAAGACACCCCTCTATGTCAAGTGTCGCACTTTGGAATTCAAATATTTGGGTGGGAATGGCTCAGTGTTGTAGTTTTTAGTTTATCAACATCGCTATATGGTGTCGTTGGACTAATAGCAGCATAGTTTCTTTGTCAGCAGTGGTGTTTTCCTATAGAGACAAAAACTTTAAAAAACCACAGAATTTCACAAAAAAATGTGTTAGATTCTTCAAGTTTGCCCTCCTAGCACCAAAATGTCAATGGTGATGTTAGACCTGCACAAACACAAAGAACAAGAACACAATTAGTCCATTTATGCAAGTTAAATCAACATTCCCCATGGAATTCATTTGGAATGCACAAAATAAGAAATAGAATGAACATAAACAAAAGTTATCAAATCCTATTTAGTGCAAACAAACTCTCAATCCCATGGGGCAATTGGTGCCATTTTGATGTGGAAAATGGCCCTTTCCCAATCCCTCGTGAGCTTGAATGATGATTTGATGTCTCCTTGGTGAAATTCCTGCATAACCTACCTATGAAAATGTAAAAATGGATGAACAATGGATGAAAAAATTCAAAATCTCAAGATAATGTCTTTGCATGAAGTTGTGGATAAAAAATCCAAATGAGAGCCTCTTATTTATAGATGGGAATGTTAGAGAATGATGAAAAATAGATGAATGTGGGATCAAACACCAGCCAATAGCATGAAGCCACTTGCCAACATGTGAGTGGACAAAGGTGGAGCACATTTTGGTCATTGCACAATTAAATGCAATTAGGTGGAATTTAAAAATGGATGAAATGACAAGTTAGAGGGAGGAGAAAATGAAATTAATGCCACTTGGCTCAATGAAAAGGACATGTAAGAAACTTAAATGCATTATTGGATGTACAAACCCTTTTGGAGGGATTTTTCAAATTGAGAGAATATTCCCTTTTGGATGCCTTTTTAAATGTAATTGGAGATTAAATAAATGAATTAAAATGGTTTTCATAAGCAAGTTGCAAAATCTAGAGGATTGGAGTGATTAAGATTAAGATTAATAAGGATTTGATTAATTTAAAAAGAGATTAGTTGTTTTGACAATTTTGACTGACTTTTAGATTAATTTAAATCAAAATGAGAGGAATATGAATTAGACTTAATTAAATAAGATTTTGATTTAGTTAATTAAAGAGGATGGTGTTAGATTAAATCAAATAAATGTTAATTTGTTTAATTTAATAGAATGAATTTAGAGATTTAATTAAATAAAATGAATTATCTAATTAAATAGAGACTATAGGATTAATTAAATAAAATGATCTATTTAATTAACAAAAGATGATGACTTAATAAGATAAAATTGATTTATTTAATTAAGAGGTGAAATGTGATTAATTTAATCAAATAAATATTATTTAATTAAATTACTAGCAAAGGAGATGATTTAGGATGAAGTGGTGTTAGTAAAATGAGGATCAGGTGTATACGATCAATTGGTACATTTTTTCGTATCTACATTTTTCCCCTCTTTGAATCAATGTACCTGTTGCGTTGGTTCAAATAATAAACCCATCATGATCAAAATTCAAATTTTTTTTCTTTTTTCAGATGCCCCACTATTTTCCTAGTGAACGAATTATGTTGGTATACTGCCCCCTTGAGAGATCAGACAAAAATTTGGATTTTTGGGTGATTTCGTGAAAAAAGAGGACAAGGTGCCCGATGGGTCCAAAAAGAGTTTAGGATGCCCAAAACATTCCAAAACACAAAAAACGATGCAAAACGACCCTCAGTTGGGAAAAGATGAGCTCAGGGGTCCAAAAATCTAGTTGGATGGCTAAATAAGGTCAAAACCTTGGCTTTCAAGCTCAAATAGGCTTCGAGGGGCAACTTCCAATTCATTTGCACACATAGCCTTTTTAAAGATTCTTGCATTTTGAGCTTTGAGCACTGATCAGGATGGTGCAACATGTGCTTTCGTAACAGATTTCTAAGTGTGTGTGAATGTACCAGAGATTTCTAGGCATAGGACCACTGATATGTCATCCTGTCCCAACCTTGTTTTTCAATTTTTGAGATCATTAATTAGGGTCTAAAGGTCAAATAAGTCAAGTAGCATTGTTTAGCACTATTGAAAGCCTTAAATTGGCACTATGTGGCCTTAAAGTGCACCGCTAGTGAGAGTTGCATGGTGGCAATCCAGTTTAGAAACTAGGGTTTAGGTGTCAAAGTCTGTCGCACTTGCAAATTGCGACGCGGCGGTGCAATTTGGAATTTAGGTTTAGGGGTCAAACAAGCATGTGGTCAAATTGCACCATGGCGACAGAGTTTGGAGTTTAGAGGGTTCTAGTGGCATAGTTTAGAACCTTCAAACAATGACACATATGCAAACAATGACACATTTGTTGTTTTGGTCGTGAAAACTCCAAAAAAAAATCTCAGTTTTTATGAAACTTGACGTGGTGACCTTTCTTATGTAGGACATAGAGCTGGTCCATTCATGGGAGAATAGGTCTTTGATTCTGAGTAGATTGACTCAGGATCTTGGCTTGCACAAGGTTCTCTAGGAGCACCTAGGAGTGATTGGGCTCTGGTACATTGTGTATGCCCCTGTCATCAGGAGACACCTAGGGATGATGAAAACACTGGTAGAGAGATTGTACAGTGAGACATCCTCATTTCACTTCCCTATAGGCAAGGTGATAGTGACCCTGGAGGATGTGTGGAATATTCTTCATTTGTCGATCCATGGAGAGTGGGTCATCTATGATGTGGACACCAAGAGAGATGCCTATTTCAAGATTATGGGCTTGGATGAGATCATTTTTTTAGAGGGTCAAATCAAACTATAACAGTACAGGACTTCAGTGCCAACACTCAAATTGACTCTAGCCACTATCATTTCAGGACTTGTGGCACCAAATCAACATGACTGATACTTTAGCTCGGGATGGGATGTTGCCTGGGAGCAGATGCTCCGATGGAGAGACTGTTTTGCATCTAGATCGGTGCAATCGATACTTCAACTTGGGATGGGGTGTTTCCTAGGAGTGGATTCTCCAATGGAGAGAGTGTTTTGAATGGGGGCCAGTGATGTTGGCCTCCCTCTACCATGATCTTCATGAGTTTTCATACTGCGATAATATGGCTATCAGATCAGGGGTCACATTATTGCACGTCTAGGCCTAGGAACACATTGTAGTGCTTCTCCCATGAGTCACACCTGTTGACATGGAGACAAATGACCCAATCATCAAGAGATATAGAGGTGGACTAACTTTCACACATATAGGGGCAACCAAAATCCATCACTGGTGGTGGGTTATAGATGAGATAGCCATTTTCACTTGGAAGCCTTGGCTTGGAATGCCTACTTGGTACGATGACGTACACCAACTATTCTTTGCTAGGTAGGACCATCTCATGTAGGGAAGAGAGCACAATATGATAGAGCATTATTTGCTAGACTGGGTTGCTCGATAGTTTAAGGATGTGCAGGACCATCTCGATGACGAGTATGTGGCGATCTTTGCACATACTATGAGAGAGACAACATGGGGTCACACAATCCCACCTTAGGAGGCTATTAACAATTTCAGGTAGCTAGTGGCCAAGCCATGGCCATATGATTACAAGCCAGCAGACATGGGGACCACATAGGCTTACAGAGATTGGTTTCATCCTCTTGTGAAATTGAAAGTTCTAGGTGCATGAGACCTAGAGGCCGGTCAGCATGGCAGGGGTGGGGGCAAGGAGGTAGAGGGGATGGGGACGGAGATGGAGAAAAAGATGGTGATAGAGGAAGAGGAGGAGGTGGGCCACCTCCAAATCAGAGGGGATAGAGAGACCAGGCATATGATCAGAGGGATGGGGATAGACAACAACGAGACCAACAACCACCCAAAGATTATCAACACCAGCCAGCACTGCCACCAGCACCACCTCAGCCAAACCAGCGAGATGCATTAATCCAGCAACTGTAGGCATAGGTTGCCACCCTGACAGTGGAGAGGGATCAGGCGAGGGCTGAGTGAGATCAGGTCATTCAGTAGAGATAGTTTGTTGAGTTATAGTTGGCACAGGAGACAAGCCGCCATCAGTAGTTGGAGGCCAGGCAAGACCATCTCCGCCAGGATGTACTGAGAGGTGATACAAGAGGCACAATACTATAGGGTCCATTACCATCAGGCAATGCCATGAACAGCTCGGGAACCCAACTTCTCCTAGCAGATAGGGAAAAGGAAAGATTAGCTCGATAGGCAGTCGGGTGATGGGAGTAGCTAGGAGGGCTAGCCTCACATTTTTTTATAAGAGACAACATTCTTTTTGAGTTCCACGGGCTCCATATTTGATAGCCTCATGGGCGATGACATACTTGATCCTGATTCTTTTTACCTTGATAGTCTATTTATTATTTTGATGATATATGAGATGATATGGTTCAATCTAAAATATGATGTGTTCTATCTTATTTCTGCATGATGTATGGATGTATCATATTTTCTATATGTGATGTTCTATATGCTATGAGATGACCTTATCTTATATGATTCATGTATGTTTTTTATTCTTTGTGATGTAATGCGATGTATGCTATTATATGATGTGATGCAGTGATTATGGTAGTGTTTATGGATGGATGCATTTCCTTTTTAGTATCTTTCTATGCACTTTTTATGATGAACATGTATGGATGCAAATGGATGCATATTTTATGATATGAAACTACTTAGACTAACAGATCTATATGGATGATGATGTTATATGCTATGGTCATGAGATGCTATGATATATTCCTTTTCTTTTTCAATATATTTCTCATGTATTATGCGTATATGGATGCATATGATATTATACATGATATGATGTAATGACACTTTTAATATGATACCTGTGTGATGATGCATTTAATGATGATTCCTATGTGATGATTCATTTAATGATGATGCCTATGTGATGATTAATAACATGATACGATGTACATGGGATTATAATACTTATATGATGTTGTAAATGATGCTTTTGTGATGATCTGATGATGCTTTTATGTTTATGTAATGTATGTAAATGTATGGTTTATGACATGCTTAGAATAACCAATCTATATTATGCAGTGATGAAATGCAATGCATGTGAGATTATCAGTGTTTCTTATATGTCATGATATGATATGCATTATGCTGATGGTTTGTGGATGCAGGATAGATGCATTAGCGATGATTTTGTGACTGACTATCATGGTACCATGTTAGCGCAAGGAGAAGCAAGAATAAATAAGAGAATCCAACAAGTCAACTTTATTAAAGATGATGATGATAATGATGATGATGATTTTCTTACCAAGAATTGGGACTTTAAAAGGGTCATTTACCTTATATTTGATAATACACATAGGCACGATGCATCAAGGTATAAAGAACCAGGATGGTGTTGCACCTAGTGTGATGGACTTTGACTTGACAATCAGATATGAATACTCCTATTCACACTTGACATATGAAACCTCATTTAAAAATGAAATTCAAATATTTCAAACATATCGTACCAAAATATAGAAAGGAAAGCCTTCCTATGTGGTCAAAAAGACACCTAAAACACCCTCCCTACATCAAAATAGAGCACGTATGACTGAGGTTATATTACAAGAATATCCAACAAGCACAACAGATAGAAAGACAATGATCGTTGCCCCATTTCTTTCTCTCTAAATAATTTTTATTTGGACATCATCGAGAGGTAATTGAAATGAGAAAAATAAGATAAGCCAAAAGACAAAGATGAGTGCAATAAGATAAGCCAAAATAAAAAGATAAAGTAAACAAATAAGCTAATGTTCTTCATATCGCTAGCCAAGACTAAACTACGGTGATGCTTGATATTGATGTCCATTATAGGAAGGATGCATCCTAGGACATGATGTTATTAGATGATTTTGGGATTGGTTGGATGATAGGCTATTGATACCAAGAGTTGATCAACTTGTTTACTTACTGACCTAGACTTGCGACCTTGATGATTGAGTTTTCTCTTTGTAACCTGCTAGACTTGTTTCTGATTGTTTCAGCAAAGGTTGGGGGTGATGATTGTTTATTATGAGTGATGTTTATTTTGGGTGAAAGCGAGATGAGATGGACAAAAAATTTCAAATATTTTGGATGTTTTTGATGTTTTTGAAATGTTTTGAGGCTGTTTTTTGGTATTTTCTAGATTTTTTACAAATGTTTTAATTTTTGAATTTTCCATTGTTTTGGGGTTTTTTGAGATTTTGACCAAGAGACTAACCTAAAGACCTATCCTAGGGGCCTCAGGGGCTGATCAATAGATTAACCTTTCCTACGTTATACATGCAGAGACCATGTATTTTGACTGACATGGACTTGATTATTGATGAGATATGGACAAATGGATCACCAGTTTATCATGACAACTCCTAAAGGACTGACCTAAGTGTCTCGGGGGATGATCAAAGATCAACCTTACCTACGTTCAAAGCTTAGAGATGACGTAGTTCGACCAGATGACTCTGTTTTTGACCTTTTTGACTTTTCTTGACCTATTTTTGGATTTTGATATGTTTTGAATGTTTTTGAGTTTTGATTTTCTCAATGTTTTGGATTTTTGATTTTTGAATGTTTTTGGATTTTTTGATTTTTGAATGTTTTTGGATTTTTGATTTTCGAATGTTTTGGATTTTTGATTTTATGAATGTTTTTGGATTTTTTGATTTTTTAAATGTTTTGGATTTTTTATTTTATGAATTTTGGATTTTTTATTTTTGAATGGTTTTGGATTTTTGATTTTGATGTTTTGGATTTTTTATTTTCTCAATTTTTTGGGTTTTTATTTTTGAATATTTTTGGAATTTTTGATTTTCTCAATGTTTTTGGATTTTTTGATTTTGGGAAGACTTCAAGAATATACACAAATCTGATCTATTTGTGAATGTGCCCCCAACATGAAGCAATAGACTAATATGATATAGGCAAGACAAACTTACCTTAAGAATTGGTCGAGTAGTACTAGGAGGGATCATGACACGAACATAGGAAAGCTATGATGTGGATGCGATGGATGATGAAAGCGTGATGGATGGATGAATGATCCGTGGAGATCCTATTGGATGGAACATGCTTATTTACACAAGGAAAATGTTTCCCAGGTTTTTACCAAGGTACTTGCCCAAAGTGCCACCGAAGTGGTTTTCACTAGAGGACGATTGTTTTCTCTTTATTGTTTTAATCCTTTTTCTGATTCTTTTAGATTTTTATATTTTTGGATTTTTTTGTATTTTTGGTTTTATACCCTGGAAGATTAGGCATATTTTTTTTTGAGATGGGATCTATTCATGGGCTCCTATAGAGGTTCCCCTTATGGTGTTGATAATTGATATGCCCCTAACTTATAGCTTGCTATGATGACGAAGGGTACCAACCAATTGGGTTCAAAATTTCCCTTGCTATCTAGATTTGGAACATTCTTCTAGTTCTCCTTCAACACAAGCTCTCTGAATTGGAATATTCGACTCCCGATCTTCTTGTTGTAGTTCCATTTGAGTCATTTTTGGTAGACTTACAAATGGTTTAAGGAATCCATGTGTCGCTCATCTAGTAATTCTAGCTCATTCAATTGTGCTACCTAGTATTCTTCATATGTGATGAGATTTTTTAATGATATCCTTAGGGATGGGAGCTCGATCTCAATGGGTAATATGGCTTATGATCCATAGACCAGGGAGAAGGGGGTGGCACATGTTGGTGTGCAGATTCTTTTTCGGTAGGCCCATAGGGTAGGATTCAATTGGAGGTGCCAATCACAACCAACTTTATTGACCATTTTCTTAAGGATTTTTAAGATGGTCTTATTTGTAGCCTTAGCTTGGCCATTTCCTTGGGGGTAGTACAGGGTGGAAATGTGATGTTGGATTTTAAACTTGTAGCATAGGTTGTGAACATCCTGATTCTTGAAAGGTGTCTTATTATCTGAGATAATGGCTTGAGGGACACTGAAACGACAAATTAAGTAGTTTAGGATGAACTTTGATATTTACTTTTCTATGATGTAGGTTATGGAATGGCTCTCTACCCACTTTGTGAAGTACTTAGTGGTAGTGATGATGAAATTATGTCCACTGGATGAGGTGGGAGTGATTTTTCCAATGAGATTGAGCACCCACTATGAAAAGGGCCAAGGAGTGATAATCGGGTGGAGCTCTTGAGTTGGTGCATGGATGAGATCCCCATGCTGCTGACACTATAGACACCTTTAGACATAGTCATGTGCTTCTCTTTCCATTGTAGGCCAATAGTACCTTGTCCTCAGTAGTTTCCTGGCCAAGGTCATATAGCTCGAATGTGAACCACATATGTCATTATGTACCTTAGTTAAGGCAGTCAATGTCTCCTCAACATTTTAGCAATGTAACAGGGTTCCTTCAATGCTTCTACGATAAAGGGTATCTCCTAGGATGACAAAACAAGATGCCTTTTTGACAAAGGCTCTCTTGAGGTTTGAGGTTATGTTGGTAGGGAGGACTCCTATTCTTAGGTAAGTGTATCTATCATGGTACTAGGGATCACCAGGACCAACGATTTTGCACACACAATTCAGACTCTAGTACCTTGAATGTAGGCACGAGAAGCTTCTCTACGAGGAATTCTTAAATTGAAACTTTGCGTGGGATATCTAGGAGTGATCCAATTGTAGCCATTACATCTGTTGCTCTAATGTTTTCTCTTGGTAGCTGCTCGAATGTGATATCAATGAAGGACTCCTTGAGGCTTTCTACCAATTTCTTGTATGGAGTTAGCTTGTCATCCTTTGTTTGATACTCATTATTGACCTAGTTGATTATGAGTTGTGAATCTTTGTAGACCTTGAGTGCCATTATCTACCATTGCATTGCAATTCTTAGCCCTATGATAAGAGCCTCATATTTTGTGATGTTATTTGTGCAATGAAATGATAACTTGTATGATTTTGGAATGCAATCCCCTTGTGGGGTGATGAAGAAGATCCCTGCTTCTAACCCATGTTACATGTAGGATCCATCAAAGTACATTTTTTAGTGATCCACTACACTTAAGTTGAAGATTGATTCATTGGGGAATTATGAGACAAGTGGATTCTCTGAGTATATTCGTGCCTCCTCCAGTTGATCTACAATTTATTTTCCTTTTATGGCCTTGCATTCCACATATTCAATGTTATGCTATGTGAGGATCATAACCCACTTAGATGTCTTCCTTGTAAGCATTGCTTTAGAAAGCAGGTACTTGAGCAGGTCTATTTTTGTGATAAGTTTTATATGTTGGGATAGCATGTAATGTCTAAATTTTTGTGCTGCAAATATGACTTCTAGACAAGATTTTTCAATGGATGTATAGTTCATCTCATGTCCCACCATAGTCCTACTAATATAATAGATAGCTCTCTCTTTTCCATTTTCATCATGTTGTGCTAGGAGAGCATCGAGAGATGTCGCTATTGCTGATATATATAAGAACAAGGGTTTGCTTCGAATTGGCGGCATGAGGACTGGTGGCGTAAGTACTCCTTGATCTTGTTGAAGGCCTGATCATACTTATCATCCCATTTGTACACTACCCCTTTGTGGAGTAGGTGAGAATAGGGGACAACCTTTTCTACAAGTTGTGTTATGAATTGACAGATGGACTGGAGTCCTCCTTGTAGGCCTTAGAGTTGCTTCAATGTTTTTGGTGCCTCCATTTCAAGAATTTCCTTAACCTTAGTAGGATCTATTTCAATTCCTCTCATAGACACAATATACCCGAGGAGATTTCCTGACTGTACTCCGAAGACACACTTCTTTGGATTGAATCTAACTTTGTATTCTTCTAACCTATCAAAGATGGAGCCCAAGGCTGCTATGTGATCTTATCTTTTCTTGGATTTAGCCAATATATCATCCACATAACCTTCCATAGTTTTATGGATCATGTCATGAAATATTAGTTTTGTGGCCCTCTGATAGGTTGCTCCTCCACTCTTTAATCCGAATGACATCATATTCCACCAATATGTCTCCCATGGGTAGGTGAAATCCATTTTATATTGGTCATCTTTTTCTATCATGATTTGGTTGTAGCCTGAGAATCCATCCATCAATTATAACATATCATGTCCTGTCATCATATCCATGATCATATCAATGTTTGGAAGTGGAAATTCATTCTTGGGACATGATTTGTTGAGGTCTCTAAAAATTTTGTAGATATGAATGCCCCTAGTGGGCTTTGAAATAGGTACAAGGTTTGAGACCCACTCTGGATAATCGACCAGCCATGTGAACCTTGTATCTAAGAGCTTCTATAATTCCATTTTGACCAACAATGCTATCTAGGGATGCATCTTCCTGAGCTTTTTTCTGAATAGCTTTGCTTTAGGATATACAGCTAGGTGATGAACCACAACCACTGGATCAGGCCTAGGCATGTCTGCATAGGTCCATGTAAAGTTTATTTTTCTTTCTTTTAGGAACTTAGCTAAAAGTTCATGTTCTTCTGTGAGAAGAGACTCAGCATAGAATGTTATGTTTGGTAGTTCCTTTTTTCCTAAGTTGATTGGATTTCACTTCTCTGCTAGGACTATCGACTTATCTTGATGTATTGCACTGAGAGGAAGATTGAATCCTTCATCCTCTGGTGCCTTAGAGAGTTTTTCACCATTCAATATGTCCTTTATTTTTACTATTTCCGGGTTAGAGAGTGCCATAGTGTGTTTTTCACTCAAAGACCTAGAGATTATTCTTAGATTTTCACTTTTGCGACTGAAGGATTCAATCGTTTCCCCATAATAGGATTATGTGTCTAGTATGATGTCAAACCCGACCTTGTGATCTTTCTATGGTATTGTGTCCCATAGTCCCATGAATTTCAAGATCACCTCATCATTTTTTAAAGTGTCTAGAATTGGTGGTCCTTGTTGGTTGTAATCGATGAGTTAGGGATACACTAAGTTTATTTCATGGGTTTGATGGTCATTGGTCTCAAAAGAAAAGGTACTAATCATGAGCAGGGAGGAATCTTCAAAAAGTATAGGCAAGTCAGTTATAGGATCCTCATCACTACTACACACATCAATTACGTCAAAGGTGAAGTTGTCTAAGGGCAGACCTATGGATATTGGTAATTGAAGGGTGGATACTAATAGCTAAGAGGGATTTTTTTTATTTCTTAACCAGGGATGCTTTTCCAAGTATGGTCACCTTCAGAGGGGTACATCTGAGGCCAAGATTCCTTATACGCTTCTTAGTGACAAGGGGTTCAAACAGGCTATTATCATTCTACCCGAGTTTCTTGTTTCTATCATAGCGCATACCGAGGATCATTTGTAGTCCTTTGCTGCTCTAGTCCATTAGAAGATCAAGTACATGAATTTCATCTTGATATAGGAGACTAGATATGTCTCTTTCATCTACTATTTCCCAACTTAGATCTCCCCAAAAATTGAATCTTCAGGGGTCTACTTTGAAGGGATGGGATGGTGTTTTAGCTAGTTGGGGTTTCCCGTGAGTCCCAGGAGATTGAGGTAACTCCCCTATGATGAACGCACTTTTCTTCATTCTATAATCCCCACACCCATTGTCTTGAATGATGACTTTGATTTAAGATATATCAATAATGGTGGGTGTCTTTGTCTCAGAAGTGGAGGCTAATGTAGCTAGGTCTACATATGGAGTGGTAGGGCCTTCATCATTTTTTGGGACTTGGGGGATTTTATAGTATTTTTCTTCTAGGCTCTTGCAGTAGGCAAAGGGTTTGGGATCACCATGGACCATGACCTCTTGGTTTTGATATGGGAATTTGATGCATTGATGGAAGGTTGATGTGACTGCTTGCATCCCATTGATCCACTGATGCCCCAAGAGAATGTTATAAGGTAGATCAAGGTCAAGGACCTGGCATGTGGTTTCCATAATGGTAGGTCCTGCTTGAATTTGGAGCTGAATAGTGCCCTGAGACACCCTTTCCTAATCATCATATGCTCTAATTGTAATGCCTTTTCCTTTTTCAATAGCATCCTATAAGAATCCCAAATTCTTTATTAGTTTGAGGGAACAAATGTTTAGACCTGCACCCCCATCCAACAAGACCCTTTTGACTTTATTTTTATGAACCAGGACTTCAAGTTGGAGTGTGCAATTATGAGATGGTTGGGCAGGGGAGTCCTGATCAGAGAATGTTAGCAGACTTGGGATGGTGATATTTCTAACCATAGCTTGGAACTGGTTAGCATCAAGATCCGTGGAGATGGTGGATGAAGCCAATGCTTCCTCTAGTATTTTTCTATGTGCAGGTGATAGCTTCAGCAACTCCATGATGGAGATCTGAGTGGGGGTTCTTTTCAACTGGTCTAGGAAATTGTAGCCATTAGGAACAAATTTTGGATTGGAGGTGGATGCCCTAGGATGCTACGATGGTCTAACAATGGTGATATAGATGTGACAAAATGATCATATACATGGTTCACATTGGCATACTTAGTCTTTCCATGGTTGTTTCATTGATTATGATTCGACACTAGATTCATGTATATTTTTAAGTCATGATTTCTAGCTGGTTGCTCAACATTTATAACCTTGTCATCAATGAGGTCTTGGATCAGATTTTTCAACCTTGTGCAGCTGGTTGTTGTGTGCCCCTTGATTTTGATAAAATCACAAAGGTGGTTTTCATTGTACCATGGTGGTTTTACTTGGGGTTCCTGATAGTTATCATAAGTGGGAATTTTGATGAGATTTTCATTTATCAGTTTCTTCATGATCGATTTAGTGGGTTCCCCAAGGGCTGTGTATTTCCATTTGGGGGGTTTTTTTTTCACAGGACTGGTCCTCCTTGATTGTTTAGATTATTGATTTGATTGTTGGGTGGTTGTTGTGATACCACATTAGCTTGTGTGTTATTTTGATTGTTGTTTTTCATTGTTGGTAGGTTTGGGTATTTGTTTTGGGGCACTAATTATGACCTTGGCGTCCACCACACTGTCATTAGTGACATTTTTGTTTTTCACCCACGTGTGAGGTTTTTCATTATAGCTGGTGGAAGGGTGACTATCTTGATGTTCTAGATATGTGAGTGTTCCCCCTTGTGCAATAAGGGATCATTCGATGTTGAGTACCTTGGGGATTAGTTGGTCATAAGTGGCGATACATTGCACTTTAAGATGGAATGCCAAGGTTTTTTCAAGATTAGCAATGATGGTGCAAACTTGTTTTTCTTTCTACATGTCCCATTTGCTCATTTTGGCCTTGGATTGCCATCATTGCAAGAAGGAAGCGAATGATTCCCCCTTAGCTTGTTTAAGAGCAGATAGTTCTTCTAGACTAACATCCATACCATTATTGAATGCATATTTTTTTGTGAATGCATCTATAATCTCTCAGAACTTTTTGATGCTAGGAGGTAGGAGAGAGAACCATTCCATGGTAGGACCAGCCAAACTTTGAGGAAATAGCCACATCATATATGTATCATCATATGTAACCTCCATGCAATGTACTTGGAATTATTTGATATGATCTTTAGGGTTTCCTATCCCATGATATTTGTCAAATTTAGGGATTTCAAACCCCTTTGGGAATGGTACCATTGCAAGGCTCCTGTCGAATGGATAGGGGCACAAGTTGCTTGGTGTTTTTTTGGTTTTCCCCAACCAAAGATCCAACACCTATTGTGAGAAAAACTTGATTTGTGTCATCACATAATTTTGTAGATCGGGAGGTGGAGTGAACAAGCTTTGAAGTGGTTGAGGTGTTCGAGTGACGAGTGGAGTGTTGGGCACATTGGTGGGAGTTTGTTGCAAGCATTTTTGTGTGACCAAGGTTTTTTGATAGGCCTACATTTATTTTTGTTGGTCTTGTTGTTGTTGTTCCAACAATGCTTGTTGTTGGTCTTGCTACTACTGTGCCAACAACGCTTGTTGTTGGGCTAGTAATGTTGCTTCTTGCTATGCTTGGTATTGTTGTAGGGCTTGTTGATAGGATTTTTGTTTGGCTGCTTGCAGTTATGCCTAGCATTGACCTTGTGCTTGTGCTTGTTGAGATTGATATTGGGCTTACACTTGTGCTTGAGCTTGAGCCTCAACTTGTGCTTGTTGGGCAGCTTGTGCAACTTGTTTAGTTTGAGCTACTTTCGCAGCTTGGGAAGCTTATTGTTGTTGCAACAAAGCTTGAGCTTGAGCAGCCTATTGTGCTTGTTGTGCTTATTGCGCTTGTTGTGCAGTTTGAGTTTCTTGTGCTTGTTGAGCGGCTTGCTCTGTAGCTTGTGTGTTTTGTGCTTGTTTCATTTGGAATTGCTAAAATACATTTTGATAGGCCTATTGTGTTGCTTTCAACGTGATGCTATATTGATTGGCCACATTTGGTCTTGGTGGTGGTGGTGGTGATGGATTTGGAATGGTGTTTTTTTGTTGTGATAAGGGGTGTTTTTGTATTCATGATGGGGATTTCTGTGGTGGATGGTGCAATTGATATTCTTGGTCCTTGGGAGACCACTTTTATGGATGGTGTTGTGATCTCTTGGGTTGCTTGGATGGTTTCCACCTATTGTTGTGATATTAGTTGCAAAAATAGAGGATTCGGTATGATGTTTTGATTGATGATTGGTGGGTTATTTTGATTGAGCAGTGGTAAAGGAGGTAGCCCTAAACCGAGGGGTGGTGTGGATGTCAACAGAAAAGGTAGAAGTGGTGGAAAAAGGGGTGGTGTGTTCCCTTGAGGAAATGATGATGATGAGGGGTCAAAGATGCCCCCTAGTCCAAATAGCCTACCTTCTCCTTGCAAAGTCATAGGGAGTGAAGTTTGTGTGTTGAGAGGATATGGCAGTGTTGCATGAAAAGATGATGATGGGTCATTGGGGTCTTGAAAGGTAAGTGAAATGTATGGGTGTAGTAGATTCAATGGGATGGATTGACCCAATATGGTGTTCACATCCAAATCTTGGTTGTTTACAAGGGGGTGTGTTTGTAATGCATGAAGCAATGAGCTCCCCTTGTTGACAATTGGTTGAGTTGGAGCAATAGATGATGTGATTTGAGGGATGGTCTGAGTGATTCTTTGAAATGGAGGTGTGGATGATATTGGGGTCATAATCCCAAGGGGTTTTTCCACAAGAATGCTTAAATCATAGTTAGAAGGGAGTTTAGCTCCTTCTTTCGCTAATTCAAGCATGTATTGTGAGGGATTCAGTTCCATCATGACATTGATAATTTTGTGTCTCGGGATTTTGGACCATTTCAATAATCTCATCTTTAGTCATCCCTAAAACATTGTTTGTTACATCCTCCACTTGGCCTCCTTCTTCTTGATGATCTTGTGGAAGTGGAGGAAGATTGAGAGTGGGATTACTAGACCCACCGAGATTCATTTTGGGAGCGGTTTAACTCAAGTCACTTGAAGTAGATGTTTCCTTGTTCATTTCCATATTCTTCTTGGGTTGAGATCTAGTTTGAACCATAAAATGAGGATCATTTTTTTAGGAATGGGAGGTGAACCTTTAATTCCTTGGATTGATCTAAACTTTAGGTACAAAAATAAAGTCTAAGATATTTTAAGGATCAAAAGTATGGTGACAAGATGATGAAATATGAATGATTAGTGGATGATTGGAACTCTTAGGAAACCTTAAAGAGGATGCTAAACTTTAGGACTTTTGGATTGATGTTTGATTTGATTTTGGATCTTGATTTTGGATTGATTTGATTTGATTTGGATTTGGATTTTTTTTGGATAATGAACTTATAAAATTTAGGAGGTTGGATGTTGTCCTAGAGTAAATTTTTCCATAAGATGATAATTTGGCTAAGTGTGTAAAGAAGGATTCATCTATACACACCTAGTCAAACAAGATGATTTGGATTTTGATTTCAAAGGATTTTCCCAAAGTTTAGCATAAAGGATTTTTTTTCAAGATTTCCAAGAGTTGTTTGTGAGGTGAATTTGATTTGATGTTGGAAGGATGGATGAAAGTTTTGAATTTGATCCTAAGAGACTTAGAAAGACTTTGTTTACTAAACCAAGGTGTTGAAGAACATGCTAATACTTCCTATGTGAGATACTCAAACCTTTGAAAGAGACTTAGATTTTGAAAATAGTAAAATGAATACAAATTTGGATTGTTCCTTGATGCACGTTTGTAAAAGTTGAAGGTCAATATTTCTCTAAATTTGTAAAGCATAGACAACCTTTTCTTGCGAGCTTTTTGACTAAGAACTTTAGACTTTGGTTTTTGAATTTTGATCTTTCGGGAAATCATTTGGAAGGACACATGTGTGGGGTCCAATTGTTTCTTATCTTTTCTTAGTGAGTTCTCTTTACCATAAAAAATTCTTGATTAGGTTTTCAAACTAAATGTCTAATGTCCCAATTTCTTCTCATCCCACAAAGTACATTATGTAGAAATTAAGGAAATTAAGGAAAAATCTCCCTATTGTTGACTTTAGTGAGAGAAAATTGTGATGTAAATTCAAATGCTTAGAAGCCTCTAAGGATAGAATCCTTAGGGCAAGCAACAACACTTGAATTTTGTCAGAGGTATTTGCTTCCTAAAGGGTTTGAAATTTGATGATCATATTTGAATGTTTGTTTTCCAGTGTTTAAGATCCAAGCAAAGTGTTTTGATTCCAAGAACATGCACAACCCTATGGATAATTAAGAGACAATATTTGTTGAATCCCCACTTGGATAAATCTAGCTGCGCTTATTCTTGGCAGGTGATTAAAAGCTTGACCACACTAGCTCCCCTCCATGACACTCACTTCTATGGGTCAACCAAGCTTTAGTACCCATGAATCTCCCATGGAACACTTCTCATCTCTACCAAGAACCACAAAAATTTGGGGCAGCTTCAAAATGACTGTTCTTGCACGAACAAATAGATAAGGATTTTGGTCTTTTTAGATAAAGGGTTCTACTATAGGCATTTCATTCATGGGGGATCATCCATACAGAAAGACACCATTTCTACCCTTCTTATCAGAATAATCCTCATGATACTTGAACTTTCCTCAAGTACCCACACTTATATACTGGGTGGAGGTCACTTGAATTTGGTGTGTTCCCGGTTGAGTCATTCCTTGGGGTGATTAATTATTCCCAACAGGAAGGCCCTCTAAGGATAAAAAAAAGTGAGCAAGCACATATGTAGTTTGATCAATCTTTGTTTAGAAACAAAGAGAGAACACATGTGATATGCTCCACTCACACTCGCAAGATTTTTTCCAATTTTAGGAATCCAAATGAAGTGTGAAGGAAATCACTTATACAACTTAATATCACAAAAAGCCTTTTGATTCTCAAGATCTCCATGAGGCGCAAGAGAAGTGTATACATCTTTTAGATGATATTATTTTGCATAAGGGATTACAAAACATAAAAGCACATGTTCATTTCAATCCTTCAAAGCAACCATTTGGATTCTTTTTAAGCACCAAAAGGAAATGTGAGATTTGCTTGTTCAATTGTTAAGTCCAAAACAAAATCTAGTAAGTTTCCTAAGGTTCCTTTTAATCCTTTTGTCTTGTTCATTTTCTTAGAGCCCAAATGAAATTTATTGAGTCCTAAAGCTTGAAAGATAGCAAATCCTTAGAAAAGGGATTATAATTTCTCCCCAAAGTGTTCAAAAACACTTGATACAATGAAATAATGATGCCATAGAGGAGTCTTTGTCTTCATTTCCTTCCTTCACTTTTGATCAAGCCAACCTACAAAAATTGGTTAAAATTACAAAAATAGAAGCTAAAAAATTGGTTAGTAGTCAAAAACAACCAAAATGAAAAAGCACATGTTGAAATTAAATTGAAAATTTCCTTTTACCCAACTCTAGTGCTGTAGCCTGCAATGACAACACAATTTAAATAAGTTAGTGACGCTATATGGCATGGCTAGGACTAATAGTAGCAGACTATAGAAAATTCAGTGAGCGCGATTGCGATGCTCTTTCGATAAGCGATGGAGTTTGGAGTTTAGATAGTCATTCAATAGGGAAATGGTCGAGCGTCGCACTTTGGAATTCAAATATTTGGGTGGGAATGGCTCAGTGTCATAGTTTTTAGTTTATCAGTGTTACTATATGGTGTATGTTAGATTGATAGCACTACAGTTTCTTTGTTAGTGGTATTGTTTTCCTGTAGGCACAAAAAATTCAAAAAACCATAGAATTTTGCAAAAAAGCATGTTAGATTCTTCAAGTTCGCCCTCCTTCTAGTGCAAAAATTTGAATGGTGATGTTATACCTACACAAACACAAAGAAAAACACACAATTAGTCCATTTATGTAAGTTAAATCAATATTCCCCATGGAATTCATTTGGAATGCACAAAACAAGAACTAGAATGAAGAACATAAACAAAAGTTATCAAATCCTATTTAGTGCAAAAAAAAATTCAATCCCATGGGGGAATTGGTGCCATTTTGATGTGGAAAATGGCCCTTTCCCAATCCCTTGTAAGCTTGAATGATGATTTGATGAAGATTTGATGCCTCGGTGAAATTTTTGCATAACCTAGCTATGAAAATGCAAAAAAATGGATGGACAATGGATGAGAAAATTCAAAATCTCAAGATAATTTCTTTGCATGAAGTTGTGGATCCAAATCCAAATGAGATCCTCTTATTTATATATGAGAATGCTGGAGAATGAGGCAAAATGGATGAAAGTGGGATCAAACACCAACCAATAGCATGAAGCCACTTGGCTCAAGGAAAAGGAAATGTAAGAAACTTAAATGCCTTGTAGGATGTACAAACCCTTTTGGAGGTATTTTCAAATTGAGAGAATATTCCCTTTTGGATTCCTTTTTTAATGTAATTAGAGATTTAATAAATCAATTAAAATGATTTTCATGAGCAAGTTGCAAAATCTACAAGATTGGAGTGATTAAGATTAAGATTCATTAGGATCTGATTAATTTAAAAGGAGATTAGTTGTTTTGACCATTTTAACTTAGACTTTTGTATTAATTTAAATCAAAATGAGAGGAATATGAATTAGACTCAATTAAATAAGATTTTGATTTATTTAATTAAAGAGGATGGTGTTAGATTAAATCAACTAAATTTTAATTTATTTAATTTAATAGAATTAATTTAGAGATTTAATTAAATAAAATGATCTATTTGATTAATATAAGATGATGACTTAATCAAATAAAAATGATTTATTTAATGAAGGGGTGAAATGTGATGAATTAAATCAAATAAATATTATTTAATCAAATGACTAGCAAAGGAGATGATTTTGGATGAAGCGGTGTTAGTAAAATCAAGATCAGGTGTATAGAATCAATCAGTACAATTTTCGTGTCTACACAACCCAACCCCATCTATCTCACCCTATCCTTTCTCCTACCTCTTTCACACATCCTCCCAATCTTGTATCACTTTTCATCACTCATCTATCATCATATCTCCCCCCAATTCATCTTTTGACAATTTGGATACTTATCCCATCCATGAGCTTCACCTAATCCACATATTATATATCAACCATCATATCCACACGGTCTATCTATATTGTCTCATCATATCGATTCCATCATTGTGTCTACTTATCATGGTCATCTCATCATCCCTTATCCATTTTCTAGCTTTGGTATTTGGTCGAACTGCATTGCCTCTATGCTTTCATGTAGGTAAGGCTAATTGTTTGATTAGCCCCTGGGGCATTTTTCCATCCAACCATTGTCATCCATTGAGGTCTCCATTATCCTCTTTCTACTTTTATCCATGGTCAATCATTAGTCTTTTATCGGACTATGAGGTCTCTGTGCTTTCACATAGGCAAGGCTAATCATTTGATGAGCCCTCAATACCCTAGGTCTATCCTTAGGGTGTGTCTTGGTGTCGTGTCATGTCATCAAGTGTTTCCTTATCCATTTGGTTCCTATAAACAAAATCCACTAGTATCATGAGGTTCAATCGGTTTCGAGTATCTTGAGCCATGTTGATCACCCAATCTATCCTCCACCCTTGGTATTAATAGCATGTATCCTTCCTAAATTATACTACATCAATCCAATCCACCTACTAATCCTATGGCAAAGGACGTTTGAAATCTATTGTGATATTTTTATGCTTTTGGAATTTTTTTTTATCATTTGAGCTTTCTATTATGCCTACTCTAGGTTACCATGATCCATCATATCATGGTACACTTTGATGGGTAAACATAGGGGCATATCTTGATCTTCTATGTGATCTCGTCTTCTTGGTTGTCCCGTGTAGTACCCACCAAGATCCTTGTGGTCTTGTGTTACATTGGTGCATCCTTTGTGTTTGTGGTTTTCCAACATTGGCCCTACCAAAGTCCCCATGAATTTGGAATGTTGGACTAACCTTTTGTTTGTTGTGTTAGTCCCATGCATGTGATATGGATTCACCTTGGTTCCTCATACCTCGGTGCATAGTATCTCATGCTATATCAAATTAAGTGCTCACTACATGGAAGTTTTTATACGACACTCCTAATTCATCTTCCCATCCCCTCACCCTACACCTTTCTCATCTATTCATCCTTCATCACTCTCCCTCACCTATCTATCCTATCTATTTTCATTAGTCCACTATCTTCATCCTCATCATATCATCATCCCTTTAATCTTCTTAGGATAGTATATATTTTTTATTCTTAGCAACTTTCCCATCTTCCTGATCATACCATCATCTCTTCAATCTTCTTAAAATAATATATATTTTTTATTCTAAGAATCTTTTCCTCTAATCCTAATCCATTCATTCTAGCACAAATCATCTAATCACATCTTTGGTCTTGTCCCTAGCTATGCTACAAGCCTTAGATCCACGTCCAATCCAATCGTCATCATCGGGATGTATCCTTCCCTATCCTTTTGTGTTATTTTGGGATGTATCCTTCCCTCATCAACAACACTCTCATCATCATCATCAGGATGTATCCTTCCCTATCATTTTATGTTGTTTTGGTATGTATCCTTCCCTCATCAAAAACACTCTTATCGTCATCATTGGGATGTATCCTTCCTTATCCTCATGTTGTTTTGAGATATATCATTCCATCATCAATAACACTCCATTCATCGTCAACCAATCTTGTCTTGTACCTTTACTGGGGAACATCACCTTTTTCCTTAAATCCATTTGTTCTTTCTTGCTTCCCATATATCCTTGCATCATCCCATCCATTTTGATAGCACACCTGTGTTCTCTCAAACCCGCATGTCCTCTCAAGGGGGCATCCTCAATCCCATCATCCACATTTCCCTAGTCACTCCTTTGATGACTAGGGCATCTTCCCCTATATAATCATATTCTTCCTGGTGCTATTTTTTAATCTTCTTTGAAATGATGCTACTTTGTAACACCATCTCAAAGAGGAGAAAAATGTAGACACCTGAATTTGGCCACTTACATTTGGTCAAATTTATCCCTTTTCACATTAATTAGATAATATTGCTATTATTCAATTAATACCCCTAAAGTCCTCTAAATCCCTAAGGTATTTAATTAAATACTTAAATAATTTATTATCTATCACACCTTACCCCTTCTATCCCATTAATTAAATAAATAATTTCTATTTATTTAATTTACTCCCTCAAGTGTCACATCATCCATCACTTTTTCCTAATCCTAATACCAATCGTGGTCCCCACCTAACCTACCCACTAAACATGGGCACAAACTTAATCCAATATTAAGTGGGTCAAACCTCTCCCAACCATTGATTCCCACCATGCAATCCTGGCCACTCATCTCATTATCCTTGATATTTATTTATCCCAACACTTAGCCATTTTCATCTCTCTCACCCATTTTCCACTGGAGAAACGTTATGTTGCCAAAATTTTGAGTGAGCACACATCCAATCAAACATCATGGGAAAACCTACACAACATGAGGCTTTGTACATTGGTTTTAACTCCTCATCACCCTATCTTGAGTGTGCTACTTTTTATTTGTCTTTTGGTTGATTTTCTTTCATTTTCAGTAGACTAAAAACACTACACATAATTGTAGCAATCGAGATTCCTATCATCATGTCAAAAAATTATTGCATCATGCATGTTGTTTGAACTAATATGGTGATGTAGTGATCAAGATCTAATCAAGCATATCAATGGAATTGTTTCAAGATATATTTCACAATCAAGGTCTACATCTATTGAGGCCACTTCATGCTAGTTTGTAGAGCTACAATACAAGGTTCAAATAAGGATTAATTTTAGGTGAAAGATCCTTTGAAGAGAAAATCTGAAGAAAGTTGCAAGGTTGTCAAAATTACAAGAAAATTTATCATAGCATGGAAAATCTTCTACAAAATTTATTTCTAGTTGTCCGATAGTGAACATCGAGAATCTAGGGGTGTAGAAATAACAAAAGAAAACCTAGAAAGAATTTTTTAGGAACCCTAGCTAGGACCCATTCACCATAGGGAGAATGAGTCCTCAATGAGCTTCAAATTGTGAATTTTGGTGAAAGGTACACATCCTTTTCCCCTTTCTAGATCTTCCTTTTGATTACTATTTCTGGTAGATTTGATTACTATTCTTCATTTACATTTTATAGCTTGCATTTTAGAGTTTTTTTTTATGGTTTTGATCTTTCTCTCCAAAGTGTTCTTTAGCTTATACCCACATCCTTGCATAGATTGTAAATTTTCTGATTCATACCTTTATTTAACTCAACTAAGGGTTGATAGTCACTTCATTGTTTTGGATCTCATTTCCTTGAATGAAATTAGGGAAATAGGTTATTGTATAGACCCCCTTTCTACAACCACTGCCATATTTCATTTTTATTTCATTTTTATTTCATTTTGGTGAACTTGAATTTGATCATTGCGTTTTTTGATTGTGGAGTCCTCTTTCACGCTATATTTATATCTTACATTCATTTGCATTTATTTGCATTGAATTGAGTCTCATTTAGGGTGTCTAGTTTTCATTTAACTTTTCATTTTATTTAAGGGTTTTATAATTACATCTTTTCATTCTTTAAATATGAAAATACAAAAATTCAATCATTTTTCATATCATTCACATACAATTACATCATATTCATTTTCATTTGAAAAATGAAACAAACATGCATATCAAATTGGGTGTTCTAGGTTGTCATTTTCTCACATTTTACATTTGCATTCAATCCTCGTTTCACAAAAACCTAAAACTAAAACTTGTATCATATCAAAATCTAGAAACTATTGAAACTTAGAAATTTTTAAAAGCTTTCTTCAAAACCCTCACCTAGGAGCCATTCACCCTAGGGTGAATGAGTCCCTGATTAGGATCATATTCTAATTTTTTGGGCATTAAAGCATTCATTTTTGCATTCCTATTTGTTGTTTTTAGATTTTTGTTTATGTTTCCAAAATTTTGTTTCTTCAATTTGATCATATATAGCTTCATTTGATAAAGTTACTACATTGTGTAATTTCAAAATTGCATTTACAAGACATAATTTTTAGGCCTTTACATAGTGTAATAAAAAAATTACCTTATTTTAAATCTAAAAATTTGAAAATGGAAAAGTGTTTAAGCAATCTGTAGAAGTCCTTGTTCTCCTTGGTTGATGTTTCAAGTTGTGTTTTTTGAAATGATCCTAATGAAATTGAATCTAAACATGCTCAATCAACTCCTAATGAGTGTCCTCATGACGTTGAAATCATAGGAAAAGATGATGCTAGCATGCATGAGTTCATAAACAATTGCCTTAACAAGCTTGAGAATAATGCATCCTTTTATCCTTCCATGAAACAACCAACACAAATTGAGATGTTTGGTCTTCTACATCCTAAAATTGAGTCACAAACTAAGCCTAAACTTCCAAAAATGAGTGAACCTAGCTCCTCTAATCAAGTGCATACCTATCCATCTTATGTTAACAAAGTGACCAACACTCCCATCAACCTAGAAGAGACTTATGGCCAAGGCTTTAAGATTTTAACTAAACAATGATGTGACATAACTAATGAGAATGAAATTCACAAACTCTTAGAGAAAATTCCTATTGAAGAAACCAAAGGATTAGGATATCAAGGTCCTCCTCTCGACATAAGTGTCCTCCTTCCTAAGGAAAAATCAATGCCTCGTAAGGATGATAAGGGAATCTTAGGCCCTCCTCCTCAACATCTACCTCAAAAAATTATTGAATCAAGAAAGCAACAAAAACCTTACAAACTCAACAAAATTTTCATTCCTACATACTCAAACAAAAATTAAAATTGAGATGGAAACCCTCCTTAAAAAAGGTTGGATTAAATTGTCACCTCATAGTAGAAGCATTATACCTAAGAAAAACATGAATTATTGCACATATCATAGAGATCTTGGGCATCTTACTAATGAGTCATGCATTAAAATTTATATTGAGTGAATTTTACTTTGATAATGATGATTCCTATGATGGCATAGTTTCATAACATTCACTTTGCTCCTTGCCATGTAATAGTTGTAGTATCATAGCAACCTCACTATTGCATGCTTTACATTCATTCCAAATCATTCTCTTTACGTAAGGATCACATTCTTATAACCCATCTCAACTCATCCTTGTCCTTCACTTAGTGGGGGAAAGGGGTTAGATAGCCTTGTCCTAGCTTTGGTGCTTGATTTTTTCCCTTTGGCTAGTTGTCCACCTTCTACATAAACTGATCAAGATTGGGATACATAAAACCTACTATAGGTTGAATTGCATGTGCCATTATAGTCTTTTGCTTTGTTTTCTTTTTCATATTTATTTATGTGATTGCATGTGCATAATGTGATCCCTTGTACTATTTTGTTTGAGGTATATCTCTCTCTTTTTGTGCATTCCTCTATTTGTATCTACATTCTTCTTTGTCGTAAACATTTTCCCCTTTTTTGCTTGTCTTGTGTTTTCCTTTTGGAGATGATGCAAGGCATCAAGACATTTAGGTCTCTTCCATGTTAACCTGAAAGGATTTTTCTTTGTCTCTTTTCTCTATGTGTCATTCTTCTAGTTCTATGAGTATTTGGAGAATGATGACATTTCTAAGCTCTATAACAACATTGTAGCAAAGATATAACAACATTGAGAATGTATTTTTGGGGGGAACCCCTCCCTTTTTCATGGTGTAACTTCATTTCGGAAACATATGACTTGGCATAGGGCTTTGAAAATAAGATTTCATGTCTTAGGATTGAAAATTGGCTAATTTAAAGCAATTGCTCACAACAATGGTGTTAGCAACTACTTTAAAGTGGGGGAATACATTGATTATATCTTTTGACATTTCTCATGTTTCATGGTGCAATTTTATTTTTTTCTTGTGAATCATCCTTTTCTTGGTGGTTTCATTGGGTTTTATGTCCTCTAAGAGTGAGGTATTTCTTAGAGTATGACTTTCCTCTTAGTGGTGATGTGACACACTACATTCCCTAAGTTGTGGATATTTACACTTGACTTATCCTCTCTTGGAGGCATTAGGCATGATGTTCCTTAAGAAGAAGACCTTAAATGAAATAAGCAAAATCCCTATGAAAAAAAAACTTTCACTAGCATTGTTATTCATAAGTGTTTAGCATAATGAAACTTTTTAAACCTTATGAAGCTCGAACCCTAAATTCAAGGCCACCAAGCATAACACTCCTTGCTTGCCTATAGAGCCTTTCCTTGTTCATAGGTGTTTAGCATAACACAACTTGTTAATCCCTATGAAGCTCAAACTCTAAATTCAAGGCCACCTAGCATAACACACCTTTCTTGCTTGTGGAGCCTTGCCTTGTGGCACCTTATTGAAGTTGTCAGGAGCATAGCTTTGATATGGTATGGGAACCTAATATTATTCTCTCATTTTCCACCCTTTTTGGATACTCACCTAGTGGAAAATTTGAGGTTCCACTACCCCGAAGTGGGCACAAAATCAAAGGCTTAGATGTTTTCCATTCCAATTGAACTATCTAGGCTTGATCTTCTTGGTATTTGATTGTGTATCTTTGTCATTGTTGCATGCATAATTGTCTCTAATTTCTAATTTAGTGTGAGTTTGCACTTGCACTCATCCTCACACTAAAGTGGGGGCTAAATGTAGTGTAGGAAAATAGTATTCCTATTTCAAATTTAAGTTATGAATGAATAATTAATATTAAATTGAGCTTAATAATGCCTTATTTTAGTGTTGTAATATGTATTTTACATATTCACATTATGTTTAGGGACCTTTCAATTAAAATGGACTTAATTGTACCTTGTTTTTGGTGTTGTAAGGTGTACCTTTACACTTTCACACTAACCTAGGGATTTATTAATTAATTGAGTTTAATTTACCTTAATTTTCCCCTTTAATTCAAATCTAAGCCGAATTAATTACAAATTCTAAGAGATAAAACCTGACACTCATAGATTCCATGACATAAGGTTTAACATTGAGCAATGTGTGTCATAGTAAAGTGGCCTAGGACCCATTAGCCAAAGGGAAAATGGGTCCTCACTTGCTCCTAGGACCTAAATTTGAATTATGTTATTGGCAGTTTTTCAATGATTTCAAATGTATATTCAAATGTTAGCTTGTGATATTCGATTTTTGGGAATTAATGTTAAGATATGTATAAATAAGAGGTTATTTCACTATGTTTCATCCTAAGATCCTAAAATATTTCAAACAAGCTAAGAGTACTTTCACAAGAGCATTATTAGAGCATTCAAGAGCAATTTCAAGGCATTCAAGGGTAGTATTATAGTAATCAAGATTCCTATCATCATGTCAAAGATTTATTGCATCATGTAAGTTGCTTGAGATAATATGGTGATGTAGTGTTCAAGATCTAATAAAGCATATCAAAGGAATTGTTTCAAGATAAGTTTCATGATCAAGATCCACATACATTGAGGCCACTTCATGCTATTTTGTAGAGCTACAATCCAAGGTTCAAATAAGGATTGATTTTAGGTGAAAGATCCTTTGAAGAGAAAAATTGAAGAAAGTTGTAAAGTTGTCAAAATTGCGAGAAAAGTTATCATATCATGGAAAATCATCTACAAAATTTATTTCCAGTTTACAAAAAGTGAACATCGAGAATTTGAGAGTGCAGACACAAAAAAAGAGAACCAAAAAAGCATTTTTTAGGAACCCTTGCAAGGACCCATTCGCCATAGGGTGAATGAGTCCTCAGTGAGCTTAAAAAGGTGACTTCTAGTGAAAGTTCCACATCCTTTTCCCCTTTCCAATTCTTCCTTTTGATTACTATTTCTATTATATTTGATTACTATTCTTCATTTTCCTTTTATAGCTTGCATTTTGGAGTTTTTTGATGGATTTGATCTTTCTCTCCAATGTGTTATTTAGCTTATACCCCTATCCTTGCATAGATAGGAATTTTTTTGATTCATACCTTGATTTGACTCACCTAGGGGTGTATAGTCACTTTATTGTTTTGGATCTCATTTCCTTGAATGAAATTAGGGAAATAGGTTATTGTATTGAATCCCTTTTACAACCACCACCATATTGTTGGATATTTCTGATATGTGGTTTTCATTGATTTCAACACTATTTCCATTAATTTATTTAAGGTTGTATATGTCAAGGATATTGAGAAAATTGTAATAAAATAAGTTGTAGGTTGTTAGTGATGTAGTGAGGTTCAGTATGGTGGATCACTTAATATATTGATGATAAGAGGTTTTAGATTAAAGGGTTTGTTGACAAGTATATCTAGCTTATCCACATGAATTTTCAGAGGTTGACATGAAGATTTGATTGAGTTATGAGTATCTATGTTCTAATACTTGTTCTGTTGCTTTAGTTGGTGTTCCTAAGAGAAGATGATGTGATTCTAGTAATTTGAGTTGTTGTGGATGCTTTTGTGGTGATTCATGATGCTTGTGGATGTTTCTAGATCATTCTCTATCTATTTTTTTGTCTGCATTGATCGTTGTGCTCACAATTGGTGATTTTCTTTTGTGAGTTCATGTTTTTCTTATGATCATGACTAATAGGGTGATTGTAGCATGTTGCATATCTTCAAGGCATAATTTTTTAAGGTGTTCTATATTTGAGGATGTTGTTTTGGGTCCTTACTATGTTTTGTCTGACATTATTTGGTCCACATTGATAAATTGTTTATTGTTTTGGGCTAATAGTTTGTACACATTTCATATTTTGTTGGGACAACATGTAGTTGATGTTATCCTTAGTTGCGGATATATGTGATCAATTTTTTATACCATTTGATGGTATGGTGTGTGATGTATGATGTGTGTTGTGTGTGAAAAATGTTGTAATCTTTCAAAGGAAGAAGTAAAGTGTGAAGAAGAGTGACCAGATGAAAATGTTTATGTGCTTAACCGAAAATATAATCAGGCATTAGAAGATGCTATTCTCTCAATTCAAAATATTCTAGATGTAATCTGAATGTGACTGTAAAATATTGAGTCTTCTTTTGGGTAGTAAGCCTTTTGTATTTGAGTAGTGTGCTCTAGGAAGTGTGCCTGAATGCATGTGCATTCCCCATTTGTAATACTTTTAATAGGGTATAAACTTGTGGATTAACCTCCACCGTGGTTTTTACCTTAATAGGTTTTCCATGTAAAAATCTTGGTGTTATGTGTGTTTTTGATGTGGTGATGGTTTATTCTTTCATGTTTATTTATCAAATTTGAGAATAAGATTAATATGTATAATTTATGTGAAAACTGATTCACCCCCCTCTTTGTTGTCTTCCCTTGTGTTGCCAACAATTGGTATCAAAGCAGGTTCCTCCAGAGAAGCTTGGCCGCTTGAGGTGATCCAAGATAGTGATTGTAGACATCCAAATTTGACCACTCCCACATGGTCAAATGTGTCTCCCTTATCCATCTATTCCATCAGTATTAATTAAATGATGTATTTAATTAATATCTCTCGTTTGCCTAAGGTTCATAAAGTATTTAATTTAACAATTAAATATTTTTCCTTTCATACTTTCCTCTCTAAATTAAATAAACATGTCAATTTATTTAGTTTGGTCATGTAACCATTTGAATTTAAATCAATTTTAAATTCCCCTTTTTCTCTCTCCTTGTCACATCATAACCCTCTTCTAATATGGATTAATTTAATTAATCCATGATTAGGATGTGCACACCTTAATCACGATTAATTTCACATCCTTCATATTCTCCCACTTGCTTCTAATATTCTATTAATCTTCTTAATTAGTTGTTTGTACAACCTTAATCTAACCCCCTTGCTACATTTAACATACCTTTTTGGTCAACCTTCACATTTTCCACATTTAGCCTAAACCCTCTTCCCCATGTGAATTTCAAATTTGCATTTATTCCTCCAAGACTCTCCTCTTCCCCATGCAAGTTGTTAGGAGTTATAGAACTCCTCACTTGTCAAATTTGTCACATGGAGCCAAGAACCTTCCATTATAAGGACCTTTTCTTATCCACAAAGTAATTTTCAACTTCCTTCATAAGAACCTTGTCTTATCCAAAAGGTGCTTCTCATGTGAATTTGAAATTCACACTTATTCTCCTAACCACCTTATCCTTTCCAATCATGTGAATTTAAAATTCACATTTATTCCTCCAACAACTTCTCTCTTCCCCATGATGATGTGTGAGGATTTCTAAAATTCCTCCTATGTCAACATCCTTCCAACATAGGGACAAGATGTTCCTTTTTGAGGAAATCTTCTCCTCATCCCAAGGTACTTGCAAGTACCTCCACCTCACATGTCCCTTTTCCAACTCACTTGTCCTTATCACACTTCATCCTCCACATGGAAAGATGTGAGAGCTTGTGAGTCCTCAACTCACCACAACCCTTAATCTTTCCCATATTGGAAAGATCTCAACAGTCCATTTCTCTAGAGAATTCTTCTCTTAAAATGAGATATTTTCTCTCATTTCACACATTAGGCATTCACATAATTTGCATTCTCATTCAAGCTCTAGCTTTCATACTTGCACTCTTGCACTCCAAAACCTCCATTTTTGCATACTTTCAAGCTTCCATCTATTGCACTTGTATTTATCCATCCAACTACCCACTTTTCTCATTGCATTTCTCATCTTACATAGATAATTTTGAGTCCATTTTTCATCCATCTTGCCATCAAGGAGCATACAAAACATCACTTATCAAAGGGCCAACAAAGGAGTAGTTTGAACAACGTAAAAATATACTTGCTTATCTTTATTTTGTTTAAGTTTAACATAACCCTATCTTGAGGTGTTAAGTGTTTTTTGTTGTCTTTTGCATTCTATTCTGCATCATTTAGATAGGCTAACAACTCTTGATCACATTTCTGGCATGCCCGGTGAGACCCACAAATGGGTCCTTTTATTTTTACGTTTCCTTTTTTTTGACATTTTGTATGTTCAAGAAATAAAGAGGAAAACCTACCCCAGATAGGGGTGACCCTACCCTAAACAGGTGTGAACTTGCCTAAGGATAGGCAAACCTGCCCCAAGACATGTGACCCTGATTTGAACAAAGGTAAACCTGCCCTGCAGAGTCGCCCTTCTGAGCAGTAGAAACCAAGTTTCTTCACCGTTTTCTACAAAGGGGTGAACCTACTCTACAAAGGGGTGAACCTAGACTATAGAGGGGTGAACCCACCATAACAGGGGAAAACCTTCCCTAACAGGGGTGAACCTGCCCTGGACAGAGGCTTCTGCAAGGTAAAATAGTAGTTTAAAGTTCAGTTTCAAACTCTGTTTTTTGTTGTTTTGATTAATACTAACCCCTAACTAGTCCTGTTGGTGACTGTGCTAGTTTTTCTAACATTTTTGTAGTTTTTAATTCTTATTGAAGACCAAAAGAAAATATTCTAACATATTTGTTGCAGGTGGACAAGATTAGTTATTAGTTAGTTGTTGTTTGTCTTTCATTTTTCTAATACTTAGGCACATAGTTTAATTAGGGGGGAGTCAACATACTATTTTTCGTGTTTTCAAATTCCTTTATGTCACCCAAGAGGGAAATATTTCATTCAAGCTTTCCCCTTGCACTTCATGTGAGCCTAGGGAGTAACCAAAAATGGTTAGTGTTCTCCTTTTAGTAGGACCTTCTTGGGGATTTCATCACCCCAAGGGATAATCCCAACCACGTGTACCAGCAGGGTATACAAAGGGGGAGAGACAAAGTTTTACCTCAATCCAGTCACGTCATGTCTAGCAGAGCGTCAAAGCTAGGGTGATACCTAGATAGATGTGAAGAGTTGGTCTGAGCCTTCAATATCTCGCGAGGGTTCTCGACTCACGCTTGTGACGAGTTGGTGTTCATGGTTTATGTCTCACATACTGAGTGCATATCAAGGACTCCCTAGTTGCCTTGTTCAACCTAGTTAGAGGACTGTGTTAGCCATACCCTTCATACTAATCATAGGATCATGCTATCTAAAATGTCTTTTTTGTGTGAAAATAGTGAATTCATGTTCAGTCAAGTTAGCCTTATCTTCTACTTACTATTTATTGTGTTTTTGGTCCTTTCCATAGTTGTTTTCACTTAAATCAAGTCTAGGTCTATTGCAGAGGGGAAAACCTACCCTAAACAAGGGTGAACCTGCCCTCAATAGGGGTGAACCTACCCCTTGTCTCAGTCTTTTTTAGCCTATTTCTGTCAAAATTACCTCTTTTTACTGAATAGGAGAACCTACCCTCAACAGGGGTGAAACTTCCTTCAATAGGGGAAAAACTGCCCTCAACAGGGGTGAACCTGTCCCTATCTCAATCATTTTTTAGCCTATTTCTATCCAAATTGTCTAAATTTTCACTTAATAGGAAAAATTTCCCACAATAGGGGTAACCTAACCTCTTCTTCTTGCTTTGATGCCACCTCTAGGACCTGTACCTGCTAGTAATCTACTACCACCACCCCAAGGTAATATCCCTACATTTCAACAACCTTTCGTTAATCCTCATCAATCCACTATGATGCAAGCACCACCACAACACATCTCTATCCCTTCGCAAGCACCACCACAACATGCTATTGTTGCTACTATTTCATCTCAACCACCCCATCAACAACCCCCACAAAAAAATGTCACTATCCCTCAATAGAACGTCACCATTCCACAACAAAACATTTCAATTCCTTAACAACACATTACCGTTCCTACACAACCACCACATCAAGTCATGCAAAGTGCTTCACAACTGCTGCAACTTCCCCATAATGCTACTGCAATAGTCCCACAACAAAAACATATCCCATCTCGCCCACTTTATCAATAGCCACCACGACAACAACAACCACCCCATCATACATGCATTCCAATGCAAACACAATGAAATCATCTCATGCAATATCCTTACCACATGTCTAGTACATACATCACTTATGCTACTATGTCAAATCCTAATCAACATATTCATGTGATCGCTTAGAACCCCATGCAGAATCAACTGCCTCCATACACTAATCCTCTGCAATCACACACAAACCCATACCAACAACATTCTAATCCACAACAACCTTCATACATCATGCAACAACCCAATATTGCATAGAATTACTAGTCCAACCCATATTACTCTCAACAACAACCTTTAAAACAACAAGCTACTTCATCCACATCCTATATGCAACAACAACCATCTTATCACTAGGGTCCTCAATCCACATCTTACTATCAAGAAATGCCACCTTACTAGCTAGGGGCTTCCACATCATCCTACTAGCAAGTTGCTCCGTAATACCAACATGGTATCCCATCCACCTCATACTATCAATAGTAGCCACCATACCAAAAAGAGGTTTCCACCTCTTGCCATCAAAATCCGTCATCCTCCTATCTACCTTACGTCAATCCACAATCTGTTTACACCAATCAGTACCAAAAAACACCTCCATATACACCTCAACCCACTTATGATCTAGTTGCATCAGTACCATCCTCATTATATCAATAGCATCCTCCATACAATTAGCCTAGTTCATCCAATCCAACTCCCACAGTGTCTAGCAATCAAGATCTGGAAGAAGTCAAAATTGCATTAAGGGACTTACAAGTAGGGACCGGAAAACAATCGTTCATGTTTGAGAACATTTTTCCTTATCTATTCGATCCCTCCGTTTCATTAGTTCCTTTCCCAAAGCATTTTGAAATGCCAAAATTTGATAAATATAAATGAACCAAAGACCCCAAGGCTCACCTTCAAAAAATTTACACCCACTATCAAGAAGTCATGTGCAATGACAATTACCTCATGAGATTGTTCCCTAGGATTTTACAGGGAATAGCTCTTGATTGGTTTATGGGTCTTAAGAAAGGATCTATCAAGTCCTTTGCACAAATTTCAAAAGAGTTTGTCTCTCACTTCTCCTTCAATCTGGAAAAGGATATCGATACCTTAGATCTCTTGAAGGAAAAGCAATAGGAGGGAGAAACCTTTGCGAGCTATCTTCAAATATGGCAAGCCCTAGCTAGTCACATGAAATTCCCATTATGGGAAAAGGAAATGGTCACCTTTTTCATCAAAAATTCCCATTTGAATATGACCCACAACTTTAGGCTCCATTGTGTTACAACCTTTTCTGAAATCATGGAGAAAGGTCCTATTCTTGAGAGATTCCTCATCACCAAAGGGCTAGTCAAAATCTTTAACTCTAATAAAGAGAAATTGTCTGCATACAAGCTCCATTATTGGAACAAAAACAAAAATGCTGTCAATGATGGTGTCACTGACACCAAACATGTCCAAGTATCCAATGCCTAATGCCATATCAATGCCTCAAGGGGCACGTCGTCCATCCCAACAATCCAATCAGAATAATCAAGGGAATGCCAAACGTCAATTCACTCAACTAGGAGAACCCCTAAGTGTCGTGTTTAATAGGATTCTTCAAGCCAATTAGCCGATTACATATCCTATGACCAAGCCACTTGACAAACCCAAGCCTAAACCAAATTGGTTCAAAGAAAATGAATATTGTGTGTTCCACAAGATTAAAGGGAATACATTGAATAAGTGTTAGAGTCTCAAAACGTACATCCAGGATCTCATAGATTGGGGTGACATACATGTGGATGCCAATATGGCACCTTCATCTAATGCTCAATTGCAAATATATCAAAATTATTTCCCTAAGAATAACCAAGGTCTTAGTACATCAAATTCAAACCTAGGGCCTAATAATAGTAATGATCAAAATAACAACACCAACAATATCAATTATAAAAATGTGCCATTTAATTACCAAGGTATCATCATGCATATTGAACAAGTGGAACCACATGTATCTATGATACGCGTAAATGGAAAAGATCCACAATGTGCTATCACCACCCATCAAACCCACATCACAGTCCCTAGAGCCTCTGCATCCACCCAGCCACAGCCTATGAATTCTCAATACAACATTCTTGATCATCTGGGAAAGACTTCGACACAGATATCCATTCTGAACTTTCTTAAGTCTTCCCCCACACACTAAGAAATCCTAAATAAGGCCTTATGGGATACCCAAGTTTCTAATGACATAGACCCTACACAATTTCAAGCATTGGTAGGGCACCTCTCTGCCACCTATCAACTGGGTTTTAGCCAAAATGACATTCCCTGCATCGACTCCAATCATAATCATCCCCTTCATCTAGAGGTCCTAGTAAATCGTCACAAAGTAAGAAGGGTCTTGGTAGATAATGGTTCTTCCCTAAACCTTTGTACATTGAAATTCATAAAGTGGGTAGGATAAACCCATGTTGATTTAAATAATCAAGTCATCAAAATCAAGGTGTATGATAATGTCGAGCGTGATTCTGAAGGTACAATATATCTCCCAATTCAGGTTGGTCCAGTTCTGCAATATACTACATGTCATGTCCTTGATCTGGAATTTCCCTATAACCTCCTCCTCGGTCGTCGATGGATTCACACCATACAGGTCGTTCCATCCACATACCATCAATTTCTAAAATTCCCATGCAATGGGGTAGAAGTTATCATACACACGCATCCCCAACCATTTGAATACCGCCGTGCATTAGAATCTTCTTTTCCTCATTCCCACTATTGCCCTAGAGTGGAAATGGGACCGCCCCATACATCATCATCCCAATCATCTACCAACACATTAGCCACCACTTCATCCACTCCATCATCCACATCTGATTCCACCCTCACTAAAGTATAGATCATTAACAAGGGATGTGGTGAATATGAGATGTGCACAACCTTGAACATAACAACTATTCCACCCTCATTGCACACATAAGGCCAACCTTCGTAGTCTACACCAAAACTAGAAGACAAGACCATCACCTTTAAAGTTTTGAATGTGGCATCCAACACCTTTTGCTCTCCTAGATTAAGACAAGATGCACCAGAAGATGACATAGGCCAATGGGTCTATCGTGAGGAACCTGATCCCTCCCCTCCTTTGAAAGAATATTTCCAAGAGAACTATCCTTGGCCATCTAAGTTTGCAAAAAAGTACAATTATCAGGGAGGAGGCCTTGGTGCTGAAGAGTAAGGAAGGAAACACCATGTTGAGGCTACAATAAGACCAGGAAACTTAGGCTTAAGTCATGAAACAAAAAAAAATGGACCTATAGCATCATCTAGTGCTTCTAATAATGTTAGTGAGAATAATAGCCTTCTTGAAGACATACCAAAGGAGGAATCCATTATACATGCATATGATGTAGATCACACCAACCTCTCTTCCATGTTTGACTGCTTACACATCTGCACCATTAGCCTATCTCTTAAACATCCCGAGCTCGTAGATTGGGACCTACATGGTAGCGCACCTATCAATACCTTTCCCACAATGGATCAGTATGTACATGTAATGGGGTTGGGGGAAGATGAACACCCTAACCAAAAAAGTAAAAAGAAGGAAAATAAAAATAGGTCACCTAGTGAAAACCTCCCCAAGGCACTTCTTGACCTAGAAAAGGTAAAAAAAAAGGGTGTATCTGATAGCGAAAACCTTGATGAGGCACTAGAATTTGGGGATGTTCATCTTCCCCTTGTAGGAACTCAACTCTCTGAATGATCATCCATCTTGATAGAGGAAACACAAGAAATAAATTTGGGAACTAAAGAGGATCCCAAAATTACATATGTAGCCAAAACATTGTCAGAGGAAGAACATTCTACCATCACCAGGCTTCTCAAAGAAGGAATCATCAATTTTGCATGGACATATTTAGACATACCAGACCTTGATCCTATCTTAGTAGTACATCATCTGGATGTTCATCTCGATGCTAAACCTGTCAAACAAAAACCTCAAAAAATGTACCCCCAAGTGGCCCTACTAGTTAAGAAAGAATTGGAGAAGCTATTGGATGCCAGATTTATAAGGCCCATTGAATATTCAGAATGGATCTCAAACATAGTGCCCATAGCCAAACCAAATTGTGTTGTCAGAGTGTGTATAGACTTCTGTGATCTCAACAAGGCTTGTTCCAAAGATGATTTTCCTTTGCCAAACAGAGACATGTTGGTTGACCTCACTATAGGACATGAGATGCTTTCCCTCATGGATGGCTTCTCCAGATACAATCAAATCATAATTGCACTTGAAGACCAACATAAAACAACTTTCACCACACCATGGGGTACGTTCTACTATAACGTCATGCCTTTCGGTCTCAAAAACGTGGGGGAAACCTACCAACAAGCTATGACTATTATCTTCCATGATCTCATTCATATAATAATGGAAGATTATGTTAATGATCTACTAGGGAAATCAAGAACAATGGAAGAACATCCTATGGTACTCAAGAAGATATTTGAGCATCTAGAGTAGTATAAGCTAAGGCTAAATCCTAAGAAATATGTTTTTGGGGTTACATCAGGAAAACTACTAGGTTTCATTGTCTCTCAAAGAGGTATAGAAGTAGATCCAATGAAAGTCAAAGAAATTATGGATATGACCACCCCACAAAACCTCGAATAGTTAAGGAGCCTTCAGGGTAAATTAAAATCCATTTAGTAGTTCATTTTTCAATTAGCTGGAAAATGTCAGTCGTTTGCTCATCTCCTGAAGAAAGATATCGCTTTTAAGTGGAACTAGCAGTGTCAAATCAGCTTTGACAAAATCAAAGAGTATTTGGATAACCCACAAATTTTTATTCCACCAATTCCTGTTAAGCCACTCCTATTGTACATTTTAGCTACTTCAGTGACACTAGGGGCATTACTAGCACAACATGATGATTCATCAAAGGAAATAGCAATCTATTACATCAACCAAACCCTAGTAGGCTATGAATTGAATTATTCTCCAATGGAAAAAGCTTCCCTAGCCATGGTTTTCAGTTCATAGAAGCTCTGACATTACATGCTCATTCATCCAATAAAGTTCATATTTAAGGTTGATCCAATTAAATACCTGTTATCGAGAACAATTCTAACTAGTCGCATGGCTAAGTGGGTCATGCTTCTGAGTGAATTTGACATAGAATATGTGGATCGAAAATCTATTAAAGGACAAGTAATATTTGATCAACTAGTAGATGCACCCTTTGTAGATGCTTATCCTCTGACTTCAAAATTTCTAGATGGAGTCTTTGTAGTAACAAAAGTGGCTACATGGACTTTGTACTTAGATGGATCATACACACACAATGGATCAGGGGCAAGAATCTTGTTTGTCACCCCTCAAGGGGATTATATACCAAATTTATTTAGATTAGACTTCCCATGCACAAACTATATAGCTGAATATGAAGCCCTTCTTACTGGTCTTAGAATTGCAATTCAGTGGCATATCACCCACCTCAAAGTTTTTGGTGATTCTCAATTAATCATCAAACAGGTGAACGATGAGTTTTTTGCCAAAGATGATAAGCTACTGCCCTATAAATGCATGGTAGACAACTTCAAGAAGTATTTCACTTCCATCTAGTTTGATCAGATTCCATGGCTACCATTGGTTCCTTAATTGACATGCCTAAAGACAAAATAGAGTGTGAGTTTCTCGTCGAACAACTCTTAATCCTGACATACAATATCCTAGAAAGCAAGATGGTGTGTGACATTGTAGGTCCCACGTCCCCTTGGTACCATGGTATCTACACCTACCTTCATGACAATATCCTACCTCCCGATCTCACACGAAACCAACGTAAGTCTTTCATCCAATGTATGTCTTGTTACACCATCATAGGCAATACACTTTATCAATGTGCATATGATGGAACCCTCCTCTAGTGTCTGAATGAGACTAAATCCCATACTGGGTTAACAAAGGTACATAGTGGTGTATGTGGGCCCCACTCAAATGGCATGGCCCTAGCTAAAAGAATTCTTCACGCAGGATATTACTGGCCTACATTAGAACATGATTCTTGTGAGTTCGTCAAGAAGTGCTTACCCTGTCAACAACACGCTGATTTGATACATGCTCTAGCACAGGATTTGTATCCTCTTGTAGCACCATGGACCTTCTCTCAGTGGGGTTTTGAACTAATCGACAAGATCTATCCCCCATCCTCTAATGGCCATATCTTCATCATCACCACAGTTGAGTACTTCACCAAGTGGGTGGAAGCAATGCCACTCTCAAAAATCATAGGTACTCAAATTTCCAAGTTTATCATCTTCCATATTCTCTGCAGATATGGAATACCATCAACCATCATTTTTGACAATGGAAATCCTTTCAAGAACCAAGCTATGAAACATCTTTGTGACACCTTCCATATCCAACATCGTTGGTCAATTCCTTATTACCCTAGGGTAATGGTCAGGCAGAAGCCACCAACAAAACCCTCATCAGAATCCTTAAAAAGGTGGTCAACAGTACTGGTCGAGATTGGTACCTTCACATTCATCTCGCCCTTTGGGCATACCACACTTCCATATACACCCCTACCTGTGCCACCCCATATTCCCTCATCTATGGTGCCAAAGCCATCTTGTTGGTTGAGGTAGAAATTCCCTCACTAAGAATATCCTTGAAGAATCTTATTAGTGATGAAGACACTTGAGTTGCAAGGCTCAACTAACTAGAACTCCTAGATGAAAGATAGATCAAAGCATATGACCACCTCCAGGATTATTAGAATCACCTGAAAAGAAGCTACAACAAGAAGGTTTGTCCTTTCCAATTCAACATTGATGATTTAGTCCTCAAGGAGAATCAACGCACTCAATAGGATTGAGAAAAGAAGGGAAAATTTGAAGCAAATTGGCTTGGTCCTTATGTCATCACTGCAAAATATGGATTAGGGGCCTACAGGCTAGCTACACCCAAAGGAGAGCCCCTGGAGGAGGCCATTAATATCATGCACCTAAAAAGGTTCTACACTTAAATTAGCTGGGGTATCCTCTCTTGCAAAAACCAAAAAAATACAAAAGAAGTCAAAAAATTATCAAAAAATACTAAAAAAAATAAAAATTCAGAAAAATCCAAAAATAGTAAAGAGAAAGAATATGTCCTATGGTGAAAACCACCTTTGGTGGCACTTTGGATAAGTACATTTAGTGAAAACCTGGTCACATGCACCATTCGCAAAAAGGGCTTAATCATTATCTACCTTGCGTCTTAGTTATTTTATGCTTCCATCCATCCCAATCTCATATTCTGTCATCACATCAATCCCCTCCTACCATTTGTATCCATCATCTAGTCGCTTGGTATATTTTGGTTGAGCATTGGATGAGCTTCATCCGCTATCTATTATCCTGAGCTTTTATCCCAATCTGAGCTTATTTCCTCAGTCTAGTTGTCTTGTCAATCCTTCACTCCCATCTAGCGTCCTCCATCTTGTTGGTCTCCATTTAGTTCCCATCATGTCTTGTCAGTATTTTTGGTCTTTGTCGAACTACATTGCCTCTACGCTTTTACGTAGGAAAGGCTGATTAGTTGATCCGCCCCTGGGGCATTTTGTCCATCTTGTTTTTCTCATCCAATGTGGTCTCCATTGTCCCCTTTTTGCTCTTATCCTTGGTTTGTCTTTTGTCCTTTTCAAACTATGTTTCCCCTACACTTTCATGTAGGAATGGTCAATCATTTGATCCACCCCCAGGGGTTTTTTTTTCGTCAGTCCAGTCATTGTTTTTCCATCACTCATCTCCATTGGTCCTCTTTCCACTTTTATCCATGGTCTTTTCTTGAGCTACAAGGGATGTACGCTTTCACGTAGGTTGTTAGGGTGTCAGTCTTGTGTCTATGTCTTGTTTTGTGTCATCAAGTATGTCCCTAACTAGCCGGTTCTTCACAAATGAGATCCAATCATATCATAAGATCTGACTAGTTTTGGAATTTCTTGCATCATAATCGATCTTTTAGTTTACTATCCATCTTTGGTCTCAATAGGATGCATCCTTCCTAATAGACCTTATCAATCCCATCCATCATCTTGATCCTATGGAAAAGGACATTTTGAAATTGATTGCAATCTTTTGGTACTCTTAGCTTTTATTTATCATTTAAGCTTCCTATCACAACCTGTTAAGGCTACCATGATCCATCATATTATGGTGTGTTTTGATTGGTTCACATAGGGGCATATCTTGATATTTTTTTCTTTGATTGTTGTTCTCCTGGTTGTCCCACATAGTACCCACCAAGATCCCCGAGGTCATGTGTTACACTAGGGCATCCTTTTGTGCCCATGGTTATCCCAATGCCTGGTCCGACCAAGGTCTTAGTGACTTTGGGGTGTTGGGATAGCCTTCTTGTTTGTTGTGTTTGTTTTATGCATTAGAAACTAATTTTCCTTGGTTTACATACCATGGTGCCTAGTGTCTTATGCTATAGCAAAAATTAGTGCTCTAAAAAATGGCAAATTACATTACGATTGCATTTCATGATCATTCCCGTTGCATTGCATTTGTACCTAACCTATGACCTATGATTTTGGTTGTGCAAACAGTCACCTTCCATCTCCTGTTCTGCTCAGGATACCTATGGTTCTTGACAGGTGCAATTTCACACCCATCTACCCCTATTACTATGTATGTCCTTATTGGCAGTTATGTTTATGTCACATTTCATTTTATAACAGGCCACCACACTCACATATCACACATCTTTATTTTGTATAAGCTAAAATAAGCATGATCACAAATAAAATCCATCTACCATCCATGTTGCATTTCATTTATCCATTAGTGTTTGTAAGGTGTTTGATTGCATCTCATTCCACATTATAGGTCCATTGAATTTTATTTAATGTACATTCTCATCTCATATTTACTTAAGTTGTCTAAAATAATCATCTTTGGTTATTCTAATCATCTTATATTCATTGTAGTAATTATTCATTTCCATCTTAATCCATAGCATTAACACATTGCATACATAACCCCCTGCATCACAAGTTGTTAGAACCATATCCAATAGCATGTAAAGTCATAAATCAAACATCACATCCTGCATCATACACATTAGTCATCATAAATATCATCCATCCTATCCATATAAGCATCAACTTACATCATAAGCATATTCATACATCATATCATAATGGTCATCCATAATACAATCATAAAGACATAGATAAATAAAATCATCCATCACATAAGCATCACATAGTGTCAATAAGGAATTGCACATATCATATATAAAGATCAAAATATGAATTTCCATCACATAGTCCATCATAAGGTCCATCATATAACCAAAGTACATATCCATCACATATATCATCAAATAAAGTACAAATACAAGGCTCTAGATCAACTCTAATCTTTGTTGCTCTGTACTGTACATCCATCATGCACCTGTCAAAAAAAAAACTAGAATCTTGTCACCTATCATCTATCATCTCTACTATGAGCTGCCCACATCTGACCTCTGTGGAGAGTCGAGCACCGACCCTTTTGGCAAAGGAGTCACCTGATATTTTTTGTACCCTCATGTACATGTCCCTAGTGACTGGGATGGTGCAAGCATCAGAGGCACTTGTCAGAAATAGAGAGTTGTGCCGAATCTAGAACTTCCTACTGATAAGCACACATCCAAAAAGATACCTCCCTCATATACTCATCTCTCTTTGTAACCTGATACCTGATTGCATTCTGCTCATGTCTATATTTGTCTTGATCCACACAGATGGATCTCCACTCCTACACCCATGCGTCCTATGCCAACCTCAACTGATCCATCTCTTCCCCCATCCATGACACCTACTCTATGGCCTTGTCACTCTCAGCCTCCATAGCCTGTATTTGTGCCTATAGTCTCTGCACCTCTATCCTCATCTCACAACTCTCACCCTATGCTACCTGGGATTGGGCCTGTGATGCATCTCTCTCTCTTTTCTACCTATGCTCTTGCCACTACTCTATCTCTCTCCCTCTGAAGGGTCTCCACCTGTATCTTTGTCACATCCCTCTCCCTCTATAGGATATGTACCTCTATCTATGCTACATCCCTCTCCCTCTACAAGGTCTACACCTATTTCCATGCCACATCCCTCTCACTCTGTAGGGTCTACATCTGTGCCCATACTGCATCTCGCTCTATCCTCATAGCATCCTCCCTCTCCTGCATCAACCCTATGTCTCCCACTATTTGATTTGCTACATCAACCTTGTCATAGAGATTGTCTCGCTCCTATCTTAGCTCAATCCACTCTCTCAGTAGCCCCTCCACTTGTATCCTCAAATCATCCATGTCTCTCTCAGCCTATGTCAGGGTCTTCAGCGATGCCTGGTTTGTCACTCCTCTTAGCTCTCCATGTCCTCTCACCTTCCATATAGCCATCACTACCCCTAACCTGTCATGCTCCCATCTTGTAGCCATCACCTCCTCATGCTCATGGGATACCTCCCCCTTTAGCTGCGTTAACTCTGCTTGAAGCTAGCTCACCTTGGCTTGCAACCCATCCCTCTCTGCACATAGCTCCTCATGCTATGACACTGCATAGACTAATCTTTAAAAACCCTCTCTCCCTCTCCCCATGCTTTGGCTACCTCTGCTCGTAGCTCACTCACCTCTACCTCAAGCTTGCATTTAGCCTCCTCTGTATCTCTGAACCTCTAGTCGACAATCTATAATCTCACCATGACCCCTCTTAGTAGTATAGTTGGATCCTCTGCATCAGTGGTATCATGGCCAATGGGGGGATATCATGCACCTCCATATCCATCGCCTCTGCCTCGACCTACTCTCTCTCATCCATCATCTCCACATCCACCTCATCTCCATGCTACTCTACCTTGATCCCCACTTCGGCTCTCCTCTGTGGCCTCCTCCTCCTCCTCACCCTCTCCTGCTACCCTGGGGTCCTAGCCTCTCCCTATCCTCTTTCTTTTTGACCTGCGACACCAACCTCCACCCCTACCTCATACCTCTCATCCATAATTTCCATGTCTACCTCACCTCTCCTCTGCTCTGCCTCGTTCTCCACCTAGGCTCTCCTCCACTGTCTCCTCCTCATCCTCTCTGACTGCCCTATAGTCCCAGTCTCACCCTCTCCTCTATCCTATTGTCCTATGGCCCTCGCATCCCCTTGCTGCCCCGCTGTTCCAACTACCTCCTATCCTCTCCTTTGGCCTGCTAATCATAGCTCATCCTCTGGCCCAAACCCTAGTGCCTCCACAATCAGCTCTTCTAGAGTAATCTGTCTAGGTTGATGATAGAGATACCACACGACGTATCAAACTATCACTCCTGCATTGATGTCCCCCTAGTCCTACCTAGATAGGGTACTAACTACAATGTCTCCCAATGCTCTCTTCCAAACCTCGATGAAATCAGCTCTCCCCATGGTCTCTTTTGCGTAATCGGATGAAACATCTTTGGTCTGCGCAAAATGTCTTGTGTAATCCTAAATTATTTGTTCACTCTATCTGGCCTATATGCCTCCACTGTGCGTGGCTCCCTCCCAACTATGAAGCATCTAGTGGAGAATTAGCCTCTATGCCTTGCCTCATCTCTCCTCCATCTTGAAAATTGTCATTTCATGTACAACCTCCACACTATATGCTCCTCCTGTAGGTCATCCAATGTCCTCCTCCATCTGTTTAGATCCTTGACCTCATACTGCCATACCTAGCCATCCTCTAGCCCATACCACATAGCTACTGGTGTTGAATCATCCTCTAATCCTACTCTCACCACTCCTAGCCTGGCGACATTGATGTGCTCCCAAGCCCATACTTGCAACAACATCACATGTGTCACATTGAGTGCCTCTTGGTAGCATATGACATGCATGTCTCTATAAAGATATGATAGTACACATGTACCCCATGTGAACTGCCCCTCTCTCCCCTCAATGATATGTCGAATCACCTCCATAAACCTTAGGCAGCAGAAGCACCTACTCCGGTCTGGTAGCAGTAATCCACTAATCAACCCACATAGGTATAGAGGTAATGGTTGCACCCCTAATGTCAAGCATCGGTCCACATCTAACCTCTACCTCTGTATAGGTAGGTGATCTCATCCGAATAACACCCACACGGTATGATCTAGCTCCGCCCCCTCTGATGTCATTGCACTCACTAGGTGGCCTGCTATAAGTAGCCTCAATATCTGTCATACGTCCTCCAATGTCACCATCATCTCTCCTATCAAGAGATTGAAAGTCAATGTCTCTGAACTCCACCACTCTATCAATGCTATAAGCATTGCCTAATGCGCTCTAATGGTAGGGTAGCCTAATAAGTTAAGCAATCCTTCTCTTGATAGTGACTTGTGATATGCTCTATTCATGACCACCATCATCATCATTAGCACCTCTAATCACCTTTTGTGTGTCTGCAAGTTGTCAAAGTTCTACATCCATACAACATCACATGTCAATCATCTATTTTTCCTCATATTTTCCCTTTTCTCAACCTCGAGTTATCTTTTCACTAATTTTTTCCCTCTCCCTTTCTAGCCCCACTTTCCTCAACTTACCTGATCTTTTTTTCCTCTTTTCTTCTGTATCCACCCCTTGGGTGAACCTGCCCCTGCCCTATGGGTGTTAGAACTGTGACAATTTAAAATTTCACAATCAATTGCATTCACAAGTTTCCAAAATAAGTCCTCATCATAAGCATAAAAGTCTTTCTTCATAACATTTTCCCCTTATCCAACCATGAGATCCCATGAGTCCATCTAGGTCTGAATATTCCATATTATAATTCCTATCGGTATAAAGAAATCAAGGTCTCCTTGATCCATATTGCATTTTTTGCTAATCTACATTTGTTGTAGATTATCGGCAAGACCTCAAGAATATCACACCGATTGGAATTCATCTATAGGTGTCTTTCGGCAGGACACTAGTCATTGTCTCAGCGATAGAGGAAGTTTCATATCGGCAAGAATGATTTCACCCGGGTGAGGTCTCACTGAATGGGTTGTGTCTCACCGACCAATGCACGAGAAAGAACACATCTACAAGAGATTCATCATCGGAGTGAAGTCATAGTGAATATATTATGTCTCACCAACCGATGCATGTGGAAGTATATTGGCCAAGCTAAAGGTATTCGGGATGAGGTCTTGGCGAGTTTGAATTATCTTATCGACCGGCGATGAGGATATGCATATCGGTAAGACTAAAGTGCATCGGAGTAAAGTCTTACCGAAGGTGTTTGGTCTTTCCGACACAATGGAGGGATTATATCAAAGAATTGTTGGGAGGAAGTCATGTAGTCTTGATGACCTATAAGTCACGCCGATAAGAATACTTTGGGGAGAGTCTCACCAAATAGAGTAATTTGGAGGAACATGTTCGGCGAGACATTTGGCATCGGTATGAGTCTTTTCGAAGATTCATAGTCTTGCCGATGAAATTTATTTCATCGACAAGATCAATTTCATCAACGAGAAACTTGAAGGTCACACAGAGATATGGTTTCATCAGCGAAAAGGTGGTTACGTTTCAACAACCAAAAAATTACCGTGGGGTTCATCTCGGTAAGACACAGTGTGATCTATGAGATGTCTCCCCGACTTTGAAGGGTCACCGTGAATCAAACATAACAAAAGAGCACATCTCGATGAGACATAGGTGATTTGTGGAACTTCCCCTCGACTATGAATTGTCTTAGTGACACACAAAATGGAGGGACAACTTTCGGTATGACAAATATGATCTATGGGATGTCTCCCCAACAATAGAATGTTACAGAGAAACACAAAAGACCAAAGGGATGACTGTCGGTGTGACGTTGAGGATCGATATGACTACGGGATGTCTCGGCGAATGTCTCAGAGATGATTGGCAGAGCTTGAATTCAATTCAGCACCAATGATTGAATGAGAAGCGATGTGTCTTTTCAAATACTGGTGTATAAATGTTCTTTTCTAATTGTAATATTGAGAGAGATTAGATAGCAGAGATAGATTAGGTAGGAGGATAGGAATGGAATTTCCACATAATAGGGACTATGATGTATGATTTCAAAATGGAGATTTTAATGAGAATCAGTTGATGTCGCAGCTCATTTCTAGTGTCAATTGTCTATTGAATTTATTGAAAGTATTATTAAGTTGTCTCCAAGATTGATTCTTTCTGGTTGTTTAAATTGATATAACAAGTTTATAGTCAATTTATTAGTGCACATTTGATGTATCTATGTGGTTAATTGATCGGTTCTTTCAAGGAGGGATTAAATCCTTTTGATTAATCACAGTAATCAGGGAAATTCACCTGGATTATTAAGAAGAGCTTAGCAATCACAGTCTTGCATGTTTATACAAGTTATAAACAAAACATATGCCAAAAAATTTGAGTATGTTCCAGAAAGATGTTTCCCATTTCTATTTCACTTGACTCCACATACCCAATAAGGCACTAGTCTCTGCATTTCACCATTTAGATTCATTCATTTTCTTTACATATGTTAACTGAGCATATTAGGATTTAGCTTTGAATATTGCTATACAATTTATACCAAATTTAGTTTTATTTGTCCACTCCCATTTTCCATTGTGGGAAAAACATTTCAAGAGAGATAAGCACATTAAGTTTTCTTCATTCATATAGGTACACCCGCCTAGGTATAGCAACACCTAAAGAGTAGAAAGCTTAAATCATTTGGATTTGTTTGTTACCCTAAAGCGTACCAAGAGATTGGCAGCCTCTTGATGCATTCTGCCTGTAATTTTGAGAGCTAACAAATTGGAGACTCCGCTGGGGACTTAACTCAGAATTTGTGCCTTAATCATAGAGTAAGAAACTTTAAATAGATTCCACTGGGAATAACAAGTAACAATCTTTTCTCACTTTCAAGAAAGTGAGTGGCAACTCTGATAAAACATTGCAACATGAATGGAGGAAGATCTCAATATGGGGGAGGTCATACTGGAGCCCCTGCTGGCAGCAGTAAGTGGACACACAAAGATGATAGGGTTGATAAGGGTAAAAGGATAAGTGAGGACATGTGCATGATGAACAAAGAAAAATCATCAATACCACATGGTGAAACATATGACCGTTTTGATACATGGAGAGATAATTCAAGTCCAGAACCTTGTACCCCAGAAGATCAAAGAAATCCTTTTTACGATCCTCAGAAATAGGTGGAGTGGCATGCTAAATTTGAAGTTGAACAACTCATAATTCAGCATGAATATGACCAAAAAATGGAAGGTAATCAAAATGGACCCACTGATCATGAGACTCCTCAAGAAGATTATGAATCTTTAACTTATGAAGAAGTAAAAGTATGGTTTGAATCTCAAAGAAAGGAAAGAGAAGAACAAGAGAAATCCCAGATGATACAAGCAATGAGAGAATTCAAATTGTAGAAAGCTCAAAACATTAATCAGGTAGTTGGTTACTCCCCAAAGTATGTACCACCTCATAAGCAGGGTAATCATGGTGCAGGGCCTTCTGATCCACTAGGGTTCCCTCACCATCAAGTAGGGAATCAATACAAACAACCAAATCACCCACCTCATATTCCCACACAAAATACAAATATACAGCCACCTCATGGTCAGCATCATGTACCACATCATAACACACAATACAATAACCTGATGTACCAATATCAGTACCCACCTAACCCTTCCCCTCATCAGTATACAACAATGATCAGAAAATTTGATTTGGCAGGGTTTCAATTATACCCTTATCCTATGGATGGCAGTTGGAGAAGTCTGGTGCCTAAGTTTATAGGAAGTAGTGCAATTTCTACTGAAAACCATTTAAGGAGTTTCAATGCATTCATCCAAGATCTGGATGTACCTTATGAAGATTTACATATGAGGCTATTCATGATGTCGCTTATTAAAGAAGCTAGGGATTGGTTCAATAGCCTAACAACAACCTCTATTGATTCTCTCCAAATATTTTAGGACCGATTCCTCGAGCAATATGGGAATCTAAGTGCACCAGATGCTGCTCTTCATGAATTGATGCAAATTCAGAAAAGTCAGAATGATTCAATTTTTGATTTCAACCATAAATTCAATAAACTGTAGAATAGAATACCTCCTGGATCAAAGTTTCCAAACTTTGTAGCATTGAGTGTTTACCTGAATTCCTTCGATCCTAAAATAGGATATGAACTGAGAAATAGGTTCCCAAGAGATTTGGCTGAAGCTCAGAAGATAACATTAACAATTGAAAATAACAGAAGGGTTGTTGGGATAATCAATAAAAGAGACAACCCTAGGGCTCCTTAACAAACCAATAATTACCAATACAAACAGGAGAACACATACAAAAATGAAAGGCCTAGGTTACATGACATGCCCTATAACACAAACTGGAAAGATGGGAAACCTATAACATAAAGGCCTAGAAACAAAGAGACTCCTAATCCATTAAGGAAGAAGGAAACCTATATGGTGAATAAGAATTACTTCTGTGAAGTTTGTGATAAGCCACATTTACTAGATTATTGTGTTGTAGCCCAAAGAATGCAAGAAGAAGGAATGCTGATGGGAAACAATGGAGAAGATCACACAATATATCTAACTTCAAATACTTTTCACCGTGTTGAGGAGAGGTACTCATCTTTAGAGGAAGATGGATATGAGTATGATGTTTCAAATCAAAGGTACAATGTCCACATGGCCGAACATCAGGTTCTTTTTGACTCTAAGGATGATTATGTAGAACCACATTCTGATGAGATGCCTACTCAGGGTAGCATGAGGAAACTCACTGAAGAGGAGATAGAGAGATTAACTGTTGCTACAGTTAAAGAAGCAAAGAGTAAGTACTATTTGAGAAATAGGACAATAAATGAGAAGGAAGGTGTCCCTAGGGGAATCTTTATGAAGGATAAAAAGGTGACACAAGGAGCTTCAAAGAAAACAAAAAACAAACAAAATGATAAAAGTGAACAAAAGCCTATCCAAAAGGAGGAGGTAAAGGAATTACATAAAGAAATGCAAAAGACTGATTAGCCAAGTAAAAAGGAAAAGGAAGAGAACAAAGGAGAAACATCAGAACAAAAGAAAATGATTAAGGTTGAGGGTTCTTCTTTTGACTTCACTCAGGCTTTATCTCAAGTAAAAATGTATGTGCCACTACTTGAGATGATGAAAATTAAGGAATATAGGGACAGTGCAGTTCAATTGATAACACATGGTAATTCTGAAAGTAAGAGGGCCACTAAAATTATTAATCAACAAGAGTAAGTAAATATCCCAGAAGTGTGCCTTAGTAATTCAATGTTAAATTCCCCACCAGTTGATCCTTTTTTCACTACATTACTAATAAATAACAAATTGTTGAGGAACTGCATGATAGACTCTGGCCCTGCCATGAATATTATGCCAGTAGGAGTTATGAAACATCTTGGTATGTGGGTGGATACTACTGGAGGGAAGTGTTATGCAATGGATAACAGACTTGTTTCGATGGTGGGTATAATGAGGATGTTGAAGTTAAACTAGCTACTTATCCTCAGGTGGCATATAATATTGATATAACAATAATTGACACCCCTCCTCAGTTTGGGATGCTTCTATCAAGATAGTGGACAGCCGTGATTGGTGGAAATGTCCAGTTTGATCTCTTATGCAACAATTCCGGTGAATGGTCAGGAAGTGAAGTTATACAGGGAGCCAAGGATGAATAAGGTTGTTAAATGTGTACCACAAGATCAAAACAATTATTTTTTTGATGTCGATTTTGGGAGTTTTAAGATAGAACCAGCCCAGCCATAATTAACCAATAGTGATCCAATTGAAAAGCATGTGGCACAAGATTGCAATGAAGTTTGGAAAATGTATTTTGATGGAGCATGAAACCAAGAAGGTAATGGAGCTGGGATTGTGTTTGTTTTTCCTGAAGGTATTACATTTAAGTCTTCATTCCTATTAACATTTGAATGTACAAACAATGTGGCAGAATATGAAGCTTTAATAATAGGTTTGAATATAGCTGTGAAACATAAAATCAAGTTGCTAGCTGTCCTAGGGGATTCTGAGTTGGTTGTTTCACAAATTAAGTCCAAGTATGCAACAAAACATAAAAGACTAAAAAAATACAGGAACACTGTATGGGACACAATCGAGTTGTTTGATGCCTTCTCAACTGAGTGGACTGATAGGTCAAAGAATATAATGGCAGATTTTTGAGCAAAGGTGGCACTAAAAAGAGATGACATTACATTGGTGGGAGTATCACAGATTGAGTTCAAGACAAGGCCTGCAGTGCCTGATAACATATATAGTTGGTAGGTCTTTAATGATGATACTGACCTTTTAAAATTCCTCCACTGTATAGATCAATATGAAGCCCAGGAGATTGATTTCAATGCTTTTGTTGAAGAAGTGGATGGGAAGCAAACAGTATTTGGGAAGGAGATCTTACAACTTAAAAAAAATAAGCTTCCTAAGGGATTAATGGCATTGGAGAGGATGTATGACGGAAATGATCGATCCCTCATAAAGCAAGCACCAGTAAATAGGGGGGATATTGAAGAGATTAACTTGGGGACTGAGATGACACCAAGAAAGGTGTACATAGGGAAGAAGATAAGCCCTACAATTAGAAGAATGCTGATAGAGTTGCTGAGAAAATATAAACATGTGTTTGCTTGGTCTTATGAAGATCTAAAAGCATACAGGGAAGATCTGTTTCAGCATGAAATACCATTGAAGCCAGATGCTAGGCCATTTAGACAAAAGCAAAGACCCATAAATCCAACATTGGAGCCTAAAATGCAAGAAGAATTGGCAAAGCTCAGAGATGGGGGAATCATTAAACCAATCAGACATTCAACGTGGGTCTCAAACCTGGTCCCTGTGAGAAAGAAAAATGGAGATATCAGGCTATGTGTAGATTTCAGAAATCTAAACATAGCATCCCTCAAAGATAATTATCCTCTACCCAATATGGAGGCTATATTGCATAAGGTAACAGGGTGCGAACTGTTGTCTATGATGGATGGATTTTTAGAGTATAACCAAGTCAAGGTCAAGGAATCTGAGCAATATAAGATGGCTTTTACAACTCCTTGGGGGACTTATGTTTATCTAAGAATGCCATTTTGTCTTACAAACATAAGAGAAACCTTCCAAAGAGCAATGGATGTAGCATTGGCAGATTTGATCAATGCTATCATGGTAGTGTATCAGGATGACTTGACTGCTTATTCAAAGAAGGCTGAAGATCATGTTCAACATTTTGAGAAGGTATTTATTAAAGCTTTAGAGTATGGTATCAGTTTGAATCCTAAGAAGTGTCATTTTGTAGTCACAGAAGGTAAGCTCTTGGGACATATTATTTCAAAAGAAGGGATTAGGATAGATCTTGAAAGGGTTGAGGCCATTGATAAAATTCCTGTCCCTAAAACTGTTAAGGCTATACAATCATTCTTTGGACAGATTAATTTTGTTAGGAGATTTTTTTCTAACGTTGCTGAGATCATTAAACCCATATCAAAAATGTTGAAGAAGGGACAAAAGGTAGAGTGGACTGTAGAAGCCTTGGAAGTTTTTATATCTATAAAATAGGCCATCAAGGAGGCTCCTGTCCTCAAATCTCTAGATTTTGTAAAACCTTTTCACATATTTTCTTTCACCTCAATGCACACTATTGCTGCTATTATGTTACAAAAGAATGAGAATGGTTATGAATAGCCTGTGTCTTTCTTCAGTAAATCATTGCAGGGGTCTGAATTAAAGTATGATATAATGGAAAAATAGGCATTTGCATTAGTGAAAGCTATAAAAGCTTTTAGGCCATATCTTGTTGGAGCAAAGGTGGTTGCTTATGTTCCTCATGTAGCTCTCAAGGATATTCTGACACAGTCTAAAGTAACAGGAAAAAAATGCAGATGGATTAACAAAATCAAAGAGTTTGACATGGAGATACAAATTACTAAACTAGTAAGAGGTCAGGGCTTGGCTAGGTTAATGGAAAAAGTGAATATTGAAGCAAATAAAATTTGTAATGTAGAAGAAGATACTACAATTGTGAGCATTGAGCATACTCCATGGTATGCAGATATCATGCATTACCTTAAATACATGAAGTGTCCAGAGGAATTGAGTGACACCCAAAAAAGAACTTTGAAGTTGCAGGCATCTATGTATGTCTTCATGGATGGAGATCTGTTTTGGAAGAATAGGGATGGTATACTATTGTTATGTTTGGATGAATCACAAGCCAGGCATGTCTTAAGTGAAATGCATGAAGGGGTTTGTAAAGGACATTACTCAGCAAAGACAACTGGGCATAAAATTCTCAGGGCAGGTTATTACTGGCCAAAAGTTTTTAATGACTCTTTTACATATGTAAGAAAGTGTGAGGCCTGCCATAAATTCTCTGGAAAACTAAAGTATCAGGGAGCTTTACCACTTCGACCCTTGCAAGCTAATGCCCCTTTTCATCAATGGGGAATTGATTTCATTGGAGAGATACAGGAAAAATTCAGTGGAGGACATAAATGGATACTGGTGGCCACTGATTATTTTACCAAATGGATAGAAGCAGTCCCAACTAAAAAGGCTACAAGTAAAGTTGTGAAATTTTTTCTAATGGAAAACATTATTACCAGATTTGGTACACCAATAAGGTTGATCATGGACAATGGGATGTGTTTCAGATTAGATGAATTCAGAAACTTTTGTAGCACATATGGTATTACCATTTCTTATGTAGCTCCTTACCATCCACAGGCTAATGGTCAAGCAGAGTCTAGCAATAAGAGTCTTCTGAAGATTATAAGAAGGATATTAGGTCAAAACAAGAAAGCTTGGGATTCAAAATTAAAACTGGTTGTTTGGGCTGATAGGATTACAATAAAAAAGGCAATTGGAAAATCTCCATTTGAATTGGTGTATGGGACACAAGCCAGGATGCCTTTGCAGAATTTGTTACCAGTCTACAAGTTTGTCCTTTAGGAATATTTGGATATTCTAGAACCTATGGAGGAAAGAATGGAGCAACTAGCTGAACTTGATGAAATAAGGAGAGTTGCCCAAAGCCAAAACTTGAAGTTACAGACACAGATGAAGTATCTATTTGATAAAAAGGTGAAGGATAGAAAATTTGGAGAAAGTGATTTGGTATTGATGTGGAACACAAGGTGCCAGGAGAAGGGCAAGCATAGGAAGTTTGAAGCCTTGTGGCTGGGACCTTTTATGGTTATTGGAAAGAAAGGTGAAGATTCATACTATCTACAAAATATGGTTGGTGAAGATCAGGAATTGCCTATACATGGGCAATTTCTGAAACATTTTTTCTCTTGAACAATACAGAGGATTAAGGGTTGCCAGTGCATGGACAATCCTTAACAATCCTCTCAAAACTCTATCTTCCATGCACAGTAGTCTAGGAAATAAAGGAGCAGGACTTGCCAGTACATGGACAATCTTGATTTTCCTTCTTTCAACATAATTTTTTCCATGTACAGTAGTGTAGGGTCACTTTCATTTCCATTCATTCCATCTTGCTCACTTGATCCATTACCTTGAGTTTGGTCTGCTCACCCATAAATTTGGATCCTTGCAATAATCTCACAACCATTCATCCCCAAACAGAGCCACTGTTAGAACTGTGAGAATTTGCAATTTCACAATCAATTGCATTCATGAGTTTCCAAAATAAGTCCTCATCATAAGCATAAAAGTCTTTCTTCATAACATTTTTCCCATATCCAGCCATGAGATCCCATGAGTCCATCTATGTTTGAATATTCCATATTATAATTCCTATCGGCATGAAGAAATCAAGGTCTCCCTGATCCATATTGCATTTTTTGCTAATATACATTTGTTGCAAATTATCGACAAGACCTCAAGAATGTCACATCGATTGGAATTCATTTGTAGGTGTCTTTTGGCAGGACACTAGTCATTGTATCGGTGACAGAGGAAGTTTCATATTGGAAAGAATGATTTCACTGGGGTGAGGTCTCACCAAATGGGTTGTATCTCACCGACTAGTGCACAAGAAAGAACACATTGGCAGGAGATTCATCGTCAGAGTGAAGTCATAGTGAATACATTATGTCTCGTCGATCGATGCACGTGGAAGTATATCGACCAAGCTAAAGGTATTCGGGATGAGGTCTTGGTGAGTTTGAATTGTCTTACTAACTGGTGATGAGGATATGCATATCGGTAAGACTAAAGTGCATCAGAGTAAAGTCTTATTGAAGGTGTTTGGTCTTGCCGACACAGCGGAGGGATTATATCAAAGAACTATCGGGAGGAAGTCATATATTCCTGCCGACCTATAAGTCACGCCAATAAGAATACTTTGGGGAGAGTCTCATCAAATAGAGTAATCTAGAGGAACATGTTCGGCGAGACATTTGGCATCGGTATGATTCTTTTCGAAGATTCATAGTCTTGTCAATGAAATTTATTTCATCGGTACGATCAATTTCATCGGTGAGAAACAAATTTCATCTGTAAGATCAATTTCATCAGTGAGAAACTTGAAGGTCACGCTGAGATATGGTTTCATCGGCGAAAAGGTGGTTACATTTCAGCAACCAAAAAATTTCCACGGGGTGCATCTCAGTAAGATGCAGTGTGATCTATGAGACGTCTCCCTGACTCTGAAGGGTCACGGTGAATCAAACATCACAAAAGAGCACATCTCGGTGAGACATAGGCGATCTATGGAACTTCCCCCTGACTATGAATTGTCTCAGCAACAGACAAAATGGAGGGACAACTTTCGGTATGAGAAATATGATCTATGGGACGTCTTCTTGACAACAAAATGTTACAGCGAAACACAAAAGACCAAAGGGATGACTGTCGTTGTGATGTTGAGGATTGGTATGACTACGAGATGTCTAAAAAAATGTCTCAGAGATGATTGGTAGAGCCTGAATACAATTGAGTGTCAATGATTGAATGCGAAGCGATGTGTCTTTTCAAATACTGGTGTATAAATGTTCTTTTCTGATTGTAATATTGAGAGAGATTAGATAATAGAGATAGATTAGGTAGGACGATAGGAATGGAATTTCCACAGAACAGGGACTATGATGTATGATCTTAAAATGGATATTTTAATGAGAATCAGTTGATGTCATAGTTCATTTCTAGTGTCAATTGTCTATTGAATTTATTGAAAGTATTATTAAGTTGTCTCCAAGATTGATGCTTTTTGGTTGTTTAAATTGATATAACAAGTTTATAGTCAATTTATCAGTGCACATTTGATGTATCTATGTGGTTAATTGATCAGTTCTTTCAAGGAGGGATTAAATCCTTTTGATTAATCATAGTAATCAGGGAAATTCATTTGGATTATTAAGAAGAGCTTAGCAATCATAGTCTTGCATGTTTATACAAGTTATAAACAAAACATATGCCAAACAATTTGAGTATATTCCAGAAAGAGGTTGCCCATTTCTATTTCACTTGACTCTGCATACCCAATAAGGCACTAGTCTCTGCATTTCACCATTTAGATTCATTCATTTTCTTTACATCTGTTAACTGAGCATATTAGGATTTAGCTTTGAATATTGCTATACAATTTATACCAAATTTAGTTTTATTTGTCCACTCCCATCTACCATTGTGGGAAAAAAATTTCAAGAGAGATAAGCACATTAAGTTTGCTTCATTCATATAGGTACACGTGCCTAGGTCTAGTAGCACCTAAAGAGTAGAGAGCTTAAATCATTTGGCTTTGTCTATTACCCTAAAGCATACCAAGAGATTGGCAGCCTCTTGAGGCATTCCGCCTACATTTTTGAGAGCTAACAATAGGTAGATGAACTTGCCTAGGCAGGGTCACCCCTGCCTCAAGCGGGGTCGCCCCTGCCATGGGTGGGGTTGCCCCTCCTCAGGTTAGGGTCACCTAGCTAACTATCATTTAATTTTTTGAGAGGATTTTCCCATTCCCAAGGAAAATTCACCCTACCCTCATGTCCCTCTACCCTTTTCAGGCATTTATTTTCATTTTTTTGGGTGCATTTACCCTCTTGTTGGGAAAATTCACCCCCCGTTTCCTTCACCTCTAACAAGCGATTCTGCCTACCCGCTCGGCAAAATCAAAATTTTTCCCCTGACCCATTTTTCTAAACTAACCCAATCCCAAAACCCATATTTTCAAAAAGCATTAAAACTCAAAAAGACATCATAAAATGTTTAAAACCACAAAGTGAGTTTTAAATCTAACTTGGCATGGAATTGCGCGCTCATGATAAAACTGTCGTACCTTGTCCCCTTGGTGGATGATGTCAGAGTCATAATAGTTTGGCATCCTCATCTCCTCATCTCCTTCCTCTCCTCTTCTCTCTCTCTCTCACTCAACTACCAAGAGTGCAAATGAGGAGTGGTAATTCCTCAAATTACCTTATATAAATTTTTCCCTCATTTTTTAACTTTTTTAAGTAAAGGGTTTTTTTACCCTTTATTTAAACCTCTTTTAATTCAACTAATCCTCTAACTTCCCAAGGCTGCCATTTGCAAACCATGTGTTCATTTGGCTCCATTCAAAATCCAATCTTCATGGTTTTTTGAGGTTTATCCAACTGTACCTGTAACTGAGGGTTATTTTTTAGGGTTTGATTAGATTCATCAAATCAATGTAAAAGAAAAAAACCCAAAGTCCTATTGAGTACGAAGGAATTTAAATAATAAAACAATTATACCTATTTCTCAAAAATTCCATGATTACCTCCATAGTACCTTCTTACTTGCTGGATGATGCTTTGCCCTCAGATCCATTGTGCGAGCAATCTGCAATTGTCTAAGTCCTACACCAAGCTTTGAAGGATTTATGCAATGTCTAAATGCCTATGCCTATGACTATGATTGCCAATGTCTATGCCTAAACAATGCTAAAACTTGATCAAATACAAATAGTGATTGCAATGAGAAGCCTAAGTGTGCAAGTGAATAAGTAATACACCTATAATATGTCTACTCATGTGTGTGTAATGTGTGTAATCGAAAAGTGAGAGGAAAATGGCATTTTATAGAAAATGCCATTTTGAATGGACGGGTGAGATTAATTCATGACGAAAACCTAAAATGAAAGGTCCAGATTAAATCTGAGAATCCCTAATTAGGGTTAGGGAAAATTCATTAATCGAATGGTCAAGATAATATCTCAGATAATTGGATCGACTGGAGAATAAATGAGATAAATTAATTAGAAAATAAAGATTTTTGAAAATCAAGAAGATAAAGACTACTGATTTGTGAGATTCAAAAAAATCAAGAAGATAAGAGTTGGACTGAAGATCAGATTTGGAAAATCAAGAATCCCCAATTACTTGATTTTTGGAAGATTAGTTAATTCAAAATATGGATTTTGTGAGACAATAAATAATCTTTTCCAATTATTTACCAAAATGGACTGACAGTTAAGAAAGTGATGACATTTTAAATAATTTAATTTATTTAAAATGAGAAGAATATTAATTTAGGAAAAATAATTAAAGATAATTATTTAATTTAGCAGATAAGATTAATTAATTAAATAAATTAATCAATTTATTTAATTAATACAATTAGTGACATATTAAATAAATAAATGTAATTCATTTATTTAATAATCAGGAAGAATTAATGAATAAGGATAATTAAACAAATTTAGAAATTTATTTAATTATAGGGAGACTTAGAGAATTAGTGACGTATTTAATAAATAAATAGAATTTATTTATTTAATAATCATGAAGAATAAAAGGACATGAATTAATTAAATAATTATGAATTATTTAATCAATAGTCGAATGTGGACCAAGGACATAATTAAATGTCATAATTATGCTAGGACGAAAGTGGTAAAAATGAAGCTTGTAGGCCTAGGTCATTTTTAGGTGTCTATAGTACCTTCCGTCTCCTCATATCGAGAAGTTGCCCAAGCCCCCTTTTTCTTCCCCAACCGCCCTCTCGAGGGGGCATACCCTACCATTTTCCCCCATTCCTCTGTCATGGTCATTTCCTTGTGAGATTGGGGCATCTCCCTTCATTTCCCTCTATTTGGGAAGCTAACGTAACTTCGCCCATGCCTGGGCATCGTTTTCTAGTCGTTTCCTCTATAGAGTCATATGTGTTTTATTTTTCTTCAAAACACTATTATTCTAACAATATTTCAAAGAGGGGAAAAATGTATACATCCAAATTTGACCACTCCCACATGGTCAAATCTGTGTCCCTTATCCATCTATTCCATCAATATTAATTAAATGATGTATTTAATTAATATATCCCCTTTGCCTAAGGTTCATAAAGTATTTAATTTAACAATTAAATACTTTATCTTTCATAATTTCCTCTCTAAATTAAATAAACATATCAATTTATTTAGTTTGGTCATTTAGCCTTTTGAATTTAAATCAATTTTAAATTCCCCTTTTTCTCTCCTTGTCACATCCTCCATAACCCTCTTCTAATCTAGATTAATTTAATTAATCCATGATTAGGATGTGGACACCTTAATCATGATTAATGTCACATCCTCCATATTCTCTCACTTGCTTCTAATCTTCTATTAATCTTCTTAATCACTTGTTTTCACAACCTTAATCTAATCCCCTTGCTACATTTAGCATACCTTTTGGTCAACCTTCACATTTTCTACATTTAGCCTAGACCCTCTTCCCCATGTGAATTTAAAATTCACATTTATCCCTCCAAGACTCTCATCTTCCCCATGCAAGTTTTTAGGAGTTCTAGAGCTCCTCACTTGTCACATTAGTCACATGGAGCCAAGAACCTTCCATTATAAGGACCTTGTTTTATGCACAAGGTACATTTCAGCTTCCTTCATAAGAACCTTGTCTTATCTACAAGGTGCTTCTCATGTGAATTTAAAATTCACATTTATTCTTCTAACCACCTTATCCTTTCCATTCATGTGAATTTAAAATTCACATTTATTCTTCCAACAACTTCTCTCTTCCCCATGATGATGTGTGAGGAATTCTAAAATTCCTCACATGTCAACATCCTTCCCACATAGAGACAAGATGTTCCTTTTTGAGGAAATATTCTCCTCATCCCAAGGTACTTGCAAGTACCTCCACCTCATATGTCCCTTTTCCAACTCACTTGTCTTTATGACACTTCATCCTCCACATGGAAAGAGGTGAGGGCTTGCAAGTCCTCATCTCACCACAACCTGTCATCTTGCCCATGTTGGCAAGATCTCAATGGTCCATTTCTCTAGAGAATTCTTCTCTTAAAATGAGATATTTTCTCTCATTTCACACATTAGGCATTCACATAATTTGCATTCTCATTCAAGCTCTAGCTTTCATACTTGCACTCTTGCTCTCCAAAACCTCCATTGTTGCATACTTTCAAGCTTCCATCTATTGCACTTGCATTCATCCATCCAACTACCCACTTTCCTCATTGCATTCCTCATCTTACATAGATCATTTTGAGTCCATTTTTCATCCATCTTTCCATCAAAGAGCATACAAAACATCACTTATCAAAGGGCCAACCAAGGAGTAGCTTGAACAAGGTAAAAATCCAATTGCTTATCTTTATTTTGTTTAAGTTTAATGTAGCCCTATCTTGAGGTGTTAAGTGTTTTTTTTTGTCTTTTGCATTTTGTTCTGCATCATTTAGATAGGCCAACAACTCTTGATCATAATGAAATAAGAAAGATAGTCCAAGATTTGATGGAACTAATTACTCTCTATGGAAGAATCGAATGGAGTGTCATTTGAGATGCATTAGTGAACCTTACTATACAATTACAAAGAATAGGTATATCATACCACAAAATGGTCCTTCTACTTCAGGTGAGATTGAGGGAGCTGAGTACAATATCAGGGCTAAGGAAGCATTGTTGAGTGCTCTAATTGATTTTGAGATGACAAATGTAGTGGAGTTGAAGATTTCTTATGAGATCTAGAAAAAATTGGAAACTTTTTATGAAGGTGATACCCATGTGAAGATTGCTAAGTTGCAAATCCTAAAAGGGAAATATGAAATGTTGAGAATGGGTGAAGATGAGAACATCACTTCTTTTATGTAGAGAGTGGATGAACTTTTGTGTAGTATCAGATGTGCTTTTGGAACATTGGAAGAACTAGAGATTGTTGCTAAAGTGCTCAAATCCTTGCCTACTGCATACAAACACAAAGTTGTTGCTATTGAGGAAATCCAGATTGTGACAAATGTAACCAAAGAAATGTTGATTGGTAAGCTTGCTGAATTTGAGTTAAGTGAGTTTGGTGAATCTCTTCCTAAGACAATCTATATTCAAAGCTACTATCTCTGGAAAAGATAAGCAAATATATGATCTGGGCAAAAGTTCTTCTAGAAAAATTTCCAATTATGAGCAGGAAATGGGAGGGATTGAAGGAGAAGAGAGAAAACTAGATGAGTGTGAAGCACTTATTGTCAAGAGGGTATCCAAAGGAGAATGTAAGTATAAAGAGAAATTTCCTCTTAAGTGTTTTTCTTGCAATAATATAGGTCATTTTGCCTCAAGGTGTCCAAAAAGAGTTCCTAAGTCAAGATCTAACAAGCCTAGCTTCCAAAGAAAGTGTTATTATGCTACTGATGAAGGTGTGACAAATGATGAATCTAATAAAGGGAATTTAAGTGAGGATGAATGGGTATTTATTGATATCAAAGAAAACGATCAAGTATGTACTAAATCTGCTAGTTGCATAAATGTGGAGAAAGTTCTAGCTATTAGAGTTGAAGAAAAAGATGAATGGGTGATTGACAGTGGATGTTCTTATCACATGACAGGTGATAAAAGTAAATTTATCAGCTTGGAAAAGTGTGATGGTGGTGTTGTAAGATTTGGTGATGACAAAGCTAGTGTAATCCATGGTAGAGGATCCATTTCTCTTGATGGTAAGCATAATACTGATGATGTTCTATATATGGAAGGTTTGAAGCATAATCTCTTAAGTGTTGGATAGATGGTTGACAAGGGATACAATCTTTAATTCAAGAATGGAAAGTGTATAATATTGGGGAGTTTCAAAAATGTGATTGCATCTAGTATAAAAATAAAAGGTAATATCTTTCACCTAAGTGTTACTAATAAATTTTTTCTGATTGCTTAAGTTGGTGAAAGTTGGTTGTGGCATAGGAGATTGTGTCATGTAAACTTTGACGATATTATCAAGATAAGTTCTACTCAGGTAGTGAGAGATCTTCCTAAGTTGATAAAACCTACTAATGCTATATGCAAGGAATGTTAGTTAGGGAAGCAAACTAGAGTTTCATTCCAGAGCAAACAACATTGTTCAAATGAAGTGTTGGAGTTTGTGCATACTAACTTGTGTGGTCCTTCTAGAGTTAGAAGTTTACAAGGAGACAAGTATTTCATGTTACTTATTGATGATTATTCTAGATTGATGTGGGTTACTTTCTTAAGGGAAAAATCTGAAGCTCTAGAGAAAGTCAAGTTTTTTAAGGCTATGGTTGAGACAGAGAAAGGTATGAAGATTAAATGTCTGAGATCATATAGAGGTGGTAAATTCACTTCCCATGAGTTTAATTCTTTTTGTGAAGAGCATGGGATAAAGAGAAAATTATCTGCCCCGTGGACCCCTCAGAAAAATGGAGTTGTGGAAAGGAAGAATAGGAAAATTCAAGAAGCCACTAGGACCATGATGCTGGAAGGAAATGTTTTGCATATCTACTAAAGAGAAGCTATGAGTACCGTTGTTTACACTCTCAACCAGGTACATGTCAAAGGTGATACTAGTAAGACTCCTTATGAGCTATGGTTTGGTCATAAGCCTACTATTAGATACTTCAAAAAAATTGGGAGTAAATGCTATATCAAAAGAGATGAAGACATAGGAAAGTTTGATACTAGAAGTGATGAATGAATCTTTCTTAGCTATTCTACTAAAAGTAAAGCCTACCAGTGCTACAATAAGAGATTGAGGAAATTAATTGAAAGTGCTAATGTCAAGGTTGATGAAGACACAGTTAGACCATTCAAAACCTACAGATATGATTTAGATGATCATAGTTACAGTTCAGATAAAGGAAAGAAAGTTCAGACTCTAAATCAAGTTCAGATCATTCTAGTGAATCTAGAAAATAAAGAGTAAGAAACTAGTGAAAGTGCAAAAGTGAGATCACAAGAGCCTGAAATTCAAGAATACCCTAAGAATCCAAGGTACCTAAGACTAAATCATTCAAAAGATTAGATTATAGGTGATAAGAACAAAGGTGTTCAAACTAGAAGAAGAATTGTAGAAGAATATTGTTTGATCTCAAAGACTAAGCCTAATAGTGTCAATGAAGCATGCAAAGATGAACATTGGGTGGAAGCAATGAAAGAAGAACTACTACAAATTGAGAAGAATAATACATGGATTCTTGTTCCTAGACCTAAGGAAAAAAATGTAATTGAAACTAAATGGGTATTTCAAAACAAATTGAATGACCAAGATGAAGTTGTTAGAAATAAAGCAAGACTTGTGTGTAAAGGATATTCTCAGATGGAAGGAATTGACTTTGAAGAAAAATTTTCTCCTGTTGCTAGGATTGAAGTTGTGAGACTATTTCTTGCTTATGTTGCTTACAAAAACTTCAAGGTTTATCAGATGGATGTCAAGTCATCATTTCTAAATGGTGAACTGGAAGAAGAAGTGTATATTGAGCAACCTGATGGATTTCAATTGATTGATCAAGGAGATATGGTTTGTTGATTGAAGAAATAATTGTATAGACTTAAGCAAGCCCCAAGAGCATGGTATGCCAGATTGGACAAGTATTTTCTGAAGCTTGGATTTAAGGATACTTTTGAGTATGCCAGGGGGAAGCTAAGGGTGATTACCCCTCCTAATTAGAATTAAGATGCATTGACTTGCATCAGTCCATGCATTTCATAGTCATATCTTGTGATCCAGATTGATGTTTTGGTGGCTACTACTTAGGGGGAGTAGTCAGATGTTCAAAAATTTGGTTCAAGAGCTTGAGTGGAGAAAGATAATGTGTACCTTTTTCATTGATGTCAAAGGGGGAGAAGAGTCATGTGAAAAATTGTGAAAGAGTTAAGGAGAAAAGAGTCAAAATCTTAGGGGGAGAAAGTGTTAAGAGAAAGTATCATTGATGGTGTTTTTCACATCATGTGTTGCCATCAATGCCAAAGGGGGAGATTGTTGGATATTATTGGTATGTGGTTGTCATTGAAGTCAACACTATTTCCATTAATGTCTTTAATATTATATATGTTGAGGATATTGAGAAAATTGTAATAAAATAAGTTGCAGGTTGTCAGTGATGCAATGAAGTTCAGTATGGTGGCTAGCTCAATATATTGATGATAAGAGGTTGTGGATTAAAGGGTTTGTTGACAAGTATATCTAGTTTATCCACATGAAGTTTCAAAGGTTCTCATAAATATTTGATTGAGTTATGAGTATCTGTGTCCTGATAGTTGTTTTGTTGCTTTAGTTGGTGTTCCTGAAAGAAGATGATGTGATTCTAGTAATTTGAGTTGTCATGGATGCTTCTATGGTGATTCATGATGCTTGTGGATGTTTCTAGATTATTCTCTATCTGTGTTGTTGGTTCCCATTGATTGTTGTACTCGCAATTGGTGATTTTATTTTGTGAGTTCATGTTTTTTTATGATTATGGCTGACAGGGTGAGTGTAGCATGTTGCGGATCTTTATGGCATAATTTTTTAAGGTGTTTTGTATTTGAGGATGTTGTTTTGGGTCCTTACTATGTTTTGGCTGACATTGTTTGGTCTACATTGATAAATTGTTTATTATTTTGGGCCGACAATTTGTACACGTTGCATATTTTGTTGGGCCAACATGTCGTTGATGTTATCCTTAGTTGCATATATATATGATCAATTGTTTATACCATTTGATGGTATGGTGTGTGATGTATGTTGTGTGTTGTGTGCAAACAATGTTCTAATCTTTTGAAGGAAAAAGTAAAGTGTGAAGAAGAGTGAGCAAATGAAAAAATTTATGTGCTTAACCGAAACTATAATTAGGCATTAGAAGATGCTATTCTCTTAGTTAAAAATCTTCCGGATGTAATCCAAATGTGACTATAAGATAGTAAGTCTTCTTTTGGGAAGTAAGCCTTTTTTATTTGAGCAGTGTGCACTAGGAAGTGTACCTAAATGCATGTGCATTCCCCATTTTTAATACTTTTAACAGGTTATAAACTTGTGGATTAACCTTCACCGTGGTTTTTCCCTTAATAGGGTTTCCACATAAAAATTTTGGTGTTATGTGTGTTTTTGATGTGGTGATGGTTTATGATTTCATGTTTATTTATCATATTTGAGAATAAGTTTAATATGTATAATTTATATGACAATTGATTCACCCCCCCTCTTAGTTGTCTACCCTTGTGTTGCCAACACATATTTCCTCGCTATTTCACATATTAACATCAAGAAAAATCATGTACCTTACAATTTAGATTCCTCAATAGTTGTCTTGTGTGCATCATCTAAAGTGGGGTACATTGCAAAAATCTCCTCAATATTTTTGTATTCCAGTATGCTACTTACCAAAGCATCAAGTTCCATCATACTATGTTTCTAGATAGGAGGGGTCTTGTCTTTCTTCGTAGCCTCTAGAGGCTTCTCTCCTTTACCAGATTTAGCTTTCTTTTCCCTCACATAAATTTCAAATTTATTTTTCTCTTTCTCCACCTCTACTTCACTATCAATGTCGACAACATCAACCTCAACCTTCTTTGCACTAGTTTGTGCTTGTGATACTTCAAATTTTCTTTTTCTTGTGATAGGTTCTTATTCTTCCTCTTCTTCTTCTTCATCAAAACTCATGTATATTTCTCTCATTTCATTGAATTTCACTTTCCTCTTCTATGGGGCACTTTGCTACTCCACCAAAGGAGCCTTTTCTCTCACTAGCACACTTTGTTGTTTTGTTAGAGTACTGGTTGACTCCTTTCTCTTTTTTCTACTGATAGAGGGGATAGTCTTAGAGGACTTGGGGGTAACTAAAGAGGGATTATATGTTATACTAGTTCTTCTTATGTTAGACCCACCTCATGAAGATCCAAACATGCTTTTGGCTTTCTCCACTTGGTCCTTTGATAGGCCCATCATTTCCACAACTTGTGTAGTCATCTTTTCAATAATTTTATTTATTATTTTCTCTCTCTACTGCATGTGCACAAAACTGGACTTTTGATGTGTTCCAAATCTTTCTTCAAAGGTGTCTCTAGGCCTTCTAATCTTATGGTCATCCAAACCAACAATTACATTCTCTATAACTTCTTATCCAATTTCTGGGATCCACACAATTCTAGGCTCAATAGCCTCCATTATGCAACAATCCTTGCTCACCATGAAGATAATGCCATTTTTATATTTCTCCACTAATCTCTTTGGAATTATTTCTCTAGCTTGCATATTCTCTTGGAAGGTTTTGAAGAATCCCCATAATGATTTATTTTGTGATTCTTCATCATCTAATCTCATTAGGTGATCTCTGATTTGAGTAGCCACTAGTCTTTCCTTCAACAAGACTATGTTCCTAGTTTTTGGAACCTCATTAAGAAAGTAAAATAGTAAACAAATGTTCAAGGTACCAAACTTGAAGGGGTACTGGGAGTCCTTAGTCTTCTAAAAATTCTCTAGGATTCATTCCCTTAACAACTCATTGAAATCATAATCAACACCTTTCTTTATCATCTCATATGAAGTGTTGATGACAGTTGCAGAAATAAAGTTCTCTCTATTTGTAAAGTATATCTTGTACCCTATCATCATTGATACATATCTCATTGTAGGTTCTTTAATGTATTTGATAGTAAGGGATCTCATGTCATATTGAACACCTATTAGATTCATTTCCATTTCATTCTTTACAAATTTGAGTGTCAGAACTAGTCATGTTGAGCATAATCTAGTTACAAGCCTAGGGTAAGTGTAGAAAGATGGGGGGCCAAAAGGGGTCTTAAGTGGCCGCCTTTTTTTGTAAATCAAAGAATAGTGATCTTGGATGAGAAATTGAGGATAGTTACACTCAAAAAATTTAGATGCAAAAAAAAAAAGGATCGTAGTGCTTCGATTCTACTTTCTAAACTACTATTTAAAAAAAAATGGTAGTGATTAAGGGGTTCAAGAAAGGGAGCCATAGAAATTGGTGTTTTTTTTGTCAAGAAAACATAGCATAGTGTCTATTGTGGCTCCCTCAAAAGGTAAACTATTTTTTAGTATTTTTAAAATTGCTTTGATGAGAAATTAGCTAACAACATATAGCTTATGCTTTATTTTTCTATTATTTTTTAATGAATATATGAGTTTTTACTAATTTTGAAAGTGGACACATCCTAAAAAATAAAAAATTGGTCGTGCTACCCCTATAATTTTTGAAAACTAATTGAAAATCAATTTTTTTGAATATGAGTAGAATGTATTCTAGTTTATAAAAATGTAATCTATTTGAAATTTCAATGAATGGTTAAAAAATAAAGTAAAAAATACCAAACATTGGTTTTTGACAAAAAATGAACACACAAACAAAATAAATTAAAGATGAAAGCCTTAACATAGTCAAAATGTGAAAAAAATACATCGTTAAATAGTTAAGAGAGAGACTAACATTACCTAGGTGTTTGATTTGCTCGAACTTGAAACACATGAAAACTTGATGGTTAGCACAAATGAGATTATGTGAAATTTTGCAAAATATGTAAAAACAAGTCTTTGGACATTGGGAAGGAACTCCAAGCCTTTGGGTTAGAAATCCAAAAAATTCAAGCCAAAGGCTTGGGATTACCAAATCAAGATAAAACATGAGAACATTATAATGTGAGTGTATTATAATGCACGCTCAGTTATAACATGAGTGTTTTGTGAATGCATTGTCAAAACACAAGCACGTATAGTGTGCTCACTTTTTAGTCCACATTGATTTTTTTTCTTGTCTTTTTTTCTCTCTTTCTTCTTGTTGTCTTTCAAGGAAAATATATACATGAAAGATATCTATGGTCTATATGAACATTTAATTCCTTATAATTTAAGTTATATTTCATATTTATAGTTTCAGGATATTTGAAACTTGTTTCAAATCTCTAGGAATTATAATGAAAATTCTAGTTTTTGGAAGATCTTATAATTTTTTAGATAGTCAAATTTCAATAATCAACATGTCAAATTTCAATAATCAGGAGGTCAAATTTTAGTAATTGGCATGTTGTATCATTTCTCTATCTCACTATTTGAGTCATTGTTTATCCCAACCTCTCTCTCACTCTCTCCAACCATCCTCTCTCTTCTCTCTCTCTCTCTCTCTCTCTCTCTCTCTCTCTCTCTCTCCCTTTTCCCACTCTTAATTCTCTTTATCTTACTTCTCTCTCTCCTCTCCCTCCTTCCCTCTCCTCGTGATCTCTCTCTACCTCCTCCTCCCTCTCTCTATATCACCCTCCCCTCAATCCCTCTCTCTACTCTCTATCTACCATCTTCCTCTCCTACCTACCTCTCCCTCCATCACTCCCTACCACCTCTTTTATCACTCTCTATCTCACCTTTCTCTCACCTCCCTCTCTCTCTCCCTCTCCATACTCTTCCTCCCTCTTCTTCCTATATATACTCTGGTATCTCCCAATCCCTCTTACCTACCTCTCTCCATCCATTGGATCTCTACTCACTTCTCTTAAACCTCTCTATCTCACCTATATCTCTCTCTCTCTCTCTCCCTACCTCTCCCTCCCCTCCCTCATTCCCTCTCTACTTCTCTTTGATCTCCCTCTCTACCTCTCCTTCCTTTCTCTACTTTACCTTTTATCTCCTATCCCTCTCTCTACTCCTACCTCTCCCTCCATCACTCTCTCTATTTCTCAATATCTCACCTCTCCCCCCCTCCCTAGCTCTCCATCCCTCTCTACTTCTCTAAATCTCCCCTCTCCATCTCTACCTATCTAGATCCATCCATCACTTCCTACCACTCTCTCTTTATTTCTCTTTCTCTCACCTCTATCTTACCTCCCACTCTCTACCTCTATACCTATCCCTCTCCTTCCCTCTCTACTCTCTATCTCCCTAATCCCCCTCTACCTACCTCTACATCTATCACTCCCTACCACTCTCTCTCCACCTCTCTAGCTCACCTCTCTCCCTCCCTCCCTCATTCACTCTCTACTTTTCTCTATCTCTCTCTACCTCTCCTTCCCTATCTAATTATCTTTATCTCCCCTCTCCCTCTATCTATCTACCTCTCCCTCCATCACTCTCCATGATCTATTTATTTGTCTCTCTTTCTCTCTCTATCTCACCTATATCTCCCTCCCTACTTGTCCCCCCTCTCTCTCTATCTCTCTCTCTCCTCCCTCCCCCTCTTTCTCTCACAGTCTCTCCTCTCTATCTCACCATTCTCTCTTTCCATCTCTCACTCTCTCCTTTTATCTCAAAATTCTCTCTCTACTTATCTTTATCTCACCTATCCCTCTTTACCTCTCCCTTCATTCCCTCTCTCCCACCCACCCTCCTTCCCTCTATCTCACCTAGCCCTCTCTACCTACCTCTCTCCATCACTCCCTAACACACTCTCTATATTTCTCTATCTCACCTCTCTCTAACCTCCCTCTCCCTCCCTCTTTCCTTCCTTATCTAGTGTCTATATCTCCTCTCTCTACCTCTCCCTCCATGACTCTCTTTGTAAGTGTCTCTTTGTTTCTCTCTATCTCACTTATGTCCCCCTCTCCATCTCTATCTATTTAAAGAACACCAATACACTGAGAGGAGGGGTGTCATTTTATACAAATATGTAACACATTAAAATAGTGCACAAGACTAAAGATTGAGAAAAATAGCACACACATAAGAAGACACCAGATATACGTGGAAAACCCTAGAAGGGAAAAACCACAGTGAGAAAATTTTCTTGATTCTACTCCTCAAATCCAACCTCACAATCAAAGATATTATATATGTTTTGTAAGCACCCACTTACAAGTACATTGATACCCAAGATAATGTTTTAGGCACTAACCTCTTGGTACACTGCACACCAAAGAAAATATTTTGAGGCACCAACCTCAAGGTACACTACACACCTGATTGAGCACCAACCCAATCTCTCTAAGGAAACAACCTCTTACAACATTACAGGTTCATATGTGCAAATATATTGGTTCTACTTTAACCTAAGAATGCACCTCTTTCACCTCTGTTATGCAACACACACATACACCCTCTCACTATTCACACTACTCTTCCTTATCCATACAACACCTAGTCGTTAAACTTTGCTAACTTAGCTTCTCCAACATGCCAACTCTCCTCAAGCCAAACAACCACTGACATCATTCAATGCAATTGTAATTTTTAGCATCTATTAATCTTAGGTTTTGATTGGTATTTAGTTTCATATTCTTGTATGCTTGATCTTGTTCTAGATATGATGTATTTTCTATTCTCAGCAACTTGCAAACCCTAGATCAGATACACATTAAATGATATTCCCCATGCAATTGATCCATGTCTAACATTCTAACCACCTTCTTCTATGTGTTGTCTATACATTTTATCATCAATCAAATTGAGTAGTTAGAATGGTTGAGAAAATTAAGTTCATCCTTTGTGTCAGTTTATGGCTACTTCCACTACTTAGCTGTTGTAAAACCAAATATTCAAATACAAACCATTGATATATTCTCTTTACACCACAATCTAATGATCCTCCTTTAACCATTTGAACTTTAAAATGTAGTTGTCATATCAAAATACTTTGAAATAACATTGTAGATCTCTACTTAGTGGACTAGGCGAATATTCTTATTTGGATGCCCTTTGGCTAATATCACCTAGGACACACGTCATCATACTACATTCCCACAATTTCGATGTATGTACCCACTAACCCTCTAGTAAAATAGTTGGAGGATTGCATCTAACCACTTATGTCATACTCCACTAGCCATCACTCATCACTCCATAAATATGTCATCTTCTCGCATTCCCATAGGAAACTGATGATGTCACCTCCTGAGTGGTGCAGGTGTGCAGGAGCCACTTGGTCACTTTATCACTTTGAAACCTAGTTGTAGATATCTCTTGGTTGCATGTCTTAGTCTTGGTCCCACCAGGGACACATGTCAAGACACCATAATTTCATAGAATAAAGAGTCAGGTCCACCATGGGTCTTGCAGGATAGTGGGGAAAAAATATAAAGGCTCTGAACTTAGAAAAAATCAAAGTCATTATTTGTCGAGCTAGTAATTCCTAGGTTGAGGAGCCAATCACTGCATTGAATAAAATGGCTTAAGCCATAACTTAAGTAACATGTAACTGATGATATCCAATCAACGTTCAAACAAAAACTCTATTCAACACCATGACTTAAACTTTACAATTTTTTTATGGCATAAGCCTTAACTTCAATCTTTGATGCGTTGGTTCCCAAATCAACAAATGAAATGAGTCCTAAAGAGTAGCCACTCTCTCATATTTAGACTCAACGGGTTGATATGGACAACGAATGAGAGAGTGAATAAAATACCCCTTCCTCCCTTGCACTTCAGGCTTTGTTAAACCTAGGAGGGTAATCCCAATCAGTATGTTTATAGGTACTTGTGTGCTGAAGTACCAAATACATTGTGAACAAATGTTTCTCCTTTAGTTGCTTAATAGACACAATACTATAAAGGCTTGGAAAAACTTTATAGTAATGTCTAATTTAAACATGAGAAATGTAATATAATGAGATCAACACACAAAGGAACTGGGATTCATATTTGATTTAAAAGATGATAAGCTATTGTATTAACTAACACATGTAACATGAATAGCACACTTAGATCAATGCCCCATCCTTAAAATGGAGTCAACTCAAACACATACATAATATGATAACAATTTTCACCTAACAGTATATGAAGCCCTGAAATGTTGCATTACAATATTTCAGCATTGTGTCTTAACATTTACTTCTTACTAGCATCCTAGCACTCAATTCAATACTAACTTACTATGATATTCGAGTACCTACATTAATTCTTTGAATTAATAGACAAGAATAGAGCCACACATCTATCTAAAACTGATGGAGACAAATAAGATAACCTTGATTATATTATTCATAACTTTCAAAACCAGTACATAGGAGAGTAAAATAGTATCAGACTTGAAACATTCAACATTATTTTTCCAGTATTGTAATCAAAATTACATAGATATTAATAGACTCCAACCAAAAACAAAACTTCTGAAATATTCTCTCTTCCTATTACAATATTCTTTGTGAGTCCTTAGAATGAGGTAGAAAGACAACACTTAAGGAAAAACAAAAACCCTAAATGTTCATTTGAAAAAGACACTTGGCACATTTAGGTTCAATGATTTTCAACTGCCTTTTCTTGTAGAACAATCTTCAACCTGCTCTCTATTTTCTTGCTTCTCACTCCACTGCCCTGCAACAGAAAAATATTCCTCTTTGTGAAAAGTCATCATTCTCTTTGTTTTCCTTTTACCCACATTGAAGAAATCGCTTGTTGCATAGAATATTATGTTGGCTTGTAAAACCCTTTATTGTAATAAAAATCTCCCCTTTTACCTATTCATCTTTTACCTAGTTGCATGAAAATGGTCCTCTATGTAAAAACTCATCTCCAGCAAAAACAGGTTGCATAGTGAATAAAATATTCACATTACAAAATTGTCTCTCGTGCCTTCTATATCTTTTGCATTTTACATATTAAAATATTTTCCAACACAATTTTATTTAATTTTCACACAAATTCATCTCCTTTGGTTAAAAATATTATCAAATGATAATATTTAAACACAAGCTATGGGGGTCCCACCCTCATGTTGCACAAATCGCTACCCAACATCAGATATCTCCACTTTGGTGTAAGAAGTGAGAACTTATTAGCGATGGGAGAGATTTAATCCAATTCAATAAAATAATTTACTCGGGCCTTTATTTCTTTCATCCCCAACAAAGAAATATTATTGTTTTAATTTTAATATACAAAGGCTTTTAATATTTTAATCGAGAAAAGAAATTTACCTGTGCACCTTATACTTACCGTGCATTTCACCTTTGCATAGTTAAAAATTTATGAAACATTCGGGCCCACCAAGCTTTACAAGATTTCCAACCATTGCACATCACCCATATATTTATAAAATGAAAAAATAATTAGTGATGCCCGAGTAAAGCACACCATCGCTAATCGCTAATGCAGTCAGGAAGAGGTGACTTCTATTAGCAATGAGTGATGGAGAAAAAGAAGCCTCGCCCATCGCTGACCCAAAATGGAAGAGTATACATTAAATGGCGATAAGTGATGGAAATAAAAATAGCTTTGTTCATCGCTGATACGAGGAGAAAATGATTAAAACCACAATGGGCGATGGGTTTTCCCATGCAGTCATGAATATGGTCTCCTGTGAACTTCAGCCAATGGCAACCAAGAATTAAACCTACCTTTTTTACCATGAACATTTGAAAATTTCCAATGAAATATTATTGCTCAAACTTGGGCATCGCTACTTTGATTTTGATTCCCCCATTCACAATGGAGATGAGCGATAAACTGTTGTGAATGGAGAACTCATGCCGAGCGCATTTGGAAAATTATAAAATCCCATCCTCTGCCTCAAATCTTTCATTCAATCTACCTCAATGAAGACTCATCACTCAAACCAAGGCATCTCGGGTTTCCTCCTTCAATCTCATTCAGAACTCGCAATGGGCGATGAGTTTTGTCATGCATAGTGAAAGTTGTGCTATCATGATTTCAACCAATTGAAAGCAAGAATTAAACTTGCTTTTCCTTACAAAAATTTGAAATGCACTTTATTCTTGCCCTAAATTCCTATTTTCATTTTCCCAATATTTAAAATACTCAAAATATTTTAAATATTAACATTTAAAAACATTAGAAAATGGGTAAATTTTAATTACACTTGCAACCCAAATGAAGAAATTTCATTGCGCACAAATGGTGACCCTTGGAGATGATATTTTTTGTGTGTGGCCATAATAAATTATTTAGAGAAAACCCATTTCCTCAAATATTTCCCAGCCATCAAGAATCAAGTACCGCCTTTGTAAACTGGCCCTTAGGACGTGTTCGCTGCAACAAAAGTACAGTAGAATAATGTATTAAATGACCTCTTATCTGGATGAAAATGAAACTAAAAAGGTTTTAGACCAAAAAAATAAATGGGTTGTCCTTAGATTTTCAAAATTTGAAACTTTTCGGGACACCATTTATGGCCATGTTGCAATCAAAAAAGGATTAGTTAACCAATCATAACTTATCCTAGGAGCCTGAAAATGAGTAGGCATGTTAACATTTGACCCAAGAATTCATTGCAACAAATTTCATGGAAACATTCTTCATGAGGTGAAAAATATTAAATACCAAAGTAGCCTACTTGGACTTTTCAACAATTGCACCTGTTCAAAACCAATTAAAGCTCACCAAGTTACCACTTTGAAAAAATATCAAATCACCATTTTAGGAGCTGCTACTGAACACACTAGGTCATTTGGGTACACTAAATATGTGTGTAAGATTTCTTCACTTCAATCCACATTTGTCAAAAGATATTGAGGGTCAAACTTGACCACCTTGAAAAGTTTCTGAAAATGTAGGTGCAAAACAAAAAAAAACTCCATTTGCTTTTGGCCTAGTAAAAATAAGAAATCAGATCATGAGGCTTTAAAATCAGACTAAGAAGTACATGAATGTAGGGAGAATGGAGAGCAATAATCCATTTGGCATGAAAATCAACTGACTCCAAATTGTGACCCTCCAAAGTATGTCACTTGGGTAGATTTTGCAAGGTTCTAAGTGTGGAAAGGTAATTTTTTCAATATGGGCACTTCAAATTTGAAAATTTGAAGCTTCCAATAGTGTCTCTTTCTGGGGATGTATTCCCCCTGTGGGCATAGCAAGAATTTAGATCTTTGGGAGAGCAAACCGGTGCGAGAATCATTGGGCAACATAGTCTATTTTTTTTTAATTTTTAACCTCATTTGGCAGCCCTAGGCTACCAAACAGTAAAGGGAAGTCAGTTCTTACCCCTTTCAAATACCAATCTATTAAAAAGGTTGATCCCCTTTAATCCATATCTACCTTTTTCATACCACATCAATATGAGTGACTTCATTTTTGCAAACACAAGTGTGAGGTTGCCTTCGAATTTAGCTTTACTATCACATGGAAACTAAATGACATAGGCCACATCAATGCCACTCATTTCACTTTCATATCTTGTGGAAAATGATAGAAGATGAGGATGATGACCAAGACTATGTGAAGACACAGTCTCATCACATTCACTAACCCCCTCAAAATGGTTATGGTAAGAAAAGAGATCATCCTTTAGAAATAGTGTACAATCCTCTTGTATATTGAGCAAAGGATACCCACACATTTGTTACACTTTTAACTAGATTGCATCATGGTCAAGTGTATCATCATCCCAAAAACATAGCTTAATCACATTACCATATGTCTCAATGTCCTAAAAACAAGATTCACCACAACTCATAATACCTTTGTCCACATTCAAATCATAGCATTTTGAAGAAATGTCAGCATCCCAAACAATGTTTCCTACTTCAAGCTCATATACAAGCTTGTCAACACTTGTTATATTATCACAAAAAGAAGTTTCAAGAGAAGACTCAGATGACTCAGAGTTTACTTCTACAACAAACTCCTCATAATGACTATTTAAAACACATTCACTGCTGCAAGAAGTATCATATTCAACACCACCTCCTACTGCATCAACATGACAATTTGAATCATACTACCTATGAGGAAAACTATGAGTTGCATATATAGAAAAGAGGTCTTCATATGCATCCATATGGTTGACAAAATCACATTCTTCAAGTGCAAACTCATCATAAAGAGCATCATTAGTTGTACTAATATTTATCTCTACACTTTCACTTTCATGTACAATTAAATCAATGCTATCATCATGCAGATACTCAGTGATGACTTCAAAATCAGCAAAAGAAGTAGAAGAAGGTAAAGCATCAAACAAATCAGGAGTTCCTTGTTCATCATTATTAACATATGCATGCTCCTCATAACCAACCACTTGAACTGATTCATCTAATGAATTGTTTGCATACATATCTCCTTCTTTGTTGATATTGTTGCTACAGTCAATAAGGCTACCTACTTCCCTATCAAACTAAAAGTCATCAATGGTTTCTTCATTGTAACTTCTTACACATGATTTCTCTGACTAAAAATCATTGCATACTCTATCACTTTCATCTGATATGCTGACATTCTCAAAAGTACTCTTCAAATCAGCAAGTTCTTCTATATCATCATCATGAAAGCTTTCATCAATGCTACACTTGCAGAATTTGCATGACCCATTGTACCATTACATTGTTGATCACACATGTCTTCTTCAAATAAGATATTCAATTCATATGCCTCTTCTTGTTTTGATGAGGTTTCAAAAAAGTTCTCATCATTAAGACATGAAACTTTTGAATCAGCATGCTCTTCAACTATATATTCAAAGTCCATAGAAGAGAAAATACTCTTAGTATCATTTGCATCATTGCAGCCTTCATCTAAAATAGAAAATATTCTCTCTATTTCTGTATTTTCAGAGCAAATAGAAGAAAATTGAAATGTTTCATCTATCTCTTCATGACCATCATGGCTGCAAGATTCATCAGAGTACATTTCTTTTGTAGGTTGTTCAAAAATAACTTCCTCATCAACAAACGACACATCATTCTTGTCTTTTACTATACCATCTGCATCTATTGGACTGAGTCTTGCAAAAGTACCATCACATAATTGAGTTAGGAGATTGCTTCCATATTTATCTATCATTTCCTCAATTATTGAAAGTGATTGATATATGCATTTAAGATTAGGAGGCTTCAAATGAGCTGGCATAGTACTTAGACATAGCTCAAGTCTTTCACAAAAAACAATAATACACATTGATTCATTAGGTCTATTTATTGCTAGTATAGCAAATAGAATCTTCATTAATCTATCATGAAAATCATAGAAGGATTCACCCTCAAATATTTTTGCATCATATAATGCATCAATAAGTGACACGGGTTCAACCTAATTTTCAGTTTTCTCTTCATATTCTTCTTGGGTATGCAGATTTATTTCTTTAGATAAGCAGTCATCATTCACTTCGCCAAACTCATCCATGAACAGTATCTCAAGATCTCGCCATGAGCATATGGAATGAATTGGTAAACTAGAAAACTAGTATTCAGCAGTATCTTCTAAAGTTCTTACAAAAAACTTCATGACAACATCTTCCTCTACTATTCGACAATCTTTCATTACATCAAGAAAAAATTGTACATGTCGTGATGTTGATTCTTCAAAACCTCCTCTAAACTTAGGCAAACATTCATTTATTCTTCTTGGGATAAAATGTGGGTAACCCTAAATTTTACTAAAATCCAAAGGGTCATATCGCTCATTAGTGAACACCTTTCTTTGAGGACATGGTTGTGTTCTAGGCATGAAATTACAACTCGTAGAGGGAGAACTAGGACAACAATACATTTTTTCAAATAAAATTTTGTTCCCTCTACAACTAATTTCTTCTCAAGATATCTTTTCAAAATATCTTACTTTCTTGTTTCCCTTTCTACTAGTATCTTAAAATACTAAATAAGGGGCAATATTTCCTAGAAAATTTTGTTGAAAACCTTCATACAAAGATATTACAATAGAAAAATACCTAAGAATTTCTGCAACCAACTCTTCTAATGATGTAGAAACTTTTGTAGAGTTGCCACCTCTTTGAAAGAGGAAAAGATCTTCAAAGACCAGAAAGTTTCTTCCAAGATCTAAGTATTTATGAGTTCTCTCCACCAGTAGAGAACCAGACTTCAAGAATATATCAGAAACATTGCAGCAATCTGCTTCAAGTATGCAGGTCCTTGGATCATTCTGATCAAAAACTATAGATCAACAAATAATATGACTTTATGATAAGACAGTCTCCAACTGGAGATTCAAAGTTCTCCCCAGCAGAGTTTCCAATATGTTGGATCCAAATCAATAGATGCAATAAGTCCTAAAGAGTAGCGACTCTCTCATATTCAGACTCAACGGGTTGATATGGCCAACGAACGGGAGAGTGAATAAAATACCCCTTTCTCCCCTGCACTTAAGGCTTTGTTAAACCTAGGAGGGTAATCCCAATTAGTATATTTATAGGTATGTGTGTGTTGAAGTACCAAATACACTGTGAATAGATGTTTCTCCTTGAGTTGCTTAATAGACACAATACTATAAAGGCTTGATTCACCTCTATAGTAATGCCTAATTTAAACATGATAAATGTAATATAATGAGCTCAACACACAAACGAACTGAGATTCATATTTTATTTAAAAGATGATCAGTTGATGTACTAACTAACACATGTAACATGAATAGCACACTTAGATTAGTGCCTCATCCTTGGAACGAAGTCAACTCAAACACATACATAATCTGATAACAATTTCCACCTGATAGTATATGAAGCCCTAAAATGTTGCATTATAGCATTCCAACATTGTGTCTTAACATTTACTTCTTACTAGCATCCTGACACTCAATTCAATACAAACTAACAACGATATTTGAGCACCTACATTAATTCTTTGAATTAATAGACAAGAACAGAGCCACACATCTATCTGAAACTGATGGAGAAAAATAAGATAACCTTGATTATATTATTCATAACCTGCAAAACTAGTACATAGGAGAGTAAAATAGTATCAGACTTGAAACATTCAACATTATTTTGCCAATATTGTAATCAAAATTACATAGATATTAACAAACTCCAACCTACAACAAAACCTCTGAAATTTCTCTCTGCCTATTACAGTATTCTCTATGACTAATTACAAAACAACCTCCTTAGAATGAGGCAGAGTGACAACACTTAAGGAAAAGAAAAAACCCTAAATGTTCATCTAAAGAAGACACTTGGCACATTTAGGTTCGCTGATTTTCAACTTCCTTTGCTTCCAGAACAATCTTCAACCTGCTCTCTATTTTCTTGCTTCTCACTCCACTGCCCTACAATAGAAAAATATTCCTCTTTGTGAAAAGTTATCATTCTCTTTGTTTTCCTTTTACCCACGTTGAAGAAATTCCCTGCAGTATAGAATATTCTACTGGCTTGTAAAACCCTTTATTGTAATAAAAATCTCCCCTTTTACCTATTCATCTTTCACCCAGGTGTGTGAAAATGGTCCTCTTTGTAAAAACTCATCTCCAGGAAAAACACATTGCATAGTGAATAAAATATTCACATTACAAAATTATCTCTCGTGCCTTATTTATCTTTTGCATTTTACATATTAAAGTATTTGCTAACTCAATTTTTTTTAATTTTTAGACAAATTCATCTCCCTTGGTTAAAAATATTATCAAATGATAATATTTAAACACAAGCTATGGGGGTACTGCCCTCATGTTGTACAAATCTCTACCTAGCATCGCATATCTCCACTTTGGTGTAGGAAGTGAGAAATTATTAGCAATGGGAGAGATTTAATCCAAGTCAGTAAAATAATTTACCCGAGCCTTTATTTCTTTCATCGCTAGCAAAGAAAGATTATTGTTTTAATTTTAATATACAAAGGTTTTAATATTTTAATTGGGAAAAGAAATTTACCCGTGCACCTTATACTTACCATGCATTTCACCTTTGCATAGTTAAAACATTATGAAACTTTCGAGAACACCAAGCTTTACAAAATTTCCAACCATCGTACATCACCCATATATTTATAAAATGAAAAAATAATTACCGATACCCAAGTAAAGTACACCATCGCTAATCGCTAATGCACTTAGGAAGAGGCGACTTCTATTAGCAATGAGAAATGGAGAGAAAGAAGCCTTTCCCATCACTGATCCAAAGTGGAAGAGTATAAATTAAATGGCGATAAGCAATGGAAATAAAAATAGCTTCGTTCATCGCAAGTACACAGAGGAGAAAATGATTAAAACCACGATGGGTCATGGGTTTTCCCGTGCAGCCGTGAATATGGTCTCTTATGAACTTTAGCCAATGGAAACCAAGAATTAAACCTACCTTTTGTACCATGAACATTTGAAAAATTCTAATGAAATATTATTGCTCAAACTCGGGTATTGCTACTTTGATTTTGATTCCCTCATTCACAATGGAGATGAGTGATAAACTGTCGTGAATGGAGAACTTGTGCTAAGCGCATTTGAAAAATTATTAAATCTCATCCTTTGCCTCAAATATTTAATTCAATATACCTCAATGAAGGCTCATCGCTCAAACCAAGGCATCGTTGATTTCCTCCTTCAATCTCATTCAAAAGTGGTGATGGGAGATGAGGGCGATGAGTTTTGCATGAAAGTTATGTTGTTGTGATTTCAACCAATGGAAAGCAAGAATTGAACTTGCTTTTCCTTAAAAACATTTTTAATGCCCTTTATTCTTGCCCTAAATTCCTATTTGCATTTTCCCAATATTTAAAATACTCAAAATATTTTAAATATTAACATTTGAAAACATTAGAAAATGGGAAAATTTTAATTATGTTTGCGGCCCAAATGGAGAAATGTCACTGTGCATAAATGGTGACCCTTAGAGCAGAGAATTTTTGTGTGTGGCCATACTAAATTATTTAGAGAAAACCCATTTCCTCAAATTTTTCCCAGCCATCAAGAATTAGGTACCTTTGTAAACTAGCCCCCAGGAAGTGTTCACCGCAACAAAAGTACATTAAAATAATGTATTAAATGACCTTCCATCTATATGAAAAAGGATTTGTAGAAGTTTTAGACCAAAAAAAGAAATGGGTTGTCCTTATATTTTAAAAATTTGAAACTTTTCGAGACACCATTTTTGGCCATGTTGTAGTCAGAAAAGGATTAGTTAACCAATCAAAACTTATGCTGGGAGAATGAAACTGAGTAGGCATGTTACCATTTGACCCAGGAATTCATCACAACAAACGACATGGAAAAATTATTCATGAGGTGAAAGATATTAAATACCAAATTTTCCTACTTGGACTTTTCAACAATTGCACTTGTTCAAAACCAATTAAAGCTCACCCAGTTGTCACTTTGAAAAAATATCAAATCATCATTTGAGGAGCTTCCACTGAACACACTAGGTCATTTGGGTACACTGAAGATGTGTGCAAGAGGGCTTCCATTCAATCAACATTTGTCAAAAGATATTGAGGGTCAAACTTGACCACATTGAAAAGTTTATAAAAATGTAGGTGCAAAACATAGCAAACTGCATTTGATTTTGGTCTGGTAAAAATAGAAAATTGGATCATGAGGTTTTAAAATCAGACTAGGGAGTACATGAATGTAGGGAGAATGGATAGCAATAATCCATTTGGCATGAAAATCAACTGGCTCCAAATTGTGACCCTTCAAAGAAGGTCATTTGGGTATATTTGGCAGGGGCACTTTTGAGTGTGCAAAGGCAATTTTTTCAATAAGGGCACTTCAAATTTGAAAATTTGAAGGTTCCAACAATGGCTCTTTCTAGGGATGTATACCCCCTACGGGAATAGCAAGAATTTAGATCTTTGGGAGAGAAGACTAGGTGCGAGAATCATTGGGCAACAAAGTCTATTTTTTTTAATTGTTAACCTCATTTGGCAACCTAGGCCACCAAATGGAAAAGGGAAGTTAGTTCTTACCCCTGTCAAATACCAATCTATTAGAAAGGCTGATCCCATTTAATCCATATCTACCTCTGTCATACCACATCAATATGAGTGACTTCATTTTTGCAAACACAAGTGTGAGGTTGCCTTTGAATTTAGCTTTACTGTCACATGGCAGCCAAATGACACAGGCCACATCACTGCCACTCATTTCACTTTCAAATCTTGTGGAAAATGACAGAACATGAGGATGATGACCAAGACTATGTGAAGACATAGTCTCATCACATTCACTAACCCCCTCAAAATGGTTATGGTAAGAAAAGAGATCATCCTTTAGAAATAGTGTGCAATCCTCCTGTATATTAAGCAAAGGATACTCACATATTTGTAACTCTTTCAACTAGATTGTATCATGCTCAAGTGTATCATCATCCTAAAAACATAGCTTAATCACATTACCATATGTCTCAATTTCCTAAAAACAAGATTTGCCACAACTCATAATACCTTTGTCCACATTCAAATGATAGCATTCTGAAGAAATGTTAGCATCCCAAACAATGTTTCCTACTTCAAGCTCATAAACAAGATTTTCAACACTTGTTATATTATCACAAAAAGAAGTTTCAAGAGCAGAATCAAATGACTCAGAGTTTACTTCTGCAACAAACTCCTCATAATGACTATTTAAAGAACATTCACTTCTGCTGCATCAACATGACAATCTAAAGAATACTGCCTATGAGGAAAATTGTGAGTTGTAGATCTAGAAAATGGGTCTTCATACGCATCCATGTGGTTGACACAATCACATTCTTCAAGTGCAAACTCATTATAAAGAGCATCATTAGTCTTACCAATATTTATCTCTACAATTTAAATTTCATGTATAATTATATCAATTCTATCATCATGCAGATACTTAGTGATGGCTTCAAAATCAGCAAAAGAAGTAGAAGCATCAAACAAATCAGGAGTTCCTTGTTCATCATTATCAAAATATGCATGCTCATCATAACCAACCACTTGAACTGATTCATCTAATGAACTTCTTGCATACATATCTCCTTCTTTGTTGATACTGCTGCTACAATCAGCAAGGCTACCTTCTTCCCTATCAAACTGAATACCATCAATGGTTTCTTCATTGTAACTACTTACACATGATTTATTTGACTAAAAATCATTGCATACTCTATCACTTTCATTTGATATGCTAACATTCTCAAAAGTACTCTTCAAATCAATAGGCTCTTTTATATCATCATCATGAAAGCTTTCATCAATGCTACACTTGTAGAATTGGCATGACCCATTGTACCATTGCATTGTTGGTCACACATGTCTTCTTCAAACAAGATATTCAATTCATATACCTCATCTTGTTCTTGTGAGGTTTCAAAAAGATTCTCATCATTAAGACATGAAACTTTTGAATCATCATGCTCTTCAACTATATATTCAAAGTCCATAGAAGAGAAAATACTCTCAGTATTATCTGCATCATTACATCCTTCATCTAATATGGAAAATATGCTCTGTATTTCTATATTTTCAAAGCAAATAGAAGAAACTTTAAATGCTTCATTTGTCTCTTCATGATTATCATGTCTGCAATATTCATTAGAGTACATTTCTTTTGTAGGTTGTTCAAAAAAAATTACTGAAAGCCATTGACATATGCATTTAAGATTAGGAGGCTTCAAATGAGCTAGCATAGTACTTAGACCTAGCTCAAGTCTTTCACAAAAAAATCAATACACACTGATTCATCAGGTCTATGTAATGCTGGTATAGCAAACAAAATCTTTATGAATCTATCATGAAAATCATAGGAGGATTCACCCTCAAATATTTTTTACATCATATAATGCATCACTAAGTGACATAGGTTCAACCACATTTTTAGTTTTCTCTTCATATTCTTCTTGGGTATTCAACTTTCTTTCTTTAGAGAAGCAGTCATCATTCGGTTCACCAAACTCATCCATGAACAGTCTCTCAAGATCTTTCCATGAGCATATGGAATGAATTAGTAAAGTAGAAAACTAGTATTCAGCAGTATCTTCTAAAGATCTTACAAAAAACTTCACGATAACATCTTTCTCTACTATTTGACAATCTTCCATTACATCAAGAAAAAGTTGTACATGTTGTGATGTTGATTCTTCAAAACCTCCTCTAAACTTAGACAAACATTCATTTATTGTTCTTGGGACAGAATGTGGGTAACCCTGAATTTTACTAAAATCCAAAGGGTCATATCTCTCATTAGTGAACACCTTTCTTTGAGGACATGGTTGTGTTCTAGGCATGATATTACAACTCGTAGAGGGAGAACTAGGACGACAATACATATTTTCAAATAAAATTGTGTTCCCTCTACAACTAATTTCTTCTCAAGATATCTTTTCAGAATATCTTACTTTCCCATTTCCCTTTCTACTAGTATCTTAAAATACTGAATAAGGGGCAATATTTCCTAGAACTTTTTGTTGAAAACCTTCATTAATAAATATTATAGTAGAAAAATACTTGAGAACTGCTGCAACCAACTCTTCTGATGATGTAGAAACTTATGTAGAGTCGCCACCTCTTTGAAAGAGGAAAAACTCTTCAAGAAGCAAAAAGCTTCTTCCAAGATCTAAGTATTTCTGAGTTCTCTCCACCAACAGAGCACCAAACTTGAATAATATATTAGAAACATTGCAGTAATCTCCTTCAAGTATGTAGATCCTTGGATCATTTTGACCCAGAACTACAGATCAAAAAATAATATGACTATGTGATGAGTCCTAAAGAGTAGCCACTCTCTCATATTCAGAATAAACGGGTTGATATGGCCAACGAACAGGAGAGTGAATAAAATACGCCTTTCTCCCCTGCACTTCAGGCTCTGTTAAACCTAGGAGGGTAATCCCAATCAATATATTTATAGGTACTTGTGTGCTGAAGTACCAAATACACTGTGAACAAATGTTTCTCCTTTAGTTGCTTAATAGCCACAATACTATAAAGGATTGGTTCACCTCTATAGTAATGCCTAATTTAAACATGAGAAATGTAATATAATGAGCTTAACACATAGACAAACTGAGATTCATATTTGATTTAAAAGATGACCAGTTGTTGTATTAACTAGAACACATGTAACATGAATAGCACACTTAGATCAGTGCCTCATCCTTGGAACGGAGTCAACTCAAACACATACATAATCTGATAACAATTTTCACCTAACAGTATATGAAGCCCTAAAATGTTGCATTAGAGCATTTCAATATTGTGTCTTAACATTTACTTCTTACTAGCATCCTAGCGCTCAATTCAATACTAAATTACAACAATATTTGAGTACCTACATTAATTCTTTGAATTAATAGACAAGAATAGAGCCACACATCTATCTGAAACTGATGGAGATAACTAAGATAACCTTGATTATATTATTCATAACCTGCAAAACGAGTACATAGGAGAGTAAAATAGTATCAGACTTGAAACATTCAACATTATTTTGCTAGTATTGTAATCAAAATTACATAGATATTAACAGACTCCAACCTAAAACAAAACATTTGAAATGTTTTCTCTTCCTATTACACTATTCTCTGTGGCTAATTACAAAACAACCTCCTTAGAATGAGGTAGATAGACAACACTTAAGAAAAAAAAAAAACCCTAAATGTTCATCTGAAGAAGACACTTGGCACATTTAGGTTCGATGATTTTCAACTGCCTTTGCTTGCAGAACAATCTTTAACCCTCTCTCTATTTTCTTGCTTCTCACTCCATTGCCTTGCAACAGAAATATATTCCTCTTTGTGAAAATTCATCAATCTCTTTGTTTTCCTTTTACCCACATTGAAGAAATGCCCTGTTGTATAGAATATTTTGCTGGCTTTTTAAACCCTTTATTGTAATAAAAATCTCCCCTTTTACCTGTTCATCTTTTACCCAGCTGCGTGAAAAGGGTCCTCTCTGTAAAAAATCATCTCTAGGAAAAACACATTGCACAGTGAATAAAATATTCACATTACAAAAATGATCTCTCGTGCCTTCTTTATCTTTTGCATTTTACATATTAAAATATTTTCCAGCACAAAAGTTTTTAATTTTCACACAAATTCATCTCCTTTGGTTAAAAATATTATCAAATGATAATATTTAAACACAAGCTATGGGGGTCCCACCCTCATGTTGCACAAATCTCTACCCAACATCGCATCTCTCCACTTTGGTGTAAGAAGTGAACTTATTAGCAATGGAAGAGATTTAATCCAAGTCAATAAAATAATTTACCTGGGCCTTTATTTCTTTCATCCCTAGCAAAAAAAGATTATTGTTTTAATTTTAAAATACAAAGCCTTTTAATATTTTAATTGGGAAAAGCAATTTACTCGTGCACCTTATAATTACTGTGCATTTCACCTTTGCATAGTTAAAACTTTATGAAACTTTCGGGCCCACCAAGCTTTACAAAATTTCCAACCATCACACATCGCCCATATATTTATAAAATGAAAAAATAATTAGTGATTCTCAAGTAAAGCACACCATCGCTAATCACTAATGCACTCAGGAAGAGGTGACTTCTATTAGCGATGAGCGATGGAGAAAAAGAAGCCTCGCCCATCGCTAATCCAAAGTGGAAGAGTAGACATTAAATGGCAATAAGCGATGGAAATAAAAATAGCTTCGTTCATCACTGATACACAGAGGAGAAAATGATGAAAACCATGATGGGCGATGGGTTTTCCAGTGCAATCGTGAATATGGTCTCTTGTGAACTTCAGCCAATGGAAACCAAGAATTAAACCTGCCTTTTGTACCATGAACATTTAAAAATTTCCAATGAAAGATTATTTCTCAAACTCAAGCATTGCTACTTTGATTTTGATTCCCCCATTCACAATGGAGATGAGTGATAAATTGCCGTGATGGAGAACTCGTGGCGAGTGCATTTGAAAAATTATTAAATCCCATCCTCTGCCTCAAAGCTTTAATTCAATCTACCTCAATGAATATTCATCGCTCAAACCAAGGCATCACTAATTTCCTCCTTCAATCTCATTCAAAACTGGCGATGGGCGATGAGTTTTGTTGTGCACAGTGAAAGCTGTTGTGATTTCAGCCAATAGAAAGCAAGAATTAAACTTTTTTTTCCTTAAAAAATTTTGAAATGCACTTTATTCTTGCCCTAAATGCCTATTTTTATTGGCCCAATATTTAAAATACTCAAAATATTTTAAATATTAACATTTGAAAACATTAGAAAATGGGTAAATTTTAATTATGCTTGTGGCCCAAACAAAAAAAATTCACTGTGCACAAATGGTGACCCCTGGAGCTGAGGATTTTTTCGTGTGGTCATAATCAATTATTTAGAGAAAACCCATTTCCTCAAAATTTTCCCAACCATTAAGAATTAGATACCTCCTTTGTAAACAGGCCCTAGAGACGTGTTCACCGCAACAAAAGTACATGAAAATAATGTATTAAATGACCTCCAATCTGCATGAAAATGGAGCTATAGAGGTTTTAGACCAAAAAAGAAATGGGTTGTCCTTATATTTTCAAAATTTGAAACTTTTCGGGACACCATTTTTGGCCATGTTGCAGTAAGAAAAGGATTAGTTAACCAATCAGAACTTATCCTAGGAGCCTGAAACTGGGTAGGCATGTTATCATTTGACCCAAGAATTCATTGGAACAAATAGAATGGAAAAATTCTTCATGAGGTGAAAGATATTAAATAGAAAATTTTCCTACTTGACTTTTCAGCAATTGCACTTGTTCAAAACCAATTAAAGCTCACCCAGTTGCCACTTTGAAAAAATATCAAATCATCATTTGAGGAGCTACCACTGAACACACTAGGTCATTTGGGTACACTGAATATGTGTACAAAAGGTATTCCCTTCAATCAACTTTTTTCAAAAGATATTGAGGGTCAAACTTGACCACCTTGAAAAGTTTCTTAAAATGTAGGTGCAAAACAAAGCAAACTGCATTTGCTTTTGGCCTAGTAAAAATAGCAAATCGGATCATGAGGCTTTAAAATTGAACTAGTGTGTACATGAATGTAGGGAGAATGGAGATCAATAATCCATTTGGCATGAAAATCAACTGGCTCCAAATTGTGACCCTCCAAAGTAGGTCACTTGGGCAGATTTTGCAGGTGCACTTCTGAGTGTTCAAAGGCAATTTTTTCAATATGGGCACTTCAAATTTGAAAATTTGAAGGTGCCAACATGATGTCTGATCCTTTTTTGAGTGTCGGGGTTTTCCCTTCCATCATACCTCCTTCCTACTTTTTGGTAAGGCATAACCTTAAGTTAAGGCCTAACCCTTAACTCCGATGTCCAATGCTTGACACCTTGTTAGACTTAACACATCCCTTCTTCATTTCTTTGAGGCATTCAGTATGAGGTATGAATGAAGCCCAATGTTTGAAGCCTTATTAGACTTGACTCAATTTTCCTAACTCTTTTCTTCTCTGGCAAGCAATAAGGGGGAAGCCCAAGGCCTAAATCCCAAACATCTACAACACTTCAAAGGGAATCTTTAGGACGCCTACTGCTATTGATGTTCTCCCTCTTTGACATACCATGAAAAGAGAAAGAGTTTCCATGACTCTGCAACCATCAAGTTGTTAGAAATTTGTGAAACCATGTATATCTACCCTGAATTATTCAAACTCCTCCAGGACTGTAGAAATTTTCTTGTGAAGGTCTCCCTAGATGCATTCCCTATAACTAAAATTCAGTGATATGATGTGGGAGAAATTACTCCAACTTTTGCCTCAGACTTCCAAATTACTCTTTGGGAAGAGGCTTGGTGAATATGTCTGCCACTTGATCTTTGTTTGGCACATATTTCATGGCGACTTCTTGATATGTTACCTTCTCTCTTAAGAAGTGATACTTGATTGATATGTTCTTGGTCTTAGAGTGCATCATTAGATTCTTTGATATATTTATTGCACTTAAATTGTTATACATAATAGAAATAGGTTCCTTGTACTCTACCTTGATATCTTTAAGTGTTCAAATCATCCATAACACTTGATTACAACATACCACTTCTACCACATACTTTGCTTTAGCTGTTGAAAGAGTAACCAACTCTTTCTTTTTGCTTAGCCATGAAACTAGTTTGTTTCCAAGGAAAAATGCACCTCCACTAGTGCTTCTTCTATCAACAACACTTCCTACCCAATCAACATCTATATATGTTGTCAAAGTGAATTCTTCACTTTTAGGGTACCATAATCCATAGTCAATAGTACTCTACAAAAATCTAAAAAAAAATTCACAACTTTAACATGTGTTTCCTTAGGAGCGACTTAAAATATAGCAACCATGCAAATAGCTTGCACAATATCTGGACTAGTTGCTATAAGATATAAAAGACTTTCAATAATGGACCTAGATATAATGATTGATTTACTAATTCATATTTATCATCTTTGTTGAGCTTACATCTAGTGACCATAAGTGTACTAACTAGCTTACAATCTTCCATCTTAAACCTCTTGATCATTTCCTTAGCATACTTATTTTGAGATATGAATATCCCATTATCAGTTTGTGCTATTTGTAAACCAAGGAAGAAAGAAAATTCTCCAAGCATAGACATCTCAAATTCATTTTGCATTTGAATGGAAAATCCTTTACATATTTTGTCATTGATGCCACCAAAAATGATGTCACCTAGATACACAACAACAATTATCATATGCTCACCTTCACATTTGAAATTCAAATTAATGTCAACAATACCTTTCTTATAGCCTTCTTGAAGATATTTTTCTAACTTGGAATACCAAGCCCTAGGGGCTTGTTTTAAACCATACAGACCCTTTTTCAATCTGTATACATAATATTTGTGGTTAGTCTTAATAAACCCTTCAAGTTGCTCCATATAAACATCCTCATCTAGACAACCATTAAGAAATGTATATTTTAAATTCATCTAGCATACTTTGAATTTTTTATAAATTGAATATGCAAGCAATATTCTAATAACTTCAAGCCAAGCAACAAGTGCAAATGTCTCATCAAAACCTATACCCTCAACTTGAGCATAACCCTTGCAGACCAATATAGATTTTTTTCTTGTTATCTTCCCATATTCATCCAATTTATTTTTAAATACCCATTTTGATCCTATAACATTCTTATTAGCAACCCTTGGAACAAGTTCCCAAGTCTGATTTTTCTCTATTTGACTAATTTATTCTTTCATTGCTTCAATCCAACTTTCATCCTTACTAGATTCTTCAAAGGATTTAGGTTTTATTTCAAATAGTAAAGAATAGTTTAGTTGATCTTGTTGAGCAAGCTTTCTTCTTGTCATGACACCATCAAATTTGTTACCAAGAATTTTCTTCTTAGAATGATCTCTTTGGAAAAATTCGGGTGGTGATTTTGGAGTAGTATTTGGTTTCTCTTCTTCATTTGCATCACTTTCCTCTTGTAACTCTTATTCTATAGATTCTTATTTCTCTTCACAAACAAGGACCTATAAATTCATTCCACTTTCGTGTAACTACTGAGAGTGATCTTCATCGACTTTGACATTCACACTTTCAACTATTTTATGTAACCTTTTATTGTAGCACTTGTAGGCTTTTCTTGTAGATGAATAACCCGAAAATATTCATTCACTAGATCTTGTCTCAAATTTACCCAAGGTGTCTTCATCCCCTTTTATAAAAAAAATTTCTTCCAAAATTTTTAAAATATTTCACAGATGCAGGTCTACCTTTCCATAACTCATATGGATTCTTATCATGATTCACTCTTAACTGTGCTCTATTGAGAATGTAAACAACAGTTTGAACTACTTGGACCTCCAGTATCTATCAAGAAATTTGGCTTCATTCAACATTTTTCTAGCCATGTCTTGAACTGTTCTTTTCTTTCTCTCAACAACTCAATTTTGTTGAGGTGTTCTAACTACAAAAAAATGTCTTCTAATTCCATGGTTTTTACAATACTCATTAAATTCATGTGAAGTGAATTCTTAGCCTCTATTTGACCTCAAACATTTAATTCTTGAACCAATCTCATTTACAACTATAGCTCTAAAAATTTTGAACCTTTCTAAAGATTGAGATTTGTCCTTAAGAAAAGTTACCCATGTCATTCTTGAATAATCATCTATTAATAACATGAAATACCTTTCTCCATTGATTCTTTTGGTTCTTGTTGGTTCACACAAATTTGTATGTATCAACTCCATGGTATTTTTAGTGAATATTATTTTGACTTCAATTTGAACCTTGTTTGCTTTCCTTCAAGGAATTCATTACAAAGATTACTTGTTGGTTTGGCAATGCTAGGCATATGTTTGAATACATTCCTCTTGCTAAGTTTCACAAGATGGTCAATGCTAATGTGACCCATCCTTTTCTTCCATAACAAAATTTCATTAGTTTGACCTAACAAACACCTTCCACTTTTCACTTCATTTAGTTGGTATAAATTATTGCTTGTTCTAATTTCCTCAAAAACAAGTCTACTAGATCTAACTTTCCCTATCTCACATCCACTAGCATGAAATAACATATTATATCATTTGTCACACATTTGACTAACAATAAGAAAGTTATGTTTTAACCCTTCTACATACAACACATATTGAGCATTACGCTTACCATCTATGCATAGTGTACCTTTCCAGTTATTTTAGCAGTAGTATTATCATGAAACTTGACTATACAACCATTACATTTTTCCAAACTCGTGAATTTACTTTTATCTCCAGTCATATGACTAGATAAACCACAATCAATCACTCAAGGATTACCTTGTCCTTTGGCATGAAATGATGTTTGAACTTGTAAGGAAGCTAAGGTAGCAAAACAACTTCCTACACTAATCTTGAGAGAAAAATAATGCAAAAAAATTTATAGATATTTTTAGTTACAAAAACTTAAATAGAAATAAACATAAATATAATGCATACCACAACATAGTGATTTACATTGGGAAAAATATTTCAAGAGAAAAAACCAACACTCCAACCAAAATCCACCCAATATATTATTCAGAAATCACAAAGATTACAATATACTTGTAGAGAAATCTTCTCACAAGAGTATCTCCAACTAGAAATCTAGAGGTAATGTGACCGCTATCAAACTCTTAGAATACATCACAATACACAACTGTAATATAATTCCCTCATAAAATAGGGTTTCTGTCTAGGGAAATTCAATCTAATAAAATATCAGTTGTTAGAGCTAAGACCTAATAATGAATAGTCCAGATTGACAATAATAAAATATAAATAAAAATTTCCTTTCTAGGGTGTTACCCTCGAGCCCCCATAGGGCCACACTTCCCCTAGACCCCCAGTTGAGGGGATATCCCCCTAGACCTCTCACAAGGGGGAATTCCCCTCGTGCCCCCCATTGTGGATGTATCAATAGTACCTTATATAATTGCAAGGTTGAGACACATTTTCCCAAAAAATCTCCCACTTGTCGAACACTATGCAAATGTAATGGGAGGGTGTATAAAAATCATCTCTTAATTATTGGGGGCTAAAAGGCCCATTGAGTTTGAACACCATCTAAACTTCTTTGTGCTCATATGCTTAGTTAAATAATGAACAACATTCATCAAAGGATCTACCTTAACCAACTTCACCCTACCATCTTCGACCATATCTCTAACAAAATGATATTGTATATCAATGTGCTTGGTCCTAGCATAAAATATGGGGTTCTTAGCTAGGCATATCACACTATAATTGTCATAATAAATTTTCACTACACCTTGTTTTATTCGAATATTTGAACACAACCTCTTAAGCCAAATGGCTTCTTTAAAAGCATGAGTAGATGTCATATACTCAAGTTTAGTAGTTGAAAAAACAACCATAGCGTGATGCTTACTCATCCAACTAATTGCACCACCATATAAAGTAAACAAATAAGCACTGGTGGAACATATGCTATCCACATCACTTGCCCAATCTGAATCCACATAACCATGAATATCAAGGGAAATCTCATCTTCATTCATATTACTATGATAACACAAGGAATAATCTGAGGTACTGCACAAATATCTAAAGACTCTTTTAACCGCATCCCAATGAACTCTAGTAGGATTAGACATATATCTAGGAAGAACTCCCACTACTTGGGTAAAGTCTAGTCTTGTACAAACCATAACATACATCAAAATTCTAATTGCACTCTGGGAAGGCACTCTACTCATGTCTTCCATCTCTGATGGAGATGTTGGTCAATCTAAAATAGATAACATTTTTCTAGCTGAAATAAGAACAAATAATGGTCTACAATCCTACATATCAAAACTCTATAAAATTGAATTGACATACTTACTTTGGCCAAGCCATAGCCTTCTATTCACTCTATCTCTTTTAATTTCCATACCAAGAATGTGTTTAGCTACATGAAGGTCTTTCATTTCAAATTTAGCAGCAAGTTGATATTTTAGTTATGAAATCACACCTTTCCCTCTACCAATAAACAACATATCATCAACATATAATGCAATAAATAGGAAATGATCACCGTTAGTATTATAATAAACACAATGATCTGATTTAGAACACTCACATCCCAAACTCAACACACATGTATCAAATTTTTGGTAACTCATCCTAGGACTATGGTTTAAGATATACAAAGATTTCTTCAATTTGCAAACCAATTTACTTTTACCTTTCACCATGTAGTGTTCTAGATGTGTCATATAAATATATTCCTCCAAGTCACTGTGAAGGAAAGAAATTTTCACATCCATTTGCTCAACCTATAAATCATAAGCAATAGTAGAAAGAAAAAATATAATGGATTCCATTTTTACAATAAGAGAAACTATCTCACCATAATCAACACCCTCAACTTGAGAGTAACCTTTTGCAACCAACCTTGCTTTGTACTTCTCAATAACTCCATCTGAATCAATATATTTCTTAAACACCCATTTCCAACCAATAGGTTTTCATCCTTTAGGAAATGTTACAAGATCCCATGTATCATTCTTTCTTAAAGCTATCATTTCTTCATCCATAGCAATATTCTAGGATTCTACATCATTCATACCTAATGCCTCTTCTACCGATCTAGGTTCATCCATGTTAGTATTTAAAGAAAAAATACATCTCCAATCATCAAGTGAATACCTTTCAGGTGGTTGTATATGCCTTGTAGACCTTCAAAAAATTGAGTTGGAGGTTCTTCCTCCTCTTTTGAAGATTTAGAGCTAGATGAGCTCTCCTCAACTTCTTGTCTATCCATGGGCCTCAATTCAACTTTCTCAAGTGTAGAAGGAAATTGAATCACATCTTTCTATTTACTTTGTTCTAGCTACAATATAACAAAAGATGACTTAGTTTCTCTAAAAATAACACTTCTACTATGTATTACCTTTTGTGCAATAGGATCCCAAAGCTTGTATCCTTTCACACCATAACTATATTTGATGAAGATACATTTCATATCCTTGTTCTCCAAATTTGTTTTCTTCTCCTTTGGTACATGTACATATGCCTCACAACCAAAATATCTAAGATGTATTAATGAAGGCTTGTGGCCTGACCATGCCTCTATAGGCTTCTTATCAACAAGAGATGATGTAGGAGACCTATTAATTAGGTAACAAGCAGTGGCAATAGCTTCAACCCAAAACCTTTGTTTTAGACTAGCACCACTCAACATACTCCTAGCCTTCTCCATAAGTTTCCTTTCATTCTTTCTACAACTCCATTTTGTTTTGGAGAATATGGAGTTATCTTTTTTCTATGAATACTACAATCTTTACATAATCTATAAAATCATTAGAGAAAAATTCACCACAGTTATCAGTCCTCAAAGATTTTATTTTCTTTCCAATTTGCAACTCAACCATTCCTTTAAATTCTTTAAATTGACTGAAAACTTTAAATTTACTCTTTAGAAAATACACCCATGTCCTTTTACTTTAGTCATCAATAAATGAAACATAATATATGTGGATTTTTTAATTGAAGGAACATCTACAAGACAAAATATATCAGAATTAATAAGATATAATATACCACAAGATTTATAAGAACTCGAGTAAAACTGAACATAGTTTTTTTTTCCCATAAATACAGTGCTCACAAAAATCAAATTCAAGATTACAATCAGATAACCCTTCATTAAGGTTTTTATTTTTCAAGGTCCTTAGACCCTTTTCTCCAATGTGGCCTAGTCTCTGGTGTCATAACATAATTTTCTTTGTAGGTAACTTTGATTCAGAAGAAAGAGCACCCTTGGGTAGCCAAAATCCATGACCATCTACTAAAGGTGAAACCCTCACCTCTTCTAGAGACTTTCTTTTCATATAAGTACTACTGCACTCAACAATGCACGCATCAATCTTATACAATGTGTCATATCTCACACTTCTAGCAATCACCATAGTAGCTCTAACCATCTTGCATCCTACATAAAAAAATACTACCTGCACACCTACATCTATTAGTTTTCTCATAGATAATAAATTTCATGCTAATCCAGGGATGTGCAACACACCATTAATCCTTTTTATTCTACCATCATGAAACCTGATTCTAACTTTACCATGAACAACAATATTTAAATGAGAATCATCACCTAGGTACACCTTACCTCCATCAAATTATTCATATTAAAAAAAAAATCTCTATTAAAGGTCATATGGAAAGATGCACCTGAGTTAATTAACCATGATTCATTACCCACATGAGTTTCCAAACTTGCAATGAATCCATCATCATCTTCCTTCTTAGAATCATAATTAGAATCAAATTTATTATTTTTCTTCTTTTCTTATTTCCAGTCCTCATGAACATGTATAGGTTTATTGTAGTCCTAGAAAATAACTTTGGACTTTCCAGGAGATTTGGATCTCCCCTTGGACTTGGATTTAGCACACTTCTCATTTTTCTTGATTTTTTCCTTAGGTCTTCCATGAAAATTTAGGGCCTCCTTGGAACTAATGGATACCTTCCTCCTCATCTCTTCAGAAAGAAAAGAACCCACCACATCTTCAGTCTTCAATATAATAGAAGTACAATAGCCATAACAAGGGAATCTCACGAATCAAGCAAAGAACAAAGCAGGATCTGACATTCCTCCTTCTCATCCATTTTGACACCAACTGATGCCACATGAGCCACCAACAATGGTTCCAAGTAGTCTATAATTCATTCACCCTCTTCCATTCTCAAGGAATACAATTTCTTCCTAAAATAATATTGTTCACTAAAGGTTTGGCTTGATACATATCACCAAGCTTCTTCCAAAGTTTATGTGTAGAGGTCTCTTCATGACCATTAATTAAAATGGAGTCTTCAAGGAAAAATCTAATTAAACCCTTGGATTTATGGTCCATAACATCATATTGAACAGCTTGAGTAGGATCGAAGGCCTTAAAACATTCTCATCAACAACATCCCATAGATCTAGATCTATCAACAGATCCTCATCTTTAGCCTCCACATTTCAAAATTATTTCTAGAAAATTTATCCACTCTATTCTCCCTTATGAGCTTGCCATCTAAAAATTATTGCAACAAGATCACAAAGTGTCTTCTACATACACTCCCACTCAAATCTCGACTAGTTCAAAAATACCAACAACCCACAACTAAAACCAAAGGTGATTAGGCTTTGATTCCACTTGTAAGGAAGCTAAGGTAGCATAACAACTACCTACACTAATCTTAAGAGGATAATAATACAAAAATTTTACAAATATTTTCAATTACAAAAAATTCAACATAAATATCATGCACAACACAACAAAGGTATTTAACTGGGAAAAACCTTTCAAGAGAAAAACCCCACACACCAACCAAAATCCATCCAATATATTATTCACAAATCACAAAGATTGCAATATACTTGCAGGGAAAGATTCTCAAACCTGAGTATCACCAACCAGAGATCCAAAGGAAACATGAACACTATCAGACTCCTAGAATACATCAAAATACAAAACCATAATATAATTCCTTCATAAAATAATGTTTCCTTCTAGGGAAAGTCAAGCTAATAAAATATCAGCCATCAAATCTAAGACCTAATGATGAACGGTCCAAATTTACAATAATAAAATATAAATAAAAGTTTCATTTTGGTGGTGCTACCCTTGAGCCTCTACCAGGGTGTGTTTCCCCTGAACCCCCAGTTGAGGGGATTATCCCCTTGGACCACTTGCAAGGGGGAAACTCCCCCATGCCCCTCTGTCATGGACATATCAACAATACCTTATATAATTGCAAGGTTTAGACACATTTTCCCAATAGAACTAGAATTTATTCTTCATTCTTCATATCAATATTCTTCTCTCTACAATACCTCTTAGGGTTTTCTCTTTTTTTCTCAAAAAATTATGTAGATTGTTTCTTCTCTATAAGGGGTACAAATTATTTCTTTCAACTTGCATGATCATGAGAAATTCTGGTTTTCTTAGGAGAAGTGGACATATTTATCTCATGCCTAGAAAAATATATAAACTTCTACAAAATATAGCAATATTCCATAGTATTACAATTATAACATACATCATTCAAGGAACGTATAGAAGAAAAAGGATTCTTTCTTACAAAATCATATGCATCATTTCTCAAAGGTCTAATCCTGCAATCTATAGCTTTATTCCCATATTGATTATATGAAAAATAATAACCATGAAAAGCATAATTAAACCCGGTTTGTCTTGTATGTTGGCCTTTGAATCTCCTCTTTGGACTATACACCTTAACGAATCCATCATTTGATTTCTTGAGATCTTTAGTCATCTTATCCTACAAGGACCCTTTAGGATTCACAAAATCTTCATTGCAATCTTTCTCATGCTTTATATTAGAATTCTCTTCTACTCTAAAATTATCATATAAATTAGTAGATGCACTTTTAGTGTGACCTTTACCCGTTTCAAAAATAATACTAGACTTTTATTTTTCTTTTGTGAGTTTATCAATTCATCAAGTACCTCAAAACCACCTTTCAGCTTCAAGCCTCTATCAATCTACTCTTTAGCCTTCTCTAATTCCTTTCTGAGAGAAAAAAATTCAGCCTCTAGTTTTTGACATTCTTCTAGTTTGTTCTTCAAATCTAGACTAGTCATCTCTTCAATTTTAGTTGACTCTTCTAGTTGCAGCTTAAGGTATACAATAATATTTTTAGATTCTTTGATCCTTAACTTGTATTTTTCATTTTGTTTTCTTGCATCACTCAAATCTTCTAATGCAGAGACCTGTTCACCTTCCAAATCAACCTCACCTTCTTCTTCCTCTTCAAAATCTCCACATTCTTTAATATCTTCAGCCATAAATGAAACTTCACTTCCTTCACAATCATCACTTATAGAGGAGTAATTATCTAGAGAACTAATTTCTTTATCGGCATAAAGACTCTTCTTCCTTTTGCAGTAGTTCCTCTTTTTATATTTGTAAACTTCTTGACTTTTGGAACTGTCTCCCTTTTCCTATTCATTCAATGGAAACTTTGAAGAATTATGTCCTACTTTACCACAATTAAAACATTTGAAAGGAAGCTTACCTTTGTATTTTCTAGTGCCCTTATTCATCTTTTTGACAAAGTTCACTTCTTCATTTGAGATGATGTTAGATTTTGAATCTTCTTTAATCTTATTGGTTTTGGAGGTATTGAATGTAGTGTCACCTTTTTTGGATACATTATTCTCATTTCTCATTTCATATGTAGTTAGGGACCCAAAAAATTCATCCATAGAATATGTATCTAGATTTTAAGCTTCTTCTATCATAGAGACCTTAGAATCAAATCATTGTGGGAGTGACCTCAAGAACTTTTTTACAATAACCTTGACTTCAGTAATCTCACCCAAAATTTTGATTGCATTCATTACCTCATCTAATATAAGCATGTATGCTACAAAATTTTCTTCATCTTTCATGTTAGGAGTCTCAAACTTTCCTCTAAGAGTTTTCAAATTTGCTTGTTTCACTTTAACAGCTCCCTCATAAATACTATTTAGTTTCTCCCATACTTTTTTACCATATTTACTATACATGAATTTTACAAATTCAGTATTGGATAAACCACATAAAATAGCATTTTTAGCTTTGGCATTGTTTTCACTGGCTTTCTTGTTGGTTGCATCAGTAGGAGGAATTGTTGGCACAATATAAACATCTACAACTAACTGCCATACATAAAATCTAAGAGAGGTTAAATAATTTTCCATTCTAACTATCTAGAAAGAATAATTTGTTCCATCAAGCAATGGAGTTTTTTTGAATGAGATCCTTCTTATCTAGCCATGGTGTTCTTGAAACCAGATCTACCTTAAGTTGATTAAACTCTTTAAGGAACCTAGCTTTGATACCAATTGTTGAAAGAACACTAATACATTGAGGGGGGTGAATCAATGTATACAAATTTTTAACACACTAAAATAGTATACAAGATTAAAGATCGAGCAAAACAACACACACATAAGAAGAAACCAGATATACATGGAAAACCCTAGAAGGGAAAAACCATGGTGAGAAAAATTGTTTGAGTCTATTGCTCAAATCCAAGCTCACAATCAAAGATATTACATATGTTTTGTAAGTACCCACTTACAGGTACATTGACACCCAAGACAATGTTTTGAGGCACCAACCTCCTAGTACACTATACACAAAAGATAATGTTTTGAGGCACCAACCTCAAGGTACACTAAACACTTGATTGATAACTAACCCAATCTCTTTGAGGCACCAAACTCTTACAACATTACAAGTTCATATGTGCAAAATACTAGTTCTACTTTAACATGAGAATGAACCTCTTTCACCTCTATTTTGCAACAAACACATACATCCTCTAACTATTCACACTACTCTACCTTAGCCATACAACACCTAGTCATTCAAATTTGATAACTTAGCTTCTCCAATAAGCCAACTCTCCTCAATCCAAACAACCACTGACGTCATTCAATGAAATTTCAATTTTTGGCATCTGTCAATATTAGGTTTTGATCTATATTTAATTTCATATTCCTATATGCTCGATCTTGTTCTAGATTGATGTATTTTCTATTCTTAGCAACCTCTAAACCCTAGATCAAATACACATTAAATGATATTACATATGTTATTGATTTGTGTTTGACATTCTAACCAACTTCTTCTCTAGTTCATCATGTATACATTTTGTCACCAATCAAATTAAGTAGTTAGATTGGTTGAGCCAATTAAATTTATCCTCTATGCTAGTTTATGGCTGCTTCCACTACTTAGCCATTACAAAAAAAATATTCAAATATATGCCAATGATATGTTCTCTTCGTTCTACAATCTAATGATCCTCCTTTAACCATTTGAAGTTTAAAATATGATCATCGAATTAAAATACTTTTAAATAATGGCACATATCTCTACTTAGGGCACCAGGAAAATATTATTCTTTGGATTCCCTTTGGCTAACATCACCAAGGACATATGTTGTCATACCACATTCCCATGACAGCGACACATGGACCTACTAGCCCTCCAACGAAATACTAGGAGGATTCCATCTATCCACTTACATCATACTCCACTAGCAATCACTCATCACTCCATGAACATGTGTCATCTTCTTGCATTTCCATAGAAAAATGATGTCACATCTTGAGTTGTGTAAGCATGTGGGAGTCACCCGATTTCTTTATCACTTTGAACCCCAACTATAGATATCTCTTGGTTGCATGTCATGCTTGGTCCCACTAGGGACACATTTCAAGACACCACAATTTTGTAGACTAAAGAGTCAGGTCCACCATGGATCTTGCAAGATAGCGTGGGAAAAATATTAAGGCTTTAAACTTAGGAAAAATTAGAGTCTTTATTGATTGTCGAGTCGGTAATGCCTAGGTCGAGGGGCCAATCATTGCAATGACTAAAATGGCTTGTCATAACTTAAGTAACATGTAGCTCATGATATCTGGTCAATGTTTAAACATAAACTCCATTCAACTCAATGAATTAAACTTTACAAATTTGTTAAGGCATAATCCTTAACTTTGATCTCTAATGCCTAATCCTTTCCGGGTGTTGGATTTCACCCTTCCATCATACCTCCTTCCAAATTTTTGGTAAGGAATAAGCCTAAGATCTGACCGACAAAGCCCAAAACCATTTTGGGGGTTAGGGTTTCTTCATACCCTTTGCATAACCTTAAGTTAACACAAAATCCTTAACTTTGATTTCCAATGCTTGACGCCTTTTCAAAATTAATAGATCCCTTCTTAATTTATTTGAGGCATTCCGTATGAGATATGATCAAAGACTCAAGTGTGAAACCTTATCAAACTTGGCTCAATTTACCTAACTCTTTTCTTCTCTAGCAAGTGATAAGGGTTAAGTTTGAGGATCGAAGCCTAAGCATCTACAACACTTCAAAGCTTTCTTTTCAAGATTAAACCATCTTTGTTTTAACCTCCTTATGATTCCCTTTTGACATCAAAGATAATTATGACTACCTTTTGAAATCAATGACAACAATTCATACACTTTCCCCATCTCTCTCTCTCTCTCCCCCATCCCTCTCTCTCCCCCTCTCCCCCTCTCTCCCATTTGTCCCTCCCTCTCTCCACTCTTTCTATCTCACTGTCCTCTTCCCTCTCTACTCTCTATCTATCATCTCCCTTGCTCTCTACATTCCTCCCTTTTTCCTCCTCTTTCTCTCTCCCTCTATGAGGGTTGAGGGTGTAAGTTTTAATGTTTAAGTTTTAGAATTGAGGTTATAGGGTTAAGTGTATAGGGTATAGGTAATAGGATTTAGGATATTGGGTATAAGGTTGAGGGTGTGGGATTTAGGGTTTAAGGTATAGGATTGAGGCTTTAGGGATAGTGTTCAGGGTTGAGGGTATAGGGTTGTGTATAGGTTATATGGATTAGGTTTTAGGATATTGGGTATAGGAATGAGGGTTGAGGGTGTAGGGTTAATGGTTTAAGGTATAGGTTTTAAGGTTGAGGGATAGTGTTCAAGGTTGAGGGTATAGCATTAAGTGTATAGGGTATAGGGATTAGGGTTTAGGATATTGTGTATATTTTTTAGGGTAAGGGTTGGGAGTGTAGGGTTTCAATTTTAAGTATAGGGTTGAGGGTATGGAGTTGAGAGATAATATTAAGGTTTTAGGGTATAAGGTTGAGGGTATAGGGTGTAGGGAAGAGGGTTGAGTGGGTAGGGTGTAGGGTTTAAGGTATAGGGTTGAGAGTTGAGGGTTGATGGATAGTGTTCAAGGTTGAGGGTATAGGGTATAGGGATTAGGGTTTAGAATATTGGATATAGGGTTGAGGGTATTGGCTTTAGGATTGAGGGTTTAGGGTTAGGGATTAGAGTACAAGTTTTAATGTAGGGTTTAGGGTTTAAGTATAGGGTTGAGGGAGAGTTCTCAAGGTTTAGGTTATAATATTGAGGGTTTAGGGTTTGCAGTTTAAGGCATAGGGTTAATGGTTGATGGATAGTGTTCAGGGCTAAGTGTATAGGGTATAGGGATTAGGGTTTAGGATATTGGGTATAAGGTTGAGGCTATTGGGTTTAGAGTTTAGGGTTTAGGGCACAATTTTGAATGTCCCTTTTGGGTTTAATTATAGGGTTGAGGTTATAAGGTTAAGTGTATAGGGTATATGGATTAGTTTTTATGATATTGGGTATAGGGTTGAGGGTATAAGGTATAAGGTTAAGGGTTGAGAGTGTAGGGTTTAGAATTTTTGTATAGGGTTGAGGGTTGCAGGCTTACAGTTGAGGGGTAATGTTCATGTTTGAGGGTATAAGGTTAAGTGTATTGGGTATAGGGATTAGGGTTTAGGATATTGGGTATAGGGTATAGGGTTGAGGGTATGAGATATAGGGCTAAGGGTTAAGAGTGTAGGGTTTAAAATTTAAGTATAGGGTTGAGAGTATCAAGTTGAGGGATAAAGTTTAGGGTTTAGGGTATAATATTGGGGGTATAGGGTATAAGGATGAGGACTGAGGGTGTAGGTTTTAGGGTTTAAGGTATAGGTTTGAGGGTTGAGGGATAGTATTCAAGGTTGATGGTATAGGGTTAAGTGTATAGAGAGAGTATAAGGTATAGGATTAATGGTTGAGAGTGTAGGGTTTATAGTTTATGTATAGGGTTCAGGGTTACAAGTTTATGGTTGAGTGATAATGTTCATAGTTGAGGGTATAAGGTTAATTTTATAGGGTATAGGGGTTAAGGTTTAGGATATCAGGTTTAGGGTATAGTGTTGAGTGTATAAGGTATAGGGTTAAGGCTTGAGAGTGTAGGGTTTAAAATTCAATTATAAGGTTGAGGGTATCAAGTTGAGGGATAAAGTTTAGGGTTTAGGGTATAAGATTAAGGGTATATGGTAAAGGGATGAGGACTGAGGGTGTAGGGTGTAGGGTTGAGGGATAGTGTTCAAGGTTGAGGGTATAGGATTAAGTGTATAGGGTATAGGGCTTAGGGTTTAGAATATTGGGTATATGGTTGAGGGTATTGGGTTTAGGATTGAGGGTTTAGGGTAGAATTTTGAATGTTGAATGTAGGGTTGAGGGATAATGTTCAAGGTTTAGGTTATAAGGTTAATGGAATATGGTATAGGGATGAGGGTTGAGGGTGTAGGTTTGAGGGATAATGTTAAAATTTGAGGGTATAGGGTTTATGATATTGGGTATAGGGTTGAGGGTATTGGGTTTAGGGCTTAGCATTTAGGACACAAGGTTGAATGTAGGGTTTAGGGTTACAGGTTTATAATTGAGGGATAATGTTCATGGTTGAGGGTATAAGGTTAAGTGTATAAGGAGGGTATAGGGATTAGGTTTAGGATATTTGGTACATGGTTTAGGGTATAGGGATGAGGGTATAAGGTATAGGGTTAAGGGTTGAGAGTGTAGCACTTATGGTTTAAGTATAGGGTTGAGGGTATCAAGTTGAGGGATAATGTTTATGATTTTAGATATAAGGTTGAGGGTATAGGGTATAGGGATGAGGGTTGAGGGTGTAAGGTTTAGGGCTTAAGGTATAGGGTTGATGGTACATGGTTAAGTGTACAGGGTATAGGGATGAGGGTTTATATTATTGGGTATAGTGTTGAGGGTTTAAGTTTAAGGTTGTGGGATAATTTTTAAGGTTTAGGTTATAAAATTGAGGGTATAGGGTTGTAAGAGAGGGGGACCAACCATGTCAAGGCCTGAGGTCAGGAAGATTTGAGAGTGGAAGGCTACCCTAACTTACCTCACTCTAAAGGGATGTTTTGAAATGAGGGATGAGAATGATGAGGACTATAATTCGCTTCGATCACTCTACAAACCCAAAACTAAAATTTGGGCTATGCGAGCCAGTTTTTTGGTTCAATACTATATCTTAGGTAGCTTTCTACATGAGGATGAAAGCATAGTTATGGAATGACAACATGGCACGTTGGCATCCGCACAACCAGAGGATAGAGAATATAATATGAACTACCAGAAAACAAGTTGACGGCCTAGCTAGTGACTCCTAAATGATCAAAATAGAATTATAAAGTATGATAAATACAAACATATATAATAATGTAGATAGATGAGAGCTAGAGTGATGAAGATAATCTCACCAAGGTTCCAATTCTCCAGCTAGCTCCAAAAGCATGTCCACCTACACACATGAAAGAGGGGAAATTTTTTGGGGCTATATAGGGGCCTACCTCAGTCAGACCCCCATTTTGGTGTCTCCACGTCCATGGACAACTTGATAGAAATGATAGAGAAATATATGATAAAGAGGTAAAAAGGGAAGGAATACAAATAACACTACAAAACAGTAAAGAGCTACTCAACCAAATCACAAAGGAGAGGAGAAAAACATTACCACCTCCAACAAGAGCTCACTAGCCAATGGAGGAGAAATAAGGCTTGAAAAATCACCATAGCCTCAATTGCAATGAAGGGAGGTATCACAAAACTTCAAGCCCATGCTATAATGGCTTGCTTCAAACTTGCTTTACGAAGTTGACAGAGTGTTTTTGCTACTATAATGGAGTGTTGAGGTGCTACGAATGCTAAAGAGATCTAGAAAATAGTTAGAGCTTGTGAAGAGATGATGCTAGAAGATGAAATGAAGTGAGAATGATTGAATTTGAAGGAGGAGATGGAAGAATCTGCAATTTTTCAGGGTCGGTTGGTTGAAGAGGGATGTTACAAATCATTCCCAATAGGAAGTGTAATGACTCTACCAGCTTCAGATGCAAAAATCCATCAAGGATGTAAGTGCATTGCATGGACATTTGCACATCATGCATGCATCCCTGACAAATATTCTTCTACCAACACAACACATAGATTCCAAGTGGAAGGAAGTCAACCAACTGATGTAGAATTTTGACTTCGGATTTGGTTTTCTAAGGTGAGGATGTGTAAAAGGGGAATTTGTGTAAGGGGTGAAAATTCACTCTTATACATTTTTCCTCCACTTTAGCGAGCACAAATACTAATGAGTGCTTCAGTAAAGTAGATTAAAGAGTGAATAGGGTTAGAAATGTATGGTTGAACCATTGAGGATGTAGACTGCAATCTAGCGAGCTCAAAAGCATAGGGTAGGAAAATGGATCCATAGCCCTGTATAACTATGAAGTTGTAGAATGAAAGCATCTTACAGGCCTGTAGAACTACAAGGATGTGACTCCCAAGATCACTCACATGAAGGAATCCCCATAAAGGAAGTGCCACATAGGCCCATAGACCTACAAGGAAGGTGTCCTCCAAGATCTCTCACATGAAGGAAACCCCAAAATAAAGCACCTTACAAGCCCGCAGACATGTAAGGAGGCATCCCCCAAGATCTCTCACATGAAGGAAGCCCATAAAAAGCACCCTACATACCCAAAGACTTGCAAGGAAGGTGTCCTCCAAGATATTTCACATGAAGGAAACCCCAAAAAAGTGCCCTATAAGCCCACAAACCTATAAGGGAGTGATTCCCAAGATCTCTCACATGGAGGAAGCTAAAAAAAAGTGTCCCACAAGCTTGTAGACCTATTAGGAGGCATCCCCCAAGATCTCTCACATGGAGGAAACCTGAAGGAGACTCTGCAAAGTCAAAAAGTGGCTTCATAGGCACACCTACAAAATGACATGTTTACCCATAGATAAAACATGTCTAAAAGCAACCATGTAGGCAAGAAGGCAAAAAATCACATAGATCATCTACAAGCTAGAAACCTTCAAAGGGATCCCTTGGGAACCCAACGTGAAGAAAGGGGTCCACTCAAGGGATGCATTATTTGAGAATGTGGAAGAGAAATCGATTCATCAACAATGAATCCTTTTTAAAGGTGTTCACTTCATCAAGGAATTTGAAAGGAATAAGATGTCCCCTTACAAGGGGAATGTAAAGGTTGTTCCCACCTTGAAGAAGAGTTCTCAATTTCTTTCTTTGTGAACCCATGATGAAAGAAAGATGTTCTATTAGGGGTCCAAGTTGAGAGAATGTGATTATTTGAAGAGGTTTTCCAATATTCTTGAGAAAATATTCATTGGAAATGAATAATTTTTTTGAAAATCAGAGTAATGGCATTGTCACACATGAAAGGGACAACTCAAGCAAAGAAGAGAGAAAGATAAAATAAAATTTAAAGGAGACAAAGACATCATAGACAAAGGGCACAAGGGTGATCTCATATTTCGGGGTTAGAGCTGCTCATATATATATATATATATATATAAGCATAATAATAGTACATAAAATGAACTATCATCAACCCCTACCATATCATACCATGTGAAGAATGCACAAGAAAATAAGGAAAAAATAAAAAATTGGGTCAACATGGAATGGAAGCCTAAACACCCCCAACGCTTTGCATCATCCCCAATTTACCAAAAATCAATCAAAAACATGGAAGAATGATGATACAAATAGAAGAATTTTTATGACACAAAAACCACACTTATATCCAAGCACCAATAAGGGTGACAAGGGTCATCCAGGAACACATAGCATGAGTACGGGGGAACACATCACAACACACATACATCTAATCTAAATATAAAGAAGAGGCCTCTCCCTAACAAAAATTGACCAAGAGGTCTTCCACTTCCCAATCTAGATCATCATAAGGGGAACATAGACAAGCCTAAAGTGGTGGAATGTTAAGAGGAGGAGCTTCCAACCCTCCCAAAACAAGGGCTAAGGAAGAAGGCCTTGCAAGGTCTTCTCCATTAGGCTCTTGTGGAGCTATGGTCAGTTATTTTGCGAAGATTGTTGACAAGGTCAGAACTTCATTTAGAGAGTTAAACATGCACTTTGCTGAACTGTCATGTTGTACCTCAATGGATGGAGAAGGTTGTACCTCATATTCACCGCTAGGCTCACCAAGTGACTCAAGAGTGATGAAAAACTAAGGGGAAGTCAAGGCTGGTTTTGTCACTAAGACAAAACAAGTCAACATGGGACCTCCTTTTGAAGAAGGTGGAATCCTCTTCCATCCTCTATTGCTAGAAGGACCACCCTCCACCTTCTACTTCATTAGGGGATGTAGAATCCCCATAGATGAGACTAGAGGTAAAGAGGAAGAGGAGGAGGAGAAAATCGTAGCAGATACTACCAAAGTGTTCGATATATCCATGGGCTTTGGGAAAGGAAGGACTTTTGAAAGGGACATCAACAAGGGTGACTTCATCGAAGGAATGATGAACACTTGCACCTTTTTAGGCCAGGTGCATTCGTACTCACAACCGAAGCTGAAAGTGAGACTGAACTATATTGAATAGAAGCAAAGGGGAGGAGAGAGGAGAATGCATTAGGATGCCTTGAAATAGTGGTGGTCATCTCCTTTTCCATCCTCTACAAGGTAGCCTACTCGGCTGTGAGAGACTTTTGTCGGAGCTTGTGCTCATGTGCAAGGTAGTTTTTGTGACTCTTCAAACTAGAGACTAGAGGATGTGAGGGGATAGAGAGCTCCTAATTAGCCATGGGAGTGTTCACCATAGTTATTTCTAGCATAGGGATAGACTCTTGAACAGGAGCAAGAGGAATAGGTTGAGTAGCAATGGGGAGAGTTGGCTCTAACACCTCAGTAGTGAGCATATTCCTTTTTACTACCTTGGAAGTAGAAGTAGTAGGAGGCCATGGAGGCTTGGACATACACCTTTCTTCCTACCATAAAAGTAGTACCAAGGTCTAGGTGGCTTAGTAGGGAGTTTCGATATCATGATCTTTGGCTTACGCCAAGCATGTATCATCAAACTCGGTGGATAAAAACCGGGCATATTCATCCAAAACTCTTCTCTAGAAAGGGGAGGAGGAGATCCATCCCATGAATGGGGGATCTCCTCTTTTCCCTTTCAAGGAGAGGGAGAAAATGACTATTGTACCATCAGGAGGGTCAATTTTGGTTGTCCCTTTCCCCCAGTCTTACACTTCAAATAGTTCTTGTAAAGTAGGTCCATTCTTGGAGGGAGTGGATCGACTAGGGCAGGCCAAAAGTGATCTAATGAATATCCCCCATGGGACACCAACAACTAGTATCCAGTGTCATGTACAACGTGCATGACACCTTCATGGGATAACTTTAAACATTTGTGAATGATAGAGGTGATTCCATTCATGGAAGATAGCCAATGTATGCCCAATTTCATCATGAATAGATCTAACTCCGGAATAACATCAAAGACTATGTCTACAACCCTAGGTCCAACTAGGATGGAAAAATTTATTGAGCCATATGGCTTAAGAGAAAGACCATCATGTGTATGGATGGTAGGTTTTGTTTCTTCATATTCCTTTCTATATAATGAATTAAGCCACAACATCTCTTCTGCAATGACATTCACTCAAATTGTAGGGTCCACTAAGATCCCTATCACAATGTTGCCATTGAGGCAAAATGGGAATGTAGAGGGGAGAGGGCTTTTTGTTTAAGGGTAAATCTTGTGACATGAATGTCACATCCAGGGAACTGGGCACAGGTTATGTAGTAGGAGGTAAATGTGACCATGTTAACATAGGCCTCAAGTTGAATGGTAGAATCAGAGTGATCGATAATCATGCTAACAAAATGTGACGAAAATGGTTTTGTGTATATCTATAATTCACTATTCATTTTTGCGACCAATTTGTTTGCATTTTGTTTATTTCCATCAAGATGAATAGTACTTTCCTCAATGCGGTCCTATATCTCATGATGCATGCACATACAATGTTTAGTATCTTGTCCATTAACTCAATGGTATTCAAAAAAGGTATTCAAATTGTACCAACTATGGAAAGGTTCCTTAAGAGGTTTAGGATTCTCCAAGGTTATGATCTTATCCTTTAGCAACTTTTGAAATATGGAAGAATAAGATTCTACTAACTTTTTTAACTTTCGGTTACGTCTGAGGCCATTATCATTCATAGTGGCTACTACATTCACAACAACCTTGCCCTTCCTAGAGATTGATACGATGGAATTCCCTTCTGAATAGGAGTGTGAGGTGGATCCCTCAAACTAAACTACCGTTTGTTGATACTCTCATAATGCAACACACAAATGTATGAAAGAAGGGTATTTCATAAGGGAAAATTTCTCTTGCCAGGGTCTTTGCAAGTTTCCTATGAACACCTTCTACATGTTAGAATCGGGCAACAAATACAAGATTTATGAGAAGAGCAATTGATATTGCACTATAAAATCAGTAATATTTTTGTTATCACCCTGTTTGCACCAGATGAGATCCGAAAAGGTCATGTTCAATTCGATGTTGGATTGGAACTGTTGGAGAAACTAATTCACAATTTGACCAAATGAGAAGATAGAATTGTCGAGTAAGGAGAAGTACCATTCAAGTGTTGTATCCTTAAGAGATGGAGGGAATAGTTTTTCCATCAATGCATCGTGATGGAAGAAGTCTTTACATAGGGTGTGAAAGGTGGACACATGTATTTGTGGGTCCCCTCTGCTGCCATATTTTTTGAATTTTGAAATCTTCATTCCTTGTGGGAAGGGAGTATTCAGGATTGCAACTGACAATAGGCTATGTTGGAAAAAGGGTTGAAAGATAGGCTAGGCAGAGGCCTAGGAAAGACTCACTAGTTGGCTTTGCATCTTACCCATATTTTGAAGAAGGGTATTCAAAGTAGGTTCTTGGGATGAAAAGGTCTAGTGGAGCCTCCTCCAGAACCACCACTAGAGCCACCTCCAAAACCACCAGTGTGACCACTATCAGAGCCACCACAGCTAACAAGGCCTCCGCCAGAGCCACCATTGTGGCCTCCACTACCAAAGCCTCCACCACTAGAGGTGACAGGAGGGGTGAAGCTAAAAACCAAGGGTATTATGTTCGCTTTGACAGTTTTAGATTCCTCAGGGGAAGAAGGAATTTTGATTTAAGGGACTGATTTGGCCTTGTACATAGACATGGGAGGCATCGACATTCCTAACTATCTCTTGTGACCTTCAAAATTGGCCCCTTGTACAATATTAGGATTGTTTGGAGGGGCACATGCTTTAGTCAAACTAGAGAGAATATCCAGGAGTTCAATGCCTATTCGATCTTTCCCAACCATATATTTTATTTCTCTAATAACCCTAGCAGCCCTATCCATCTTCAGGTCCTTTTCCAAGTGATTCTCCAAGTCACCTAGTCCCTTGCAAAGGGTAGAAATATATTTAGAAGGAATGTGAATGACCTTGTATTTGTCTACCGACAACAGTGTAGGAGACACAAGAGGAGTGGGGACTTGGTCAATCTCATCAAAGATCCCTATCTCACCCCTCCAAAACTATTCTTGTGTAGCAAGACCAATGGAAGATCTAGAAAAAATGCCTGTAGAGAAAATAGTAGTGACCTTCATCCTCTCCATTGGAAGGTTTCGTACACTTCTCCTAACAATGTACCTGAAAGTCATGGATTGGGTTGTGATGCTCATAAACCTTCACAACACTCAAGGATTCAACAATCAAAAGGTACAAGGGAAGAGTCTCAACACCAATGAATGGATAGATGTTGGTTCATGTTGGGTTCACCAAAAATATAAGAGAGAGGGACCAACCATGTCAAGGCCCTAGGTCATGGAGAGCTGAGAGTAGAAGGCTTACCTAACTTACCTCACTATAAAGGGATTTTTTGAAATGAGGGATGAGAATGATGAGGATTATAATGCCCTTCGATCACTCTATAGACCCCTACATCAAATTTAGGCTACATGGGCCATTTTTTAGGTACAATATTATACCTTAGGTAGCTCTTTGCCTGAGGAAAAAAGCACAGTTTTGGGATGACAACGTGATGCACTTGGGTCTCTTAGGTACACTAGCATTCGTATGACCAGAGGACATAGAATATAATATGAGCTACCATAAAAAAAGTTGATGACCTAGCTAGTGACTCCTAAATGAGCAAAATAGAATTATGAAGTATGTGAAATAAAAAATGAATATGATAAAATAGATAAATGAGAGCTAGAGTGATGAATATAATCTCACCAAGATGCCAATTCGCTAGCTAGTTCTAGAAGAGCATCCACCTACACACAAGAAAGAGGAGAAATTTGTTGGGGCTGTATAGGGGCCTGCCTCAGTCAAACCCTCATTTTGGAGTTTCCACCTCCACAAACAACTAGATAGCAATGATAGAGAAATATATGATAAAGAAGTAAAAAAGGAAGGAATACAAATAACACTACAAAATAGTAAAGAGCTACTCAACCAAATCACAAAGGAGAGGAGTGAAACATTACCACCTCCACCAAGAGCTCACTAGCCAATGGAGGAGAAAGAAGGCTTGAACAATCACCACAACCTCAACTATAATGAAGGGAGATCTTGCAAAACCTCAAGACCATGCTACAATGGCTTGCTTCACACTTGATTTGCAGAGTTGATGGAGTGTTGAATTGTTGATAATGCTAAAGAGATCCAAAAAATTGCTAGAGATTGTGAAGAGATGATGCTAGAAGATGAAATGAAGTGAGAATGAATGAATTTGATGGAGAAGAGGGAAGAATCTATCATTTTCAAGGTTTTTTGTTCAAAGAGGGACATTACAAATCATTCCTAATAGTAAGTATAATGCTTTTGCTAGCTCAAACACAAGAATTCGTTAGGGACATAAGCACATTGCATGGATGTCTATGCACCCTGCGCATGTCCCCAACAAATATTCTTCTACCGACACAACAGATAGATGCCAAGTGGAAGGAAGTTAGCCAGATAATGTGGAATTTCTACTTCAAGTTTGGTTTTCTAAGGCGAGGATGTGTAAAAGTGGAATTTATGTAAGGGGTGCAAATTTTCTCCTATACAAAGGTATATGGATGAGGGTTGAGGGTGTAGGGTTTAGGGTATAAGGATTAGGATTTATGATATTTGGTATAAAGGTTTGGTAGATTGAGAAAGAGGGAAGGATAAAGAGAGAGAGGTGATAGAGAGAGAAGTAGAGAGCCAAGGAGGAAGGTGGAGAGATTGAGAGAGAGGAGGGAGGGAGAGCTAGAGAGGGAAGGTGGGTGGGATGAAGGAAGATAGAGAAAGGGGGAGATAGAGAATATTAGAGAGGGAAGGATGGAGGGAGGCAAAGAGATAATGGTGCTTGATAGAGAGTAGAGAGGGAAGGAGAGAGTGAGAGAGAAAGATGGGAGAGAGAGGAGGAAGGTGGGGATATTGAGAGAGAGGGAAAGAGAGGGAGGGAGAGGTAGATATGGAGAGAGGGATATAGAGGGAAGTATATAGGGAGAGAATAGTGAGATAGAGAGTAGAGAGAAAATGAGAGAGTGATAGAAAGATGGAGAGAGAGGGAAGGATGGAGGGAGAGGTAGAAATGGAGAGAGAGATAGAGACATAGAGGGAAGGAGAAAGATTAGGAGATTGAGAGAGAGGGAGAGTGGGAGGGAGAGAGAGAGAGAGAGAGAAGTGGGGATATTCAGAGAGGGAGAG